>CM047879.1:4419859-4573477 GCA_026212405.1 Petrea volubilis
AAAAAAATCCATGGCCACATGTTATTCTTAAATAAATTTTAAATATTTTAATTTCTAGCCACAAAAAATCCATGGCTAGGTTTTATATTTTTTTAAAATATTAACGTTAGCCACGGATTTTTTTCGTGGCCAAATATAATTTTTTTTAATTTTTAAATTAGCCACGGATTTTTTGTTGCTAGGTTTTATAATTTTTTTAAAAAAAATTAAGGTTAGCCACGGAATATTCTGTGGTCAAATATAATTTTTTTTAAAAAAAAATTACCTTAGTCATGGAGTTTTTCGTGGCTAAATTTAATTTTTTTAAAAAATTATTTAATTTGGCCGCGAATAAATGCGTGGCTAGGTTTTTATATATAAGAAAATTAAGTAATAGCCACGGATTTTCCGGTGGCTAAATGCAAATTCTTTTAAAAATTATTTAATTTTACCAAAAAAAAAGCCTTGGCCAATCCGTGGCTAATTAAATGAAAATTCTTTTAAAAAATATTTAATTTCACCGAAAAAAAGCCTTGGCCAAGGAAAAATCCCTGGCCAAATTTGAAAATGGGCACGGTTTTTCCATAGCTATCCCATGGCTAGTTATCCATGGCCATAATCCGTGGCCAAACTTAGCCATGCCACGTTAGGCCATGGATTTTGTCCATGGCTCCGTGGCCAAATCTGTGGCCAAGTTTTTTGGCGATGGATGTTGACCAAAATCCATGGCTAAATTCATGTCTAAATTGTTGTTTTCTAGTAGTGTATCGAGTGTGCAAATATTATTAGTTATTTATAAAGCATTAGCTCCATCCAAAAACCACCTTTGCTGTCTTTGGTGTATCATATTTTCTCTCTTCCATCTTTTATCTCTTCTATATTTTCAACATAACATTATTATTTTTCTTTTTATATTTCTTTCTCTCCTATCTCATCTCCCTACCCATTATTTAACTTTATTTTTTGATTTTTAAATTTATCTATTTTCAATTATATTATTTAACCTGATAAATTAATTTTTTGTCTTTTATAAATTTATAAATATATTACAAATAAAAATATATATTCAAACAAAATCAAAAACTCTTAATTTTATGTTGTTCAAATTTTAAAATATGTGATAAGATTACACCTCAACTTAAATTTGTACATGCATCGAGCTTGCCGAATCTGCTAGCATGTGACAAATTTTGAAGTAAATAGAGTCATGGATAATACAGTAGTGACATGAGAACAGATATTATTGCTTTTAGAAGGATAATTAAAGAGAAAATTGATGGAATGAGAAATTTAAAAGGATTTAATTATTACCAAATTATATTAATTCAATAAAAATGATGCCTTTGACTCAAAGTGAATGAAAGTATAGTTCTATTGAGTATTAAAGTAAAAAACAATAGTATAACATAATTTGTTTTGTCTTAATCCTTTTTTTCCCCTTTAAACCTAATATTCATATTTTATATGATTATTGTATATAATATTAAAAATATAAATACATCTTTCCATCTTTGATTAGTTGACAAAAGGAATTAAGTATAAAATACACATTAATATATACTTTTTTTTTCTTTCATATACTATCATGCATAACACGAAATATATAATAATAGTATATGCATCTATACTATTATATAAATGGGCAGCACCCTTTACTGACTAGTACTTTTGGTCTGCTTATTTTTTTGGTATGTCAATTTTTTTTATTTTCTCTCTCCCCTCTCCTCTTTCTTTTTATTTTCTTTCCCTTCCCATCTCTATTATCTCCCAATATTATTCAATATTATTTTTTTCAAAAAAAATTATCACTACAAGAAAATCTAGTTTTAACAACCAAATTTTTAGCAACAATAATAAAATAGTTGCTAAATGTACAGATTTAGCAACCAAAAGTTATTTGATTACTAGTGTTATATATTGTAAATTCTTCTGCCACCAATCAATATTTGGTAGCTATAGATGATCGATATTATCTAGCAAGTCATGACCAGTAATATAGTGACCAAAAGTTGAGCTTTTAGCAAAACCTTTCATGGTCACTGTAATTAAATTAACAATCAAATATTGAGTCGTCACTAAAAGTATTACAAATTAATCATTAATAACCAACTAACTTGGTGGCAAAATATATATATTTACATTCATCAACTTTATATGGTTGCTAAAAAATAATTACAAATAACTAATTTTACATGGTTGCTAAAAGAAATGCTCATAACAAAAAAAATCTATTTTCTTGCAAAAATTAAATAAAAAACCTTTAGATTCACTTTTTCTACTTTAATTCATTTAAAAACTTACTTTAAATATAAAAATAAAAGCTTGTATTTATAAAAAAAAATAAAAAAAAAACAAAATTTGTAAGTACCATAATAAAGTTAAAAAAATTCAAAAATTACATAATTACAAAAAATAAATAAATTACATAATTATAAATGTATAATTAAAATAACTGAATAAATTAAAATATATTAACAAAATAAGGATAATTTCACAAAGATATAACAAGTAAAAAAAGCTGTTTTTTGTAGTGAACATGATTGTTGAACAATTAACTATAACAACCATGTAAATGTTGCCGCCACTCCAGTGGTGGCTGAAAATAGACGAGGGTGTGATGGAAATAGCTATTTTTTGTAGTCAACATGATTGCTAAACGATTAACTATAACAACCATCTAAATGTTATAGTGACCGTGAAATTTTACATTAGCAAGTGAAACTTTTGTCAATAATACTATCACATTCAACAACCATTATTATATCGTCACTAAACGTTTATTTTTAGCGACCAAATTCAGAAATCGACACTGACCATTTTTAGTAACTACTATATTGTGACCACCGGTGACCAATTCAATTTTGGTCACTAAAAATTTTAACAACCATTTTCACACATTTAGTGACCACCCATGATGGTTGCTAAAACTAAATTTTCTTGTAGTGTATAATTATTTTCTTAGTTTTCTTTATTTTAAATTATTTTATTTTTATTTATTAATAATTTTATATATCTATTAAAAATATTTTGACAATATAGATACTACCAAAAAAATAATAAGTCATTAAATTAAATTATTTTTTTATTATGCATATGCATTGAGTGTGCTAATATTACTAGTTTTTATAAAGTTCATTGTTTTTAGTTAGACCATTCTCATCCATGCTATATATTAAGTTTGAGGGGCATTCACTTTTTTTTTTCGTGTGTGTAATTGTGATATTTTGAACACTACTCGAAAACCACCTTTTAGCCACGGGTTTGGCCACGGATTATGGCCAAAATCCGTGGCCAAATAATAAGGCTACGGATTTGGCCACGGAAAATTTCTGTGGCCAAAACTGGCGTGGCTAAAACTGGCCACGGACATTGGCCACGAATATATGGCCATGGATTATTCATGCTGTTGGCCACGGATTTAATAAAAAAAATTTAAAATTCTTATTTAATTTAAATTAAAATTAAAAAAAAACTAATATTAAAATTTTATTTTTTTTATTTTTGGCCACGGATAAATGTTGGCCACGGCTAAATCCGTGGCCACAAAAAATTAAAATTCAAAATTAAAAATATTATTAATGTGGCCACGGATAAATCCGTGGCCAATAATAAAAAATAAAAAATTTTAATATATTGGCCACGGATTTATCCGTGGCCATATTTTTAATTTTTTAAATATAAATAAAAATTGGACACGGATAAATCCGTGGCCAATAATAAAAAAAATAAAATTTTTTAATATTTTGGCCAAGGATTATAGCGACGAAAAAATCCGTCGCCATATTTACATATATTTTCAATATTTAATTTGTTATAATATACCCCAAAACTTGTAATTTTTTTCGAATATTCAAAAAACCAACAAATCTAATTACTAGCAAACTGTATATCAATGTAATACTAATAATCCATATAGCATATATATAATTAATAATTAATATTATTCGATAAGTTTAATACATGAAATCATACATAATTATTCATAAAATAATGCATATATAAATGTTTTTAAAGATCAACAGTCGGAACATCATCGTCTCCACCATCGTCGTCATCGTCGCCTTCATTTTCATCCCGAGCAACAGGAGCAGACGAAGTAGAGCCCTTCTTACGCCGCGGAGCTAATCGACGCGTGAGTTTCTTTAGGTTGGTTGCCATTAGGGACACAGTTTTCTGAAGGCCGGGGATCTCTCGACTATGCTTTTCTTCCATCTCGGCCATCTTCTGACTGTGTTTCTCCTCTAACTCGCTCATCTTCTGTGTGAGCTCCTCTGTCTTGGGGTCAATCCAAGTATTTAAGTCGGTCCATGAGCCAGAAGACTCAACTGTCACGGTAGAGGGTCCACCGGCAACCCCATACCAACGACTCTTCTTTGGACCTCCGACTGTCTGCTTCCAAATCTAAAACGTATACATATTTTTAATAAAGTATATATCTAAACATATATATATATATATACTTTAATAACTACATATATCTAATAAATACACTTTTGAATGTTACCTCCAACTTGTCGGGCTGCTGAATAGGTCCCCCCTGTGAATTTTCAGCGGCTCGAGAACAAGCTTCGTCATAATTTGCTCTGAAGCTCTCCTGCAAAAATAACATACATAATTGTTATAAAAGCATTTTTAAAAATAATAGGTGACGATAAAAATTATTATAAAACTACCATAGTAGCCCTTGCTCGGTCATCGACATAATGCTCAGTTCCATCATCGGCAAGTGTACAATGGAGGGTCACAAATGTCTCGTCTACTGAAGGTCGATGTCCATATTTCTCGGTCTGCAATAAATATGGAGTAAAATATAATGACAGTAATCGGATAAAATCGTAAAAATCAACACTACTTCAATTAACTAAATAAATTACAAGGAAAAGTAATGACTTACCAAATGATCTTGCCACCTTAGATGAGATCTGGCTCCTCCTTTATGGCCAGGAAATCCCCTTCCGTCACATGTCGATGCTCGGTTTGCCCTGTTCTGCTCCCGTATCCTCTGAAAATCTGGGCTGTCCCATATGGCCCGTAAAGCATCCCAAGATTCCTCACCTATCCAATTGGGCCTACGGTTGTCCCAACGAGCTTTAGCCAATCTATTGGGACTAAACGTTGCATGAACACATGACAATCATGACTCTTCATACCGTACAACTTGAGCCTTGAATGATCAACACACGCTCCCAAATTCGATGCATAACCATCAGGCATCTTCAAAGCTTGAACAAATGTGCATAAATCGCGTCTTTGTTCGGTGGTCAAGGTGTAACTAGCTTTTGGTTTTAGCACCTTACCATTAACCATCATTTGTAAATGCAACTTAGGTCGCCTGCAATACTCAACTAAATCCAATCTTGCCTTCTCATTATCCTTTGTCTTGTCCTTAACATCCATAACAGTGTTGAGTATGTTGTCGAAAAAAAAAATTTCGATGTGCATTACATCCAAATTATGGCGAACCACATTGTCTTTCCAATACGGCAACTCCCAAAAAATGCTTTGTTTGGTCCAATGATGACGTACGCCATATCCTTGCAATTTTGGATGCTTGACTGGCATATCGGTAACTTTCGGCAATCTACGCACTTCTTCCCACGTTTGATCGCTTGTCATTACTGTGGGAGGGTCTGATCGTTCACGTCGTCCTTTGAAAAATGAATCTTTGTTTTGCCTAAATGGGTGATTGTCAGGCAAAAACTGATGATGACAATCGAACCAAGAAATCTTCCCACCATTTTTTAGTATGAATGCTTTTGTTTGCAGCTTACATACAGGACAAGCCAATCGACCCGATGTTATCCATCCGGACAACATCTCATAAGCGGGAAAGTCATTGACAGTCCACATCAATGCGGCCCATAACTGAAAATTCTGCCTTTTGGAAATGTCATAAGTTTCAACTCCTTCTAACCACAGAATTTTCAGCTCCTCGATTAGAGGTTGCAAGTAAACATCAATCCTTTCTTTTGGGTTACGTGGCCCTGGAATCAAGCATGTCAAAAACATATATGGTGTAGTCATATACAATTCTGACGGCAAGTTGTATGGAGTAACAATCACAGGCCAACACGAGTATTGCATCGACGAAGTATGATTAAATGGATTAAAACCATTAGCACATAATCCTAGCCTAATGTTTCGTGGTTCATCAGCAAATTCATAATGTTTTTCATTGAAAAGCTTCCACGCTAGACCATCAGATGGATGACAAATAACATCAGACTCTCCTCTGTGCTCATGATGCCACCTCATTTGATCAGTTGATTTTGTAGAAGCATACAACCTTTTCAATCTTGGAATAAGAGGCATGTAGTGCATCCTTTTATAAGGAACACGATTCCTACTACCACTTTTAGATGGTTTAAATCTTGGATGACTACAAAACTTACATTCCTCTAAACAGTTATCTTCATTGTAATACAACATACACCCCTCGATGTAACAATCAATCTTCACCGATATTAAACCTAACTTTTTAACTATTTTTTTTGCTTCGTAATAGTTGTTAGGAACATGATTATCCGACAGATTAGACGACTTCACAAGTTCTGCCATTCGATCAAAACAGCCCTGAGATAAATTGTAGTCGGATTTTAATGACATCATTTGAAGAGCCATTGATAACTCCGTCTGATTGTCACAACCTGGCCACAATGGTCGATTCGCAGCCTCTAATATGTCATAAAACTGTTGGGCTTGCACATTAGGATATTGATCATTGTTTCGTGGGTTCTCAGTATCGTGACCACCTTCGACATTAGAATTAGGTCGATAATGATGGTGTGATGCATTCACACCCATTACATCATATACTAAATTCTCGTAATTATTGAGTCCATACAAAAAATTAGTCTGATTCGAAGGACTAGCACCACCGGCATCCATATACTGACATTCTGGAGCTAACTCGCCATGTGAAGTCCAATACCAATACTCAGGTTGAAACCCAAATTTCATCAAATCGCAACGCACATTACTAGTATCCTTATACTTTCTATTTGTACACTTTGAACATGGACACCTAATGAGGCCTTTATCAGCTGTATACTGCGGTTGTGTAGTTGCAAATTGAATAAACTGATTAAGGCCATTCATAAATTGTTTGGTGTAATTTTTCCGATCAACTGTTAATCTATTATACATCCAACATCGAATTTCACGTATATCCATATTCTGTAAACAAAGAACGAAGGTAAGTTAACATCACTGTTAGACTTCACATCTCAACAGATTATGTTGGTCAATTAATAATTATTCAGCATGCTTCATAATCCACAATACCTAACTACTTATTTCTCATTAATTTATTCCAAATATTGTTCGACATTCTTACTATCAAACATATGTTTTCACTATTTAACCCTACAAAAACAACAAAATTCAACCCAAAATAAATTTTTAATAACAATTCAAACACACACATTCATAACAATCCATAATCCAATCTAACGTGTTCAAAACAATCCATAGCCCAAATTCGTTCAAAACAATCCATAATTCCAACATATTCACAACAATCAATTGAATAAACTTATTCATAACAATCCAAACAAACATATTCATAGCAATCCATAATCCAATCCACGTGTTCAAAACAATCCATAATCCCAAATACGTTCAAAACAATCCATAATCCCAACCTATTCACTACAATCAATTGAATTAACTTATTTATAACAAAGAATAATCCAAACAAACTTCGACATAACAAAGAATAATTCAAACAAATTTCGACATAACAATTCATAATCCAAATAACTTTATCCATAACAATCCATAAATAAAATGCATAATAATTCATACCTTGCTTAACTTTGACCATCTCAAATTACGTTTACGATATCAACCTACAAAAAATCTCACAACAACAAAACAACAAATAAAATTAAAATTACAACTCAACAAAAAAAAAATTACAAGCAAAAAAATAACAAACGTGGGGGGGGAGGGGGGGACTGGGGGCGGGGGCAGGGGCGGGTGGGGGTGGGGGGGCTGCTGGGGGCGGGGGAAGGGGCTGGGGGCGGGGAGAGGGGCTGCTGGGGGCGAGGGGAGGGGCTGGGGGCGGGGGAGGGGTTGTTGGGGGCCGGGGGGGCTGCTGGGGATGGGGGGAGGGGCGACTGGGGGTGGGGTGCTGCGGGGGGTGGGGGGACGGGCGGCTCGGGGTCTAGGGGGGAGGGGGTTGCGAACAGGGGAGGGGGGGAAGGGAGGCGGGGGCGCGTGCTGGGGGAGGAGGGAGGCCGCGGGGGGCGGCGAGGGCGGGGGAGCAGCGGGGTGGCGGCGCCGGGATGGGGGAGCAGCGGGGGGTAGGAACAGCGGGGGCTGACGCCCGGGGGGGGGGGGGAGACGGGCGTACCTGGGGGGTGAGTTTTTTAGATTTGAAAATGGTGGGGAGAAAAATGGCTAAGTGTTTATTATATATGAACACTTAGCGACGGATTTGGCCACGGATTTATCCGTGGCCACACTTAAAAAAAAATTTGAATTATATGGCCACGGATTTATCCGTGTCCCCCCTCTTTTTTTAAAAAAAATATTTTATATTTTCTTGCCATAGATAAATCCGTGGCCACAACGAAAAATATATATATATATAAATAAATTTATTTATTGGCCACGGATAAATCCTTGGCCATGTCCCGCTTTTTAAAAAAAAATTTAAAAATAATACTTCGCCACGGATTTATCCGTGGCCAATAGTCAAAATACAGAGTTGACTTTTCCCGAATCGTGCGTTTTCGTTAATTAGGTTATACGGAACCGTATGATTGGCGCAATACAACCAAAAAACTAATCAATCTGCTATAAAGTCCATTTTTTTGGAGATTCCTACGCGAGCTAATTGACGTTAGCGCGCATTGACATCGGAGTACGAAGTCATCCGTATATATCACTGAAAGAGAAAAACGTGTTCTCGTTGATCAAACTGCAAGTGTCAACGCATAACAAGGCAGAATACAAGATCCGTGATGAAAATGTGATGATTTTGAAATGGTTCAAACGTTTTAATGCCCCGTAATGCCGGATCGCTCGATTTAAGCGAGACGCTTAAAATTAAAAAAAAAATTGAATTATATGGCCACGGATTTATCTGTGGCCCCCCTCTTTTTTAAAAAAAAATATTTTTTTATTTTTTGGCCACGGATAAATCCGTGGCCACAGCAAAAAAAATATATTTATAAATAAATTTATTTATTGGTCAGGGATAAATCCTTGGCCATGTCCCGCTTTTTAAAAAAAATTGAAAATAATACTTGGCCACGGATTTGTCCGTGGCCAATACACAAAACACAGAGTTGACCTTTCCCGAATCGTGCGTTTTCGTTAATTAGGTTATACGAAACCGTACGATTGAGTCAATACAACTAAAAAACTAATCAATCTGCTCTAAAGTCCATTTTATTGGTGATTCCTGCGCGAGCTAATTGACGTTAGCGCGCATTGAGACCGGAGTACGAAGTCATTCGTATGTATCATTGAAAGAGAAAAACGTGTTCTCGTTGATCAAACTGCAAGTGTCAACGTATAACAGGGCAAAATACAAGATCCGTGACGATAATGTGATGATTTTGAAATGGCTCAAATGTTTTAATGCCCCGTAATGCCGGGCCGCTCAATTTAAGCGTGACGCTTAAAATTAAAAAAAAAATTGTATTATGTGGCCACGGATTTATCCGTGGCCCCCATCTTTTTTTAAAAAAAATATTTTTTATTTTTTGGCCACGGATAAATCTGTGGCCACAGCGAAAAAAAATATATATATAAATAAATTTATTTATTGGCCACGGATAAATCCGTGGCCATGTCCCGCTTTTAAAAAAAATTGAAAATAATACTTGGCCACGGATTTATCCGTGGCCAATAATCAAAATACGGAGTTGACTTTTTTCGAATCGTGCGTTTTCGTCAATTAGGTTATACGGAACCGTACGATTGGTACAATTCTACTAAAAAACTAATCAATCTGCTCTAAAATCCATTTTATTGGTGATTCCTACGCGAGCTAATTGACGTTAGCGCGCATTGACACCGGAGTACGAAGTCATTCGTATATATCACTGAAAGAGAAAAACGTGTTATCGTTGATCAAACTGCAAGTGTCAACGCATAACAAGGCAGAATACAAGATCCGTGACGATAATGTGATGATTTTGAAATGGCTCAAACGTTTTAATGCCCAGTAATGCCAGGCCGCTCAATTTAAGCGAGCCGCTTAAAATTAAAAAAAAATTTGAATTATATAGCCGTGGATTTATCCGTGGCCCCCCTCTTTTTTAAAAAAAAGTTTTTTAATTTTTTGCCCACGGATAACGCAAAAAACAAAATATATAAATAAATTTATTTATTGTTTATCCGTGGCCATGTCCCCCTTTTTATTTCCAAGAAAAAGAAAATTAATTTTATTTCTTGGCCACGGATTTATCCGTGGCCAAGTCCAACTTTTTTTTAAAAAAAAAATATATATTTTATTACTCGAGAAAAATATTTGTATTTTTTTTAAAAAAAATTTATATGGCCACGGATAAATCCGTGGCCAATTTCCATAAAAAAGAAAATAATTTTATTTCTTGGCCATGGATTTATCCGTGGCTACGTCCAATTTTTTTTTAAAAAAAATTTATTTTATTATTGGGGAAAAACATTTATGTTTTTTTTTTAAAAGTTTATATGGCCACAGATATTACCGTGGCCAATTTGCAAAAAAAAGAAAAATAAATTTATTTCGTGGCCACGGATAAGTCCAACTTTTTTTTTAAAAAAAATTATTTTATTAGTGGAGAAAAATATTTATATTTTTTTTTAAAAAAAATTTATATTTCTTGGCCACGGATTTTTCCGTGGCCAAATCCAATTTTTTTTTTTAAATTTATTTTATTACTGGGGAAAAACATTTATGTTTTTTTTTAAAAATTATTTGGCCATGGATTTTTGTCTGTTTAGCCACCGAAAAATCCGTGGCCATATGTTTTCTTTTTTTTTTCTTAAATCCGTGGCCTTTTCCGCAGCTACTAGCAACCGAATGGGTCCGTGGCTAAATCGCTATTTTCTAGTAGTGGAAAATGTCCTTCAACTACTCATCTCTCCTATATCATTTCTTTTCTCTATAATAACGTATTCTTTTTTTATTATCTATTGTCAACTCTCTCCCATTTTCTCTTTCGCATCCTATTTTTAAAAAAAAATAAATTATTTGACTTTATATTTATATTTATTTTTTAATCAAGAAATAATTTTAGTTAAAAAATATTTTTTTAACTTTTGATGAATTTAATAAATTCTAGTAATATGGGTACACTCGGTGTGTGCCTAATCAAAAAAATCATATAATTTAATGATACAATAAAATTTTGGTAGTATCTATACTATCAAAATATTTTTAACTAGATATGAGAAAAAGAAGGAAGAGAAAGTGAAAAACTTAAAAGAACCTTGGAAAATAGAGAGCAAAGAGAAAATGGGAAAAAAAAAATGAGACAGAAAGTGGAAAAGCAAATTATAGACCAAAAAAAATGTCAGACAAAAGGTAATTACTAAAAGGTGCTCTCTTTTTTATATAATAGTATAGATAATATGGATATCTGTACTAGGAGTTTGTCTATTATTAGGTAGGGTGGAAAAAGTTTAACATTCATTTTACATGTGTAAGGTCCATCATCTGTTTTACATGTTACGTGGATACCCTAATTTTATTGGAGTATCTATCATTTGTTTTACATGTTACACTTACTTGTAACCCATAATCCAGGTTGTCGTGACCTGTTACTTATTGTTTAACTACAAGCTCTAATTTTAATTACATTTGAAAGGTCCATTAAACTAAATCTATCGTATCCAATCAAGCAATCAATCAACATTCATCATTTAACTTTTCCTTTTAGTAATTTTTGTTAGATATATTTTAGCATTTAATTTATCAACAAACATAATAACATATATATGCATTTTAATGTGCAAATTTTGATAAAAAAAATATTATAATTTATATTAATTTCAACAAATTCCTTATTATAATGTGTTATCAATTTTCATGAAATGTATATTTTATTAAAAATATCAAGAAAATTTTGATTGCTTCTTAAGATATCAAGTTGATGCTTAAAATGTATTTCAAAATCAAAATCAAATTGATGCTTAAAATAATATACCCATCTCTTATTGTAACTTTAATACTACTTATATATCTTCTTAGTTTTATTTTTTTCAGTATTCCACATCACTATTCATCATTTATTAATTTAAATCAATTCAATAAAATTATAATTAAAACTCCATAACTCCCATAAATCAATAATTTGCATAAAATTTGACTTATATTGCTAATTGCACACATAAAATGTACGCAATTTTGTTGATCCTTATCTATTCTTTGTCAAATAACTTTTGGAAATATTTATCAATATAGGATTAATGATAATATTTTTTTAGGAGAATAACTTATGAGGCCTTTTCTTTTAATAAATAATTAAGTGCATAAATATTGTAATCTTATTATTAACAATAATTTATTTAATATGATAATAACATAGAAAATCAACCTTAACCTAATTAATTGAATCACTGGTTAATTATATATAATTAAAAAATTTATGTCGTTCATTCTATCAATATCATTGGTCTTAATCACCTTATTTTTGCCACATGAATATAATTTATTTTAACTAATAAGTATGTTATTTCTTCAAATCAATGCATCATTTAGCAAAATGATTTTACTTTTATGTGCATATTTATTACTAATAATTGAAAATGTGTTTATTTCTTTCTGAAATCAAAGCATTGTTAAAGTGAATTGTAAATTCAACAACGTCAAGGAGAGAAAGATATTAACAAACGAACAAGAACAGAAAAACGAGTAAAAACTATTTTGTTTGGAATATAGTGAAATAATTTGTAATAGTGTTTTTAAAAGTCTTGTATTTCGTATACTAATTACTTAATTTCATTAAGTATAGAAATATTTTATAATGATAACTATGAATTTATATTAATATAAAAGACTTTCTTTTAATTTTTAATTTATAAAATCAAATTATTAACATAAGATATTTAATATTATGTCATGTCATACTCTAATTATTTACAAATTTCATAATAATATAATCTATTTGTCATGTGTGTGTGTGTGTAGGGGAGAGAGAGAGAGAGAGAGAGAGAGAGAGAGAAGAGAGAGGAAAAATTTTATTAACTTTCCTACTGATTAGGATTCTCTCTTTATTAATCCCTTAAGTTGAGGTTGGAAAAAGATAAGTACCATATTTTTGGTAATTCAAAATAAAAAATTATAAAATGCTAAGCAGGTTATAGGTTAAAATACAATATATAAACTTATTGAATTGAAATTTATGTACGCATGACAATTACTTAAGGTCATACCTAATGTTAAGTAGTACAAAGTTACCTTTTATTAGAAGCCCTCGTCTATACTATATATTAAGCGTGAGGGGTTTGAACTTTTCTTTGGTGTGTGTAATTGTAGTATTTCTAAAATGCCCTTTAACTACTCATCTCCCCTCTATCATTTCTTTTCTCTCCAACAATATATTCTTTTTTTCTATTTTCTATTGTCACATCTCTCCTATTTTCTTTCTCGCATCCCATTTCCTAAAAAATATATATTTATATATATATATATATATATTCTACTTTATATTTTTATTTATTTTTTAATCAAGAAATAATTTTATTTAAAAATATTTTTTAACTTTTCATAAATTTAATAATATATTATAGTATAAATAATAATAATAATAATTAAGAAAAATGTATATTACATAGAGAATTTAGCAGAAAAATAATTTTGTACTATTAAAATTTAACTATTTAATTTAATTGGATCTTATTTTTATTTTATATATGCATCAAGTGTTCTTGATATGCTACTATCAATAATTGAAGAGGCCCCAATTTAATTTCCAATCCGAAAAAAGTTAAGTAATGTTTGTTTTCTTTTGAAGTGATTTGTGGGAGATTTTTAGTAAATATAATGCTAAACATATGCGTAAGTATAGGCATATTTATGTTTGTTGATGAGAAGTTTTTCTAATCTAAATGTTATCCCCCTTTAACCAACATGGTTAGCGTGGTGGTTCAGCACCTCGTCCCTTAAGCATGAGGTCGGGGGTTCGATCCCCACCCATGTGAATGGAGCAAACCATTTGGCCAGTCTCCTACCGCTTAGTGCGCTGACAGTAGGGACGGGGGATTAGTCTTCTGGCTGTCGGCCGGAGGGATACCCTAGGAAACCAAAAAAAAAAAAATGTTATCCCTTGTAAATTGTAATTTGATTGACAATCGGCTAGTAGGCAACTTAAGTTTTTATATTATTATATTTTATAATTTAAAGATATACGTATTTACATGAATATAATTATTGGTGCAATAATTTTTAAAATATTAGATTTATTTAAAAGAATGAAAAACCCCAAACATAGCCTCAGGTTACACAGTCATGGTAGTAAAAACGATGGTCGACACTGTTTAGATTCTAGAAGCACTCATGCAAGCATTGCCACACTCATAATAATATACTCCTTGTCCAAAGCTTGAGAGGCAAATAAAGTTTATGGGTTGGGCTCATTGGAGGCCATCTTAACCCTATTTGAAACTCATATAGACTCATATATAGTCAATTGTACCACAGTTTAACCTAATCACATCCAACTCAATATGCCCATAACCCATTCTAAAAAATTAGATAAAACCAATGGGTTTAGAACAATTTTTCCACGATTGGAAAGATTCAGAGAATATTTGTCTGAGCTTATTTGCTCCTCGAAATATGTTATAAAATGTATATTTGAGTGTTTATAAACTTTATAAATCTACCTTTTTTTTATGACAAAAGCATAAACTGCAAAAATAAAGTGTTTAGAACTTAAAAGTTCTTAAAAGAAATGAAAAAAGTAAACCGCCCCACCGTATTTTTGAAACATATTATAAGCAATTTAGTTCTAAGTAATAAAATGACACGCACACATATATACATATGTATCCTTAATTATTTTTAAAATCACATCCATACCGTTATAAAACAAAAAAGTATATACTTACATGAAATGAACATTGCAATATCATTTTCCATCATTGTTATACTAAAAAGGATGTACAAGCGCCAACTCGTACCATATTACAAAATTGCAACTCGTAAAATCTTAAAATGTTTTATAGGCTGTTTAATATTATTTATCTAAAAAATATTGAAAATTTACTTTTAAAATAAAATCTAAAGCTTTTCATTGCCAGAGTATCTTGTAAGATTTAGTAATTAACTAATTATAAGCCCTTCATAATAACGAAATACCATCTAATTAAGTTGCCACTCTTATGAAAAAATAAATCCAAATCGAGTGCGAACGGTTCCTTACCTTTTTAGCTTAATTCTCAATTATTACAATAAAATAAGAATGTTTGGCAATCAGACTGGATCTCTTACCCCATAGCAGTGCCCCATCCCCTATCTCACACTTTAAATATGTGATACGTGTAAATCTTAAAATTTATTCAAATACAGAATATTTAGTCCTGTTAATTGTAACTTTTTTCGTTATATAATTTGATAAGGAAATCTCTTTTCTACTTACCCATCTAATTTCATTTCATCTTGTTTTCCAATTTGAGTTCTAAAGAAAGAATATTCAATTTTCATAATTACTTACAACTTTACAATGACTCTTATTTTTAAGTAAATTGCACGTTTTGTCTGAAAGTAAAAAAGAAATTGCCTTACCAAATTAGATATCCAGAAAAATACAATTAACCGTACTAAACATTCTATCGTTAATTAAATCTTCAATATTTACGCGTGTTGCATATTTAGAATGTGGGACAAGGGATGGGCCACTATTATGGAGTAAGGGATCTGGTCCGTGAACGAATAGCTAAACGTTTGGCCTAGTCTTACATACAGCTATGTCACAAGAGATAAAAGATGCTCGCCGAATAAATATCCTTAATTAAAATGATGGACTTTGTGATAATGTTGTAAAACATTTTGTCACTAACAACAATGAATTTAACGGGGAATGATGTGGAAGTTCTCGTCATGTTATGGTTAACAAATGATTATAACAATACAAGTCTCTTAACTCTTGCATAATTACTTAGTTCCAAACTTCGTTAGATGCTAAAATGTTGCCTGCCGAGAAATTTGACAGAACACAAAAAGCGAGTAATTTCTATGGAGTTGAAGAATGGGAAGACACTAACGTCGACCCACTTTTGTCCAGCACAGGGCTCATTCAGGCCATGTCTGAAAATGAAATTCACCTACAGCTACAAAACTATAAAGAGTTTGTCAACTTAGAAGATCTGTATGTTGATGTTGTCCCTCCTCCTTGTCGACCATGCGATGATCGCGATGAGATGAAGAAGACTATTGGAAGTGAGTCCCGTAAATCCGAGCTGATCGAGTGCATGGATAAAGGATCATCTGTGTTCTCCATGGCACCTTTCAAGATTCTAATGGAACATGGAAGAAAGCTTAAATTATTAGATGGAGGGAGGAAATCAAATGTAGACTCGCAAATACAATCCGTTGATACTGAAAAAATCTTTGAAATTGCTGCAGAAAGCTACATACAGTCGATGTCAAAGAGTAAACAGCTCTCCACACTGAGCCATCCATATTCAAGTTCATTAATGTTAGGCCATGAATCTAAAGAAGTCCAACTTGTGCAAGGTCTTCTATCTTGTGCTGAAAGAGTAGGCAAAAAGGACTACCAAAGTGCTGGCAAGCTTTTAGAGGAGTGTGGGAAATTGAGTTCCCCTACAGGAACCCCCATTGAAAGAGTGGTGTTCTATTTCATAGAAGCTTTGCGTGCGAAGATTGATGATGAAACGGGAAAGGAAACAACGAAGGGGAAGACTTCTCACATTGATCTTGAAAAGTTGAACTGCACAAAAGATATGAGTCTACTTGAATTTTATAAAAAGCATCCTTTAGCTCAAATAACAAGATTTTCAGGTATTCAAGCTGTTGTGGATCATGTAGCAGAAGCAAGAAAGATCCATGTGATAGACCTCGAAATCAGAGGTGGGCTCCAATGCACAATCTTGATGCAAGCTCTCGCAGCTCAACGGAGACATCCTAGTCAGCATCTCAAGATCACAACTTTCGGGACCAAAGCTTCACGGCCAATGATAGAGGAGACGTGCATGCAATTGATGGCCTTTGCCAAGTCTTTGGGAAATTTGAACTTTTCCTACCATATAGTCATGGTGGAAAACATCCTAGAACTCAGCAAAGACTGCTTTGAACTAGATCCTGACGAAGTCGTTGCTGTCTACGCCGCCTATTCTTTCATGAACATGATTGGACGGACATATCAGCTTGACCATCTAATGGGAGTGATCAGCAGTATAAGCCCTCGTGTCGTGATTGTCACAGAAATAGAGGCACATTTTAACTCTCCAACTTTCACAGAGCGCTTTGTTGAAGCCATGTTCTACTATGGCGCATTTTTTGATTCTATAGCTGAAAGTATGAAGAACGATGATTAAAGCAGAAGGGAGGTCGAGTCGACATTTTTTAGTTCTTGTATAAGAAATGTGGTGGCTGCTGAAGGAGAGGAGAGGAAGGTCCGTCATGTGCGTATAGACGCGTGGAGGATGTTTTTTGCACGTTTTCGGCTAGTCGAGACAGAACTGAGCATGACATCATTGCATCACGCAAAAATGGTGCAACAGAGTTTCCCATGTGGGAGCTCATTCACCTTAGGTATGAATGGTCAGTGCTTAACCGTAGGATGGAAGGGAACACCACTTAGCACACTTTCTGCATGGAAATTCAAAGAGATTTGATGGATGAGAATCGAAAGTTAAGAGTATCTTTAATTGATGTTCTGCAAAATAAATTTTCATGTTTATTTATTTAAGGATAGAAAAAGTTGTGCGAATTGAATTTAAATAATTTCGATTAAAAATGTGGGTCCATCTTTGACCATCCCATTCTTCTTTTAAAGAATCAAGGCTTTAGGAAATTACTCTTGAAATTTGACTTGATCTTTATTGATGTAAGTTTATTATCTTAACCATAAATTCAACATCTTGGACTTCAATGGCGACAAACGACTTTGAATGTTGCCTTGAACACTGTGAAATTCATTTTACTTTAATTCAGGAAAACCCCATTCACTGATTTAGTATTTTAATATTGAACGCTGTAATTTTATGATCGACCATCATGAATCGACTGTCATGAAAAATTTCCTTGGCACTCTTTCAATACGTGGACTTAGTTTTAATTAAATTTTGAATAATTAATGTCAATCGTGGGTTTGGTACTTTCTTATAAATCGAATGCTATATTTCAATGAAGTCCGCGATGAGCACGGGTATCTTTTTCTTTCAATTTATTTGATGTTAGGGAGATACTCACTCGGATAAAACCTCCAACGCTCGACACGTGTCAAATAGAGTTTTTTTTTCCCTCTCTGTTTCCTCCTTTAAATGTGAATTGTTCTCACAAACTAAATCATGGTTCTATTAAAATTGTGTGCTAAAGTTGTTCTCCCACTCATTTCGAAAATATTCAAATAAATTTAATAATTTTCTAGAATGAAATGCATACACACAATGCTATTAATATTTATTTAAGGGCCAAACAAGATTCAATTTTTAAATGTAAAAAATTTTCGTAATCTGAAAATTTTCGAAATGAGTGGGAGAACAACTTTAGCACATAATTTTAATGGAACCATGGTTTAGTTTGTGAGAACAAATCACATTTAAAGGAGGAAACAGAGAGGGAAAAAAAAAGTAAATAACTCCATTTGACACATGTCGGATGTTGGAGGCTCTGCCCCAATGGGTACCTCCCTAGCATCAAACAAACCCTTTCCTTCAAATACCCAGGACATTCACTACATTAAAAAAAAAAAAAAAAAAAAAAAAAAACAAACTGTATTTAGCCATGGATAAAATCCATGGCAAAATCATGGCTAATGGCCACGAAATTAGCCACGGATTTAAAAAAAGCTTTTTTTTTTTTTCTGTCACAGACTAGCCATGAATTTTCCGTGGTTAAATTTAGAGTTAACTAATATTTGTCCAAGAGTTGAGGTTAGGTAGTTGAGGTTAAATCATTGAGGTTAGAGTGTCAAACCACTACACTACTTTAACTTTTTGTTCAAGAATTATTTTCTGATATACTTAACTAATATTTATGCTAAATTCTAAATTTAAATTATCTAAATAAATTTATTAATTTTATTAATTTTTTAATCTAATAGTTTTACTAATTTTTGTAATTATTGAGTCAATTATTTTTTTTAAATTAAAAACATTTACCTTTCACTTTATCAAATTAATAAATTACAAAATTCGGAAGCTATATGTGAAATTTAGGTAAAGTTAACATTACCTTTGACTTTGTCAAAATTAAATCAATCAAAATTCTAAAACATCTTACCACTATCAGATCAACAGATTCGAAATTTGATAATTACTCAATTGACACATTTAAATAACTAATTCAATAAAATAAATTAAAATATTTGATTTATGTACTTAAATTGATTGAGGGTTATTGTTCATTTTATTCAATAGAAATATAATATTAGTATTTGAAATTATTGAAATAAATGTTTTTAAGGTATTAATTTTGATAAAATCAATGGTAAATATTTTTAATTTAATGATCACCTCTGGACTTTTTTTTTAACCACAAAAAATATATGGCTAAATTTAGCCATGGATTTTTTTGTTCTTTTTTTTTCTTTTTTTGTAGCCACGAAATATTCGCGTCTAATTCATGCTAATCTCCATGGTTAATAATTACCCACGCCACTTTTTGCCATGGACCAAATCCGTGGCTAATCCCTATTCTTTTTGTAGTGATTGATTTTCATTTGACTTGGGACTAACGATAACTCATAAGGTTAAGCATCCAATTACAAATTGAGCGCCTTAATTTGATGATTTGTATGAAGAACGCTTTAAATAGCAAAGTATACAAAATTGGGCCAAAGAACTTTGATGATTTGTATGAAGAACTTTCAAGCGCCACTTATGGCTTCATTGTCCTTTTTACACAAAACTGGGGCAAAGAACAAAGAATAACAAATAGAGGTTGTAAGTTCTAACGACTTAGTGAGGTATGCATGCAGGCAAATTATAGAATATTTAATTCAGTTTTCTATACACAAAATATTAATCAAACAAGAATCTTGTTGGCAACAAAACAATGTAAATAATTCAAATATTTTCTTAAACTTGTTGCAATCTAAAATAATTTTCAACAACTGGATCATTTATAAAGTTATCTAATAAAAAAGAAAAATCATAAACTAATAACTTATTAAAATATCAAATCCAAAATCGTAAGATCAACTTGTACTCAAGAGAGTCATTTTGATAATGAAACTTATATTTAATATAATAGTAAACTTTTAAATAATATGTCTTAACATTGTCCCATACCAATGAGGAGAACTCTCAAATAACAGAATATTTAGTGTTAAATATCTGAAAATATTATTTCCCTTCATAACCAATTATTTAATCTTTCCAAATAAATAGTGGTCTATAACTCAAGCCTTATCACTCCACAATAAATCACATCAAAACATAATTTCACCTTATTACTCCGATTTTAGGTGGCCAACCCAAACAAATCAGAACATAAATATGACATGACCGGTTACATGTTGATCCAGCACCAATAGTGGCTAACCTCCAACTACATTGGAGAATGGATCCAAATGGGTTTACTCGGGAGACCAGCCACTTTCGGCCCAATACAACCCAGTCATCTTTCCAGGACTAGTCACAGACGCTAAACTTCCCAAGGGCGTCCCCAAGTGTAACAGAACTTCCCCAATGTATCCTTAAGGGTAACAAAGCAGAACGTATCAAAATGCCTAACAGTTTGTAATTTCAAACACATCACGTTACTTATTGTACCCTTCAAGGGTATTAGCAACGATTTGATCCATAACGGATATTCAACAATTCAAATTCATATTTTTGGGCATTTCTTAAAAACACATCTTGAAATTCAAAGGAATCCAAAATGTTCAATAACTTTCAAACCCGAAAGCAAATATAAAAGATATCACAAGTGCCACAAATGAAATTATTTATAATGTATAAAATCATACTTTTGAGAAATCAATATAACTATCACAAAGTAATATTTACTACATCTACATTATTTGTCCATCAAGAAAATCTCACGATGACAAATATAACCTCACCTGTTATTCATGCTCAGTTTAATAATCTAGTTTGCAAGTCCTCCTTGATCTCGTTACCTATATAATCATGTAATATTTAAATTAGCACAATATATCTAATCTTACTAATTCGTAATACTAGCTATATACTTCGAATTCTCTCAACAGTCTCTTCCATTTCAAGTGTGTGTGTGTGTGTATTAAACACTACTATAATATGTATATTCTTGGGTCTTTAGTTCATATCATTAGTTGTCAACCCGATTTCATAATTTAATCCCAAAGAGGTCGAAATCATTAGAAATAGGATTAATACAATATATAAATCCTAACTTAATCAAAGGTTCAAGATATCACATCCATTGTATGATTCTGAGCCTCATAAACAATAATGTCCAATATATTCTTGAATTTTTATCTCGAATTATTCCTTAAATCGAGTCTTTAGTACTAAAATGTCTAAATAATCAAGTCCCAAGTCCGATTAAATTCACGATATAATTTTAAAGCCCAAAATGATAAAGACCAATTATTTGATTTCTTCTCAAAATTTTAGGCCCAAATATAAGTATTTAACAAGAAAAATCTTGCCACACTTGGAGCCGAAAGGACTAATGCTGAAAAGTCTCTTAGGCCTAGGAATTACACAAATTGGCTCAAGCCCATAACCCAATCAGAATATACAATTTCTGAAACATTTGATCAACACCACCGCCGGACCGCCGCATGCCGTCACCGGGAAATTTTCCGGCATCACCACCCTACTCTTTTCACTAAGAGGAACAAATCCCTCAATCAATTTTACAAAATTTCAAGCCGTTCAGATTTAATTAAGGAATAATTAACCCGCTGAAAAGCCCTAACTTGCTCTACCACCATTTCCTCTGAAATTTGACATCCTCCACCACTTATTTCCTAAATTAAAGTTACCAATAGCTTCATCATGAAAAAATCCTCAAGAGCCACCAAGAAATCGCTGGAAAACGTTGCCGGAGATGGAGACCATATCCACCACCGCGTTGCTGCCACTGCTGCCAATTTTCAGGGCCCCAAAACACCAAAATATAACAACCGTTGCGTTCCTCTCGTCAAGCTGATTAAAATAGTGTATTCACAAGCTCGATTTGGCCAAGAAACGAGAAAGTTATGAATGAAACAATATTTGGGACTATAATATATATATATATATACACATATGTATATATGTATGTATATATTGTATGTATGTATATAGCTTGTGTGTACGTGTATCAAAGAAGGAAGAAGATGGTAGGGACAAGTTTTGGAATTTAGAATTTCGTCTCTATACTTATAACCGTCTACATTTTAACCTCAAAACTTTTCTAAATTCTCCAATTAAGTCCCAAATCATCTAATTAAGGCCCAAGAACTTTGTTTTCTAGCAGATTGACACATAAAAGTGAAAATTACATACAATCACTTTTAAATATTTTTCAATTAGGTTCCTAAAATTTTAATGTGTAGTAAAAATACCACTGACCAATTTTACTCAAATATAAAGCAAATGTAGGGTGTTACACTTCATCATTTTATTGGTATTGATTTCCTTATCTACAAAATGTAACTTGAACCACTATAACATCAAAATTTTATTTCTATTTGGCAAGATATGATTTATATTGTCAAATATTGACATGTGACAATATTTGAACCAATTATTTTTTTATTTAATTTCAAAATGTAATCTGAAAGGTTTCAAACTATAAATATAACTAATTATTCGACGAACATTGCACACGCCAATATTTTAACTTTGTTACTGATTTTGTCTCGTGTTCTAGCATACAATTAGCCTAGTTGTAGTTATTTTAGTTATCAAAATACTTAGAACTTAATTTAGGTTTCTCCTTTATTGATGATATATAGTACAATTAATATGTTATAGACAAAATTTGTCAGTGAAAGGCACGAATACTTTGCTCTTTTTAAGGATATGATCAAGTGTATTGTAGTAGTGAGGTGGTGGGGTCCACATCTACCACGTCAGCGCCAGCTCATGACCTATTACAAATGACGGGACGCTACGTGGCTGGAAATCACACGTGTCACCTGTTCTGCCACATGCCACGCGCCCACCTGATCCTCAGGATCCGAGGACGGCTTGCGTGGATCCCTGTCTCGCCATGGTGAAAACAAGTGTCTCCACGGGCCTCATGTGGGATCCCTCCGACGAGGGTCTGAAAAGTAATTGTCTCTAACAACGGTTGTATCCGGCACATCCGCTGGCGCATGCCAGGGAATATCCTCTGTACGAAAAATGAGGTTGGGCCGATCCAACCCTAGTCCGGGCCACCTGTCTCCGATTTCTTTAAATAGCAAATTATTACTGTTTACAAGGGTAAGCTTTCCAAAAATTCACCTTACGCATTATCTCACCTTCCGAATCCCTGCTCGAATACTAACTTGAGCGTCGGAGGATTTTTGCCAGAGACACTTCCGGCTAGGTTCACGTGTGTTCCATCTTTGTAGAATAGGACTCAACCAGCACTATGCACCCTTTACTCGGACCATTGGACAAAATTGGATAACTTTACTCGGATTATACCTTTACTTGGAGTGAAGCTGATCGTCTACCAAATCCGACGACATCAAGTGGATTTTCTACTAGTTCAACAGTAAGCCTTTTTACTTGTCCCTTACAAGATACAACAACTCACCACAGTCATGTATTTCAAGCAATTCTAGACAAACTATGGAGTTTAAAGTTCCATCACGCAAGCGCCCTCCTTCAACTAGTACAAAAAACCTTTTGTGTGTGACAATACAGTAATTTTGTCTTTCCTTCTAAAGAAATGACCTATACATATAGGTGAGGAAGACCTCCACAATATAAACGAAATAAACTAAATACTATGTGTAGGAGATCATGATGTGGCTAATAAGTGAGTGAACTAGTGGAAAATAATATAGAGATTAAGGAGTAGTAGAAGCTAATAAGTAGATCGTATCAGTGGAATAATAAATAGGTGTGTACTAATTAGAAAAATGACCATAAAAAGAGTTAAGAAAAATAATGACTATAGCTCTCCACTACAGGACCACTAACATTATTGTAAGAAGAATGTCGTAAGAATATAATTTTCAATAATAAAATGCGCCAATTACCAACACTATCTTCTTTTCTCAATTATTTGTTTTTATCTGCAAATGCCACTTTGTGCACTACCTCAGCTCCTTGCTGATTTTGTTCTATATTCTTGCGTATAATAAGCCCAGTTGTTGTTATAATGGTTCTGAGAAAACTTGGAATTCAATTTATGTTTATACCTTCTTTTCTCAATTCTTTATAGCTTTCTCCAAATATTACTCCGCAGCTTTTTTTGAGGCTGGAGTTAAAGAAGACAAAACCAAAGGGATTTGCCCCAATAAAATTCACATGTTGGAATTTTCTATATTTTAGTGCTCTCACATATTAACTATATTATACATAGTGTATATCCTATTATGAGAGCCCAATTATGTAATCTATTAAGATTAAGTGTAATGGGCTCATAGAAATATCAAATTGAGTATGGAGCTTTTATATGTGTAGAAGCCCAGTCACATTTTAATTATGTTTGATAAGCCCATAATTAAAGTGTTTTGACATTAGACATATTAGGGTATGATCCCTAAGTTAGAATCATTATGACGTTTTTTACTTTCTACCCCATCTCAAAGAGAACAAAAAAGTGACAACATTTTTTCTTGGCTTAAAAGATCACTAACCCTAGACTTCAATTTTCTTTTGCATCTCTAATGGATCAAGGTTAGTGATTTCTATTAAAACTTATTTGATTATTTACTAGTGGTCTTGTGCATAATCAATTCATAGAAATCGTGTTTCATATTTTGTATTATGAACTATTTGCTTGAATCTATATTTATTAAAGTTTCCAACAGATTTTACCTTTGGCGGATTAATGGAATTGATGGCTTTATCATAACTGCAAAACTTCTCATGTTAAGTATACACACACGTTGTAGGATAGTATTTTAAAAAAACAAACGGTAAAATTCATTTTCTTTCTCAATTTTTTATCTTAAAAGCAAATTAGTTTCTAATTTTTCAATTATCTTCAATGTTGTCCCTTTATCTATATTTTGGTAATTTTTCCCTCCAATTTAAGGGTATGTTAGTAATTTTTCCTTTGTAATAATTAAGTAACTCAAAAGTTAAAAGAAATCAAAAGAGTACAATTCGTTTTTAGTCCTCAAGTTTTAAATTCTTAGGTTAGTTCATCCATGTATTTTCAATTATCTTAAATTTTATTCCTCGTTTATTTTCTAGCACTTCAACCAATTAAAGAGTATTTTTCTACCATTTCATAAAATAAAAAAACTGAACTTTTTTTCAATGTTGAAGTAATATTGACCTTACACGAATGACGAGAAATCGGTTGCCGCATTCTTTTCATAAATAAATAAAATCGGAAATTGTAGGTATAATATTTATATGTACCACCAATTTTGTTATTTTTTTTTTCTTCTAAAATCAAAATCAATGTTGCCAATTAAAGTATATATTTACATCAGTAGTAACTCAATTAATATGTTATTTTCTTGAAAACAACTATGTCATCTCATTTGTTTATACATTTTATTTACACTATTGGTATCCAAAATCTTAAACTATATATAATTGACAAAAGTTCGTATGTAATAATTGGTGACTAAAAATATGGATTGCCATTTGTATGAAATAATAGAAGCCAAAAGCGAGCAGACAAATAGTCACATATTGAATGTAGTACTTTTAAAGTTCATTCAAGCGTTATTTTTTTTTTTAGAATGCCATAAAATTTAGAATCAAAATTTATTTAATGGTGTTAATTTGAAATTAAATATTTATGTTTTGCTATTAGAAATTAAATTTTAAGTTTTGAATCAATGACTCAATTGAAAGAAAAAGAAATAGTCGATTGTCCAACGATTGAATAGTTTGGAATCAATTTATGGAGTTAGAATTTAAAGGAACGAATTGAAAATCTCAATAATAAGAAGATAAAAAGGATCTTACAATTTTAGTGGTGGATGGTATAGAAGGGTAGAGGATGATTTGAATTTAGAAAGATAGGTAAAAGTTTTTTCTGAGGGTATTTTAGACAATTTGTATCTTTTGATAGAAAATTACCAAATATATAAAAGTGATTGGAAAGAAGAGATTGAATAGAATCAAACAAAAACTAATTTACTTTCAAGATGAAAAGTCAATGCCTGAAATGAAATTTACTTGAAAAAACATGTCTCATTGAACTTATTCGGAAAATTTTATCATTAATCACAGTTTGTAGAAAATTAATGTTAGTCACCTTTAATTTAGCCGTTACATGTGTAATATTTAATCTATTCCATTAATTTTTATATGACCTACAACGTATTGTGTAGGTAAGTTGGAAGAGTTATATACTATACAGATTATCAAAGTGTTTTTTTATATAACGATTATTGCAGTAGACCATACATAACCCACTAAATGTTAACCAATTAAATTCTTATTTTTAATGTAAAAAAGGAAAACTAAATATTTAATGTCATTAGATCCAATCATTATTGCTCATTATTTTTAATTTATTAGAAAAGTATAATAGTATTTTTTATTTAAAAAATTATTATGATACTCATTATACTTTTTAAAATTTTTAATATCATGGTACCATTATAATACTACGGTACCATTATAATCCATTAATTTTTTATTTTTTAATACCATGGTACCATTATTTTCCATTTTCTAATTATAAATTCCATGGTAGTCATTATAACTTTTTATTTTTTAATTTAATAATATGTGGATTAAAAAGGATAACTAATTGAAAAAAATGATAAAAAAATTAAAATACTAAATCAATACCAAAATAAAAATTTGAATCTTTGTTAATAGTGGCTAAAAAATTACATTTAATTTAATTTTTGAACATATTTCAAAAAAATATAACATTCATCACGAATTATTTTAAAAATATATATAGAATATGAACATCTATTTTTTCAAAAAAGAAAAAAAAATTTCAAAATATGAATATCGTCATTAAGTAAACTATTCATATTATCTAAAATGATTGATTTGCAGTTATATTGAATAATGTATTTTTTAAAGAAATTTGTATATATAAAATACATAGAGAGGAGTACAAAAAGTACTAGTTGGTACGAAAAAAAATTGTATTTTGATTGTTAATGGAAATAAGCTATAAAACGCAACAACAAGAACAAGAACAAGAACAACAACAACAACAACAAGAGTATGGTTGTCATGAATATAAATCTAGCTAGATGATGTAATACAATATTTATATATAGAAAAGTATGTGCTTTTTAAAGAAGGTAACCAAATATAAAAAAGCGTTTATTGATTTGAATAGTTATGGTTAATATGTATAATGAAATATCATTTGTACATAATTTGTTTGACTTATTTAAAATAAACAAAATAAATGTGAATAGTTTGTTTGATTTTATTTTATTTTTCCTAAGGTTTGTAATTTGTTTGTAAATCTATTAATTCAAATAATATTTTCCATATTAGCGAGCCAATGTTTAGGCCTACTAGAATGGCAAGCGCCAAAAACCTGAAAGTCACTTGATGCGGTCGCTTTTTGGCTCAACCACGTGGCGGAGTTTGATACGCTCCAGTTGATATGTTGGTGGCTCATCTATCTAAGAGGGAGGAACGCACGTGAGGCTAGCCGAATTTGCTTCGGCATGGACTCTCCGAAGCTAAAGTTAGTTATAGAATATTTGGAGAAGATAATAAATAGTAAAATACTATGTTTACATGTAATACTAAGAATAGATGTCTGATCTCTTCTTGGGGGAGAGCATTTTGCCTTTTATATGAGAGAGGGTATCTTGATGTGACGCAGTTGATGGGGTTGGTCAGCCCTACTAACATATGGGGTACAAGTGGACATGTTTTTTGTCACTTTTTGGCCTCCTATCTGGCGGCTGAACTTGTCTCTCATTAATGGGGGGTCAAATTTGCATTTAACGTATATCTTGAGCATTTATGACCAAGGATTGTATTTATGACTTGACATTTAATATGCTGGAGATTGATGGGATGGACCCATGTGCAGTGGAGGCGTGTTAGGTAGTGGTAGGTATAGGGCCTGTCAACCGTGCCAGTTGGGTTTTGCCCGTTGGTTGTGGAATTTGGCGAAGGCTATTTATGGGGTTCGTGCCCTCGATAAAATTGCGTTCGAGGGCCCCCAATGCCTTGAAGCCACTTGTCCACCTGTTCGGCTTGCCCTGCTGAAGAGATCTCGTGGGCCCCTAGATGCCCCTCGTGGCTTTTGAGCCACGGACTTGGCACTAGGGATAAACCTGGGGGTATTTTCCCTCTTGTGCCTTGCACTCTAAGGCTCCTAACCTTTCACGCGGATGCACTCTCGAGGACGGTCGCTCTCTATGAGGGCATCAGTCCTCACACTTGGTGAGTTTTCTGGCTTATAATCTCACAATCGAGGGCATCCCAGCTTAAAATCTCTATCTAGGACAACCGACTTAGTCGAGGGCTTTGCTGCTCCATACTTGGGGATCTAGATAGGTTCACCTCTGCTGACGTGTCTAGCTGAGGTAGTGCTTGGCACATCATTAGTCCCCCCACTATTGATTCGACAATGACGTTAGCTTGAAGAGTGATTTTTGCCTTTTTGATTGCCTAGCACCTTTTCATTTTGAATTTGAAACCTTTTTTTGCATGAAAAGTCATGCCTTTTTTAATTCTGACGGCTTCACATACCTTTCCAGAAGATGTGGCGTGCACCCCTCCTTCCATTTCTGGTGGCGAAACGTCATGATGGCAGGAGCGTGTCCTCCGTTATAATTGATGTAGCCATAATTGCCATAACGGTTGGGGCACAATTATAGCTGGTGGCGTTTCCCACGCTACCTCCCCTTATAAATAGCCAAAAATCTCCCTTTATTGGGATTTTTCCTTCACGTTCACCTAGAGAACTTGTAGAAGAAGCTTCGGAGACATCAATTCCTGAGGGTTGCCATTAACTTCGCTTCCTACTGCACATCCGTTCTTTCCAGGTGATAACTTTTCCCCTTCTTTTAACTCCACTCAAAACCCCCAACTCAAAAACCCTAGCCGCCATGCCTCCCAGAAGAAGAGTTCTAGAAGACTCCAGTCCGACTTTTGAGGACTTGGCGGTGGAGAGGGAGGTACGCCTTCCCTTCCAAGAGTTTTCCAGCATGGGGGCAAGTCGTGCAATGGAGGTCTTCGAGCATCTCGGGTTGGGGCGCCACAAAGTGTGAGAACCCACAGCCAAAGAAAAAGAAATCTACGAGGGCTACCGGGCCCAGCGGGTCTCCTGCCAAAAGGCCGAAACCTTGGAGAGGAGGAATAGGCAAATTCCAGACCTCGTCTCTCCCCCGAGATATCTCGAGCAATATACACCGGTGGAGATGGAGAGGATTAGGGAGGAATTTGGAGTGCAATTTCCCCTTCACATGCCTTGTCCAAAGGAGAACATGGTGGAGCCCTGGGTTGGGTGCACTACCCTCAACTTGTTTCACTTCTAAGCGGGGCTTCGTCTGTCACTCACCCCAAAAGTCCAGAGGCTACTGGAGTTTGCCAGAATCTGTCCGAGCCAGCTGGTGCCCAATTCCATCATGATCATCGTCACCTACATGGTGATCATAAAATGTCTCATGGAGGAGACCAGTCCAACCAACTTTCTTGAGTTCTTCCACTCCAATGAGTTAATCAGGTCTGGCTAAGTGAGGCAGCGGAAGATGAGCACGGGTTCCTGTATCTTTCTGCATGATCGGCTTTCTCCAAAGTGCTAGGTGGGTTCAAATCCTCCCACGGATCGGGATAGAAAAGGAAGTATGTCTTTATGGAGGACCGAGGGCAACTGGGAGTACCTTTGAATTGCCGCCAGCCTCCCGTACTCAGCCGCAACTACCACCACGAGGAGCCCAGCTTTGCCGAGGGAAAAGTTGCAGACTTTGCGAAGTTGGGAAAGATGTACGCCCTTTGTCTAACTTCGGAAAGACTTTGTGTAGGCATTTATATACAAATGGAGGCGCGTAAAGCTCTATTGGCTAAGCTCGATAAGCAATGACATCAGAGTCAACCTCCTTGCCCCACAGTTACAGCATACCACAGACTCGTCGAGGAGAAGGTAAGGCAACCGAGGAGGGATTGAGGTGCTGGTAAAGGTTCTTGTCGATAGGTTGAAAAAGCCCCCTGCCTCGAGGGAAAAGTCCGAGAAGAAGTATCTCAAGGCAAGTGTACTGGAGTCTCCCCGGCTGAGGAGACAACTACAGAAAGCCCAAGGGGGGAGGGTGAGGGTTCTCCTTCCATTGTACAAGAGACTGGCCGTCGGCACGAGAGCTTCCACAACTCTGGAGATCTCCCTCACTTCGGAGGCTTTTGTCCTAGAAAATCCCCCACCAGGGCCCTTCCCGAGTGAAGCGACACCTCCCTCTTGAGGGAAAGCCCCAGTCGAGAGTCCAGCTGCTATGGTTTCTCCAGCTACTCCGGTCGCCCAGAGAACAAGTCCAATGCTAGCTTCGGATGCCCCTCCAAGGGCAATGCCCAAGGTTACTATTCACGAAGGCAGGACTGAGGGCTCTCAGAAGAGGGTTGCTGAGGAAGAGGCCTTGAAAGAAGGCAAGAAACAAAATCCAACCCCAAAGGTAAGGGGAAAAAGGCGACCAGCCCCAAACCCTCGGATTCTAACGAGGAGGAGGAACTCCTCAAATGCGTAGATGCGGGGCCTAGCAACCCTATCAACTTCAGGCATTATACTTCCAATCTTCATATCGCTTGGTTGGGCTCCCATGAGACCAACACGAAGATGAATCTCGTACTTCTTCATAGCTTCCAACTGCCCGCTGACCAACGGGCCCTGCTGAATTGCTAGGTGGCAAAGCTTGAGACGAATCTCATGAATGCCTTCATCGGGTAAGTATCCCATACCTTCGAGCTACCAAAGTATTCTTTTTGTATCTGGCTTAATTTTTCTCGATTGTCCTTCGCAGTTCGTCGTTCTTCTCTCCCATCACTTCTTTAGGCGGGTAAGTATCTTTCACTGGAGGAAGAATAAATACAATAGAAACCACTTCTCATAATTTTCTAGACAAGGGACCTTCCGCTTGCATGGTCATTGCAGTTTCCCTTATGGACTGATTGCAAAACTTCTTTTGCCTCAGAGGGGATAAGGCATCTAAGCGGGGGCTTGAGGAAGGACTTGCGGAATAATCTTCCTTCGTCATCCAGGCATACCTCGAGCATTGCCTCATTAACCTTCACGCGAGTGCTTGTTTCGCTAGCCCTTCCTTCCTCCTCAAGAAGGCACAGATCTCATCCTACGAACTTGATTCGAGGGATTGGATAGGTAGAATGTTAGCAGCTTGCTTTTGGATCGAGGGAGAGTCCGAAACCTTAAAGTTGATGGTTTGGCCTCTGGTCCCCTTTAGAGCGCTTGCAAACTTGAAAAGTGCATCCGCTCATTCATTCTCCTCCCTCGGTATTTGCTCCAAGCTGAACGTTTTGAAATTGTCCTTTAATTTGATAACATGGTCGAGTTATTTAGTCATGGTAGCATCCCTAGCGTCATAGGTTCCGGCTATTTACTAGATACCAGTTAGGAATCAGTAAAAGATCTAACATGGGAGACTCTCTCTCTTACGGCCAATTCGAGGCCCAAGATGAGGGCTTCATAATCGGCTTCATTATTTATGACGACCCGGAAATCCCTCTATTATTATTAATATTTTTCTTCTTATTGTTATTAGTATTATAAGCATTAGTGGTTGCATACATGTGTACATTGTTAATTACAAAACGTACGAGCTACATTACATAACATAAGGGTACATCCCACAAAGGAGACTATCAAATTGCTAGTTCTACTGTATCTACATAGCAAATGCAAAAACCACCATGTACAAGTACGCATCGGAAATCCTACATCTTCCTTTCTAGTAAAATGCTTCAAAAGGTTCCTCCTCCTCATCATCATAAAGGTTAGCTTCGAAAGCATCTAAATCATTATGTAACACGGAATCAAAATATGTTGAGTAGAAATATTTCTTTATACACATAAGTTGCTCGGGTGTCAAGTGCACATTAGTTACATATAGCACACACATAGTTTCACACTTTCTACCTTTTGTCACCTGACAGTGACTCTTAAAACTACCTGGGCTGAAATAACAACCAGCATATTTGTCCTGCCAGCCTTATCCTCCGATGGTTGTATCCCAGGCATACGCCTAGTATTGTCCTACGACCCTCTCTCTTGAGTAGATCTCTTCGTCTACCCAAGGGGGGATTAGGAGATGGAAGGGGTTGTGAACTCTTCCGGCTACTTAATAGTATGTTCCGGCGGAACACCCCCCATACCATTCCAGCACATATGGCCCATTCACACAATTGCAAATTATTCACATAAGCACATAGTCTTTGGAAGTTTATATTATAGTTTAGTAAAGTAAGCTCCACCCTTATAAATGAAAGCTCTTATGTTTACTTATTAAGCATATTTACTTAAAAATGTTAAACATGTATAAATATAATAGCAAAAGTATACTTAGAAGATGATGCTCATCATACTTTAGTAGTAAACTTACTATAATTAACATAAATATATGGATAACATATAATGAATATAAAGATATAGATTAAAGTATAACTAGTATAAATATATTAATATATAGATTAAAATAACTAATATAAATATATAAACATATAGATTAACTAGTATAAATATAAATATATAGATTAGACAAAATATAAGAGATATAAATATATGAATACTACATATATACCTATACGTACATATAACATAAAAAAATATATATGTAATTAGACTATCATTTACATATAATGAAACTAATTAGATTAATATATAATGACACTTTACATATTTATATATAGATATATATATATATATATACGTACATAGATATATATACATAAAAATACGTTTTATGAAACTTTCTAAATATTTAAAATATAAAAATAGGCATAAATCGATAGTATAAATTATAATAAAAGTTCTATTTCTCAAATAATAGATATGTTGAGCTTTCTTTACTAAGACTTTCAAGAACAACATAGGATATTCATCTAATAACTCAAATAAAGCACATGGTCTCATACTACCTTATATAAAGCATAAATTTCGCATAATGGTTCAACTAAGCATAAGAATTCCATATTATTTCAAAAGGGCATAATAATCACATAATATTTTCAATAAAGCATAATAAGCACATAGTACTCCAAATAAGCATATTAGTCACATATTATTTTCAAGATCATGCTCACAAGTCTATCCATCCTTCAACTTCCTCCCAACAAGATTTATAATATGAAAAATTAACCATAAAGCTTTAAAGTAATATGAAGATGGCAAAATAACTAAAATCCTCAACTTGGAGACATGTTTGGCAAAAGCTCTCACTCTAGGTCATTCAAGCTTGATCTTTTACATTGCTTGGGCACAAGAGTATGGAAGCTTGCCTATTCTTCACAAGAAAGAAGAAGAAAACCCTCTACTTAAAGCAGAAAGAATAGTTCCTACTTTATTTTCTTCCAACTAGTGTAGTGGTTTGGAGAGAGTGTAGTGTGTGGAAGAAAAATGAGAGAATGTGGGTGAGAGGAAGGGAGGGCACGGTTTTGGGGCTAAATGGGGCTGAAAAATGAGGATTGTGGGTGTATATGGTCTTGTGTATTGATCCTACAAGGTATTAGAGGCAAATATCTAAATACTATATTCATCTAAATACATCTACCATACAATTATACATGGATGGTTATACATACATCTCACTTTACTAACCACCATGTATATGTATGTGGGTATGGGTGTGTGTGTGTTTAGCTATGTGTATCACCACTAATATATATTTATATATGTATATGAGGCTAGGTTTCAAGAGTGTATTAGTAGGGATATTTTGATAAAATATAGAACAAAATCAAGTAAGATCAAATAAAAACCTATAAAATCTGAAAACTCTAATTTATTAAGTATTTTTATTTTTTATTTATCAGCAAAACCGAAATTTGGGGTTGAAGAAGTGAAAAGACCAAAATACCCCTTGTTTTGCCCATTTTTCAAAAATTGCCTAAAAATAGAAATCAAAGTCTAAAAATTCAAAATTTAATTTTTATAAGTCAAATAAAATCTAAAATATTTATTTAGAATATTATTTTCATTTTTTGATAATAATTAAATATTTTAAAAAAATTAGATTTCAAATTAATAACTTAAATACAATGTTTTTAGAAAATTGTTAAAAATTCTCGAAAAATAGATAAAAATTGAAAATAATTTATTAAATAAATTCTGGGAATTCATAAATATTAAATGTATAAAATTTTAAGAATATTTGGAGTTTATAATATTTTATAAAAATTTATGTAGTAAAATACTCACTTGTTCACAAATAAAATCATATTTGGAAGAATAATATATAGAAAACTATAACTCACAAAACAATCCTATAAAACTTGTATAACATAAAATATTTAAATAAAGGATTTTACCGGGTCGTCATATTATCAGTCATTGGGAAGTTAAGTCTGACGACGAATTCCACCACATAACCTTCTGAGCTTCTCAAAGAAATCCCGGCTTCCCTCCCCCAGGGTAGACGAGCCATCTACATGTAAGATCCATGGGGTTGTGGTGGGTGGGTTTTCCTCTGACAGCCCCACTCTCTCCAGGAGAAAATCTACTAATACTTGTGCTTAGATGGCGGTCCTCGATTGGTAAGAGATATCAAACTCCCCCAATTCTATTGCCCACTTAATCAGTCTGCCCGATGCATCTGACTTCAAGAGGGCTTTCCGAAGAGGTTGATCTATAAGCAATGCCATCGAGTGTGATTGGAAATATTGCCTTAGTTTTCTCACGGTGTGCACCAAGGCTAGGGTAAACTTCTCGATCTCAAGGTAGTTCTTTTCTGCCCATTGCAAAATCTTGTAGAGATAATACACAGGGAGGTGTTTCCTTTCCTTTATGACCACGATGACCGAGCTGATGGCCTCAGGGGACACTGCTAGATACATATGCAGCTTCTCTCCTGGGTTAGGCTTGGCCAGCAATGGGAGGGTAGCCAAGTACTTTTTGAGCTCCTGTAAGGCCTGCTCGCACTCGGGAGTCCATTTGAACTCCGAGACCTTTCTCAATTTTTTAAAAAGAGGGAGATTTCTATGAGCCAACCGTTAGATGAATTTATTAAGGGAAACAACCTGGCCGCACAATTTTTGAACATCCTTCATCGACTTGGGTGTCCCTATCTTCTGTAGCATCTCGATCTTCTTAGGGTTAGCCTCGATTCCCCTCTCGCTAACCACATATCCCAAGAATTTTCCCCCTTGAACTCCAAACGTGCACTTCGAGGGATTGAGCTTGAGGCCACAATCTCTTAGCACCTAGAAAACCTTTTACAGATGCTCCAAGTGGTCTTTCTCCTTGACGCTCTTGACAATCATATCATCCATATAAACTTCAACAATGTGCCTGATTAGCTCTTCGAAGATGAGGTTTACTAACATTTAGTAAGCCGCCCCGGCATTCTTGAGCCTGAAAGGCATGACCAGGAAACAGTAAACTCTCATCTCCACCATGACTGAGGTCTTGGGCTGGTCCTCTGGGGCCATCGATATCTGGCAGTACCCTTGATAGGCGTCCATCATGCTCATCATTTCACAATTCGCGGTAGAGTCAACAAGCTGATCGATTTGGGGGACCAGGTAGGGGTCTTTGAGGCACGCCTTGTTGAGGTCTGTGAAGTCGTTACACATCCTCCATTTGTTCTGCCCCTTAGGGACCACCACCACATTGTACAACCATTCTGGGAACTGAATGGACACGATGTAGCCGGCCTCCAGTAATTTATTCACCTCACCTTCTATTATCTTATTTCTCTCAGCCCCGAAAGCCCTCTTTTTTTGTTTTACAAGCTTGAAAGTCGGATCCACATTTAGTCAGTGCACATTCACCTCGGGGCTTATATTCGGGAAATCCGAAAGTTGCCATGCAAACACATCTCGATTTTCCTGGAGGAATTGGATGAGCATCATTTCCTTTGCCTTCGCCAGCTGTGACCCTATCTTGGTTGTCTTCTTGGGGTTTTCTGATTCTAACTTGATAGTTTTAAACTCGCCAGTGAGTTCAATCCTATTGTCCTCGAGTCTCCTGCATTTCAAGAACGTTTCCACTAGCTCTTCTAAGTCGCTATTTGAGTCTACTTCGGGGGACTTCCTCTTTTTGGACCTAGGCTTCATTCCCAATAACACCGAATAACAAGTCCATGCATCGACGACATCGCATTGAACCTGCTCAACTCCGGCATCGATGGGAAATTTCATTTTGAGATTGTAGGTTGACACTAACGCCCGAAACGCGTTAAGCGTAGGGAGCCCCAAGATCATGTTGTAAGCGAACGGGGTGTCTACCACCAAGTAATTCACCATCAAGGTCCTTCTCACGGGTTCCCGGTCGAGGGACGTTGGCAACTTGATTTGCCTTAGGGGGTGATTTGGGATCCCCCAAAGCCTATCAGAGGTGTCCGCCTTGGCTCCAAGTCTATCTTGCCCATATCCGTCTTCTTTAATGTCAAATAGAATAGGACATTGGCTAAGCCGCCGTTATCTATTAGTGTCTTAGTGATCGCAAAGTTATCCACGTCTGTCGTCACCACCATCGAATAATCGAGTTGCTCAGCTAACCCTTCCAGGTTCTGTATAGGGACCTTGTCACTCTCACTGAATTCTATGGCACATCCCTTTATCACTTTGATCAGCTAGGCATGTTCGGAGTTCTCGAGGTCAAACTGGTTGTACCGGAGCTTCCTGCCTACCCTTTTTTTTTGAGGACTTGGTATCTGCACCTACTGGCCCTCCAGTGATCATATGGATTGTGCCTTTTGTAGGTTGGTTGCTATTCATTGGCCTCTTACCTGCTTTCTTTGAGGGCTCGAGGTTCTTCGGTAAGCCATGCCTTCTGGGGGATCTCGACCTTTTGTGATGCACGGGGGATGCCTGGGCATCATAATACTCCAATTTTTTAATGAACTCCTTGAGCTTTCCCCCGTGAATCAGCCTCTCAATCTCATCCTATAGGTTGTAGCAGTCTTTGTTATTGTGCCGGTATTACTTAGGGTAGGTATAATACCTTCCGCTCTTTTTGGCTCTCCTCTCCTCAGGTATCCTTTTAGGTATAATACCCCAAGGAGAGAGAAGATTTTTGCCAGTGTCCCCATGAGGGTGGCATAGTCCTTGTACTTTTTTGAGGGTTCCTTCTTCTCCTTGCCCCTCGCTTTTTCTTTCTGTGACTTGCCACCTCCTTCATTTTTGGCCTTAGGTGGGTGTTTGATCAAGTTGAGCCCCTCCACCTCTATATACTTTGAGGCAAGATATTGGATCCGGCTATGCCTCGAGGGGCTTGCATAATGATGGCTTCTGTATAGCTCTTATTCTTCAAGGCCTGGTAAAGAGCATGCCTTACAAATTCGACGCCATCATCCTCCACCTTGAGGAGCTCATTGTTGAAACCCTCCATAAACACTCGGAGGGTTTTTCCGTCCTGTTGCACTATCCCATACAAGTGTGTGTGGGATACCTTCATTGATATATTGGTCGTAAAATGGTTAAGAAAATGGCCGACTAACTCTTCATACAACGAAATGGATTATGGCTCCATCTTCTTGGACCAAGTTAAGGCAATCCCTTGAAGGGTAGTGGAGAACAGATGGGCCCACACGTGCAGGTTGCTGGTAGCCACCCCAACCATGTCTTCATAATGGGTTAGATGCTCGATGGGGCCAGTGGTACCATCATACCTAGGTAGGCTAGTGGCCAAACATTCATCAGGAGCTACGTGCGATTTAGCAATCTCCAAAACGAAAGGGGATCTCTTCAGCCGGTGGTTATAGGGTGGTAGGTAATTTTTGATGGCCGCTAGCGTGCTCTTTCCCCCCTCTTGGTGTCGGGAGTGGCGCTCTATCTCGGTATGGAGCTCACTGACTTGATGGCGCATGTAGGCCAGCTTCTTTGGCCCCCTCTCCCGTCGTGGGTATTCACGATGACCACCAGTCCCAGACTTGGCAGAAGTGTCCACGGCATCGCGCTGGGGTTGGCCACGACGGGGGGCGTGGTTGTTGGATTCCGCTACCTCTTCCCTATGAGTTTACCGACAGCTCTCGCTTCGGTAGGGGCCCTTTTCTCATTGGGAGATAGAGATAGTCCCATAATAGTAGTCTTACTAGGGTCTGGTCATCACAGGGCCCCAACAGCTGCCTCATTCAGATGATGGGCAAGGTGACCGTTTGCTCCACTTGTTGTGTTTCCACTGCATGGACCAGTGGTGGGATATGAGAGGGTCTCGCTCCCGACCCTCCCAGTGGCGAAGGGGCCGTATATCCCTTGCCTTTGTCAATGACGTTAATATTTCCTCCTCCAGCCCGTTAAGTGACTTTGGGAAGGTCGCAATTAACCCTCTCCGATTGGGTCCCAGATACATTAGTTCGTCGTGTAATTCTTCTTCTTTTTCAAGCCACCTCTTATACAAGAATAGGCCCTTCCTCTAGCGCCAAAATGATGCGATTGCTTTTTGGCTCGACCACATGGTGGAGTTTGATACGCTCCAGTTGATATGCTAGTGGCCCACTTGTCTAAGAGAGAGGAACGCTCGTGAGACTAGCCGATTTTGCACTGGCATAGGCTCTCTGACGCTCAAATTAGTTATAGGATATTTGCAGAAGATGATGAATAGTACAATGCTATTTTTACATGTAATACTAAGAATAGATGTTAGATCTCTTTCTGAGGGAGAGCCTTTTGCCTTTTATATGAGAGGGAGTCTCCTGATGTAACGCGGTTAATGAGGGTTGGTCAGCCCTACTGACACATGGGGTATAAGTGGACACGTTTTTTGTCACTTTTTCGACTCGTATGCGGCGGATGATCTTGTCTTAATGGGGGGGGGGGTCAAAATCGCAATTAATGTGCATCTTGAGCATGTATAACCAATGATTGTATTTATGACTTGGCATTTAACACGTTGTAGACTCATGGGATGGACCTATGTGCAGTGGAGGCATGTTAGGTGGCGGTAGGTACAGGGCCTGTCAATCGTGCCACCTGGGTTTTGCCCGTTGGCTGTGGAATTTGGCGAAGGCTAAGTGTGGGGTTCGTGCCCTCAATACAACTGTGTTCGAGGGCCCCCAACGCCTTGAAGCCATTTGTACTCCGCCTGCCCTGCTGAGGAGATCTCGAGGGGCCCTCGATGCCCCTCATGGCTTTTGAGCCACGAACTTGGCACTAGGGATAAGCCTAGGGGTATCTCCCCTATCGTGCCTTGCACTCTGAGGCTCCTTATCTATTATGCAGATGCGCTCTTGTGGACGGATGGTCTCTTCGAGAGCATCGATCCTCACACTTGGTAAGTTTTCTAGCATATAACCTCACGATCGAGGATAGCCAACTTAGTTGAAGGGTCTGTTGCTCCATACTTGAGGATCTAAATAGGTTCACCTCTACTGACGTATTTGGCTGAGGTGGTGCTTGGCACATCATCACTGGTGTGGCTTCCAAGCAAGATACTTTCGGTCAGCCTTTGTTTGGCTAAGCTAATTTCGGTCGTAATGAGTGCACATTCATGTGCAACCGATCTTGCATACCAATCATTAGCCGCTTACATAATGGCACTAAGCGACTATGATTGGTTTACTAATGCCCGCATAGACAATTTCAATCACGATGAATCAGCCTTTCGGCTAGCACTTGGGATCATTCAAAAAAATTCCCTGGAGTTGGAACAAATTCCACCTATTGTTCAATGGGTGTTTGTTGTACAGAAATCCAAGTGTAAAAAGACTGATAACTTGGAGAATATATATATGCTTATATGATTGAATGTTGAACACTATTCACTCCTTATAATAATAATAATAATAATAATAATAATAATAATAATAATAATATTGACATACTCAATAAATGTGCATAATAAAAAAAATCATATAATTTAATGATATAATAAAATTTTGGCAGTATCTGTACTATCAAAATATTTTTAACTATTTTTAGTAAATTTATGAAATTAGTTATAATTAAAAATAAAATAATTTATAATAAAAAGAGAAAATAATTAAAAAAAAAGAAGTAAAAAGAAAATGATGTTGAAGTGTATTTTGAGATGAAAGAAGATAGAGAGGGGAGAGGGAGAAAAGTAAAAAAGAATGTGGGAAAAGATATAGGAGATAGAAAGTGAAATAGAAAGTGAAAAAAATAAAAAAGAAAAAAATGATAGACCAAAACTATTGTTAGGTCAAAGTTAGTTATAAAGGTGTTCCCCCCTTATATAATAATAATAATAATAATAATAATAATAATAATAATAATTTTAGCTAAGTTCATTCATGAGAACACTTAAAAGAGAATAATAATATTATTGTTAAGCAATGAAATAAAATATGATGCAACTTTTATTAATTTGAACTTAAACATTTAATTTGTAATAGAAATGATTTATTCTAAGAAGTTTTAATAATTAAGGGATATTTTTATAAGGTTAATAATTAAAGGAATGATTTGAGAGAGAGAGAGAGTGAGAGAGAGTATGGAATGTTAGAGATAGAGAAATTAGGATACATGGAGGGGGGAGGGGGGATTCTAACCCATAATAGCGTGTCACTCAAAAATTGAGTAAGGTTAGTCACCTATGATTGTAACTAATTATATAACTCCCCAACTTACTACAACATTCATATGTAAGGAGCATTAATTTATACGTGCGTCATCTATTATATAAAGCAGAATAATCTTTCTAAATTTATGAACAGTGTAGGCCTAATTTCGTGAAAAGTGTTGGCAATCAATTTATTTGACCTATATATCAATTAATTCACCAAACTTATTTAGTAGTTAATTAATCATTTAATATAATTTTGAATAACGGAAACACATATTAATGGACCATTTTAAGGCCATACGAGATCCTCTATTCCAAATCGTATTTCATCTCCTATCCAATCCATAGATATACGCCGCATGTAAAGATTTCAAACCAAATGTATAATTAAGGAAATAACTTGATACACATGATATGAATGTGAATTATGGAATAAGAGATGAAACACTATTTTGGAATAGAAGATCCTATCCGTTTTAAGGCTTAAACTACAACATTATAGTAGTATAACATAACTATTTTAGATTACTTACTATAAATTAAATGACATATTTAAACTTTATGAAATTTTATATTTCAAAAATATAAAATATATTTAAATTTTGAAGTTTAAATAAATATTTACATTACTTATCAATTAAAGTTACTCATCATAAGTTTTAAAAAAATCTAAAATGTCAAGTGAACTAACATATTGAAACAGGTGTTTACATTCAGAGTTTAAAATTAAAAACAAATAAATAATTATATAATATCGTTCCTTTAATAATATTCAAATTTAAAATAAAAAATTAAAAACATATATATATATATATATATATTAATAAAGGTTTACTATTTACTCAAAATTTATAATTAAAACAAATTTTATAGTAGATTTATTTTCTTTTTCATTGATTTCTTGTTACGTGTTTGCTTCCATTATAGTGATTTTCTTTTCTTTTCTTTTCTTTTCTTTTCTTTTCTTTAATTCGCTATTGAATTTTGAAATTTAAACAGTACGGAATTATAAATTCGGCACTTGGTATCCCCTTTTTCATGAGAACAACAATCCCGACTTTTAGTATTTTACTACTTATTTCTTGCGGTAAATTCGCAACAATTATTATAATTTAAGGACGAACACGTTGGTTGTTACTTTATGGGGTGGTTGATCACTTTCAGGATTATGTGAATAATAATGAAAATAGCACGAGAAGTAAAGTTCTAATTGTAATTTGCCTAATGTTTAGTGTGAGGAAGTGGCATTCTGAGCTAAATAGTTTATTTGTTTTTAATAGTTATAATGATTATGTGCTTGATATTTTGTCGATGTAGTTCATTGTTCTTATCCTACTACATAATGTACAATTTAGAAAGATCCACGGGCGGCTTAAAAGGTTAAAATTTTAACAATTTTGGGTTTAAGGTATAATGTAATATTAATCGACCGAGTTATTTAATTTTTGGATAAATTATAGTTCAGGTTCAAACTGCAAATTTCTACACTACAAGAAAAACTGCTTTTTATGATCAAAATTTGCAACTGAAAAATTTTGGTCACAAAAATTTTTGATAGTTGTGACCAATTGCAAATAGCATGAATACTAATTTATAACCATGTAAATAATTGCTTTTATTGCAAGACTTTCCCCAAAATATATTTAATATATGGTTTTTATTGCAAGACACTCCTACACTTTATTTGATACATAGTTTTATTGCAAGACACCCCTCCACTTTGATATTCACTGGAAATTGAATCTTTGATGGATAGGAAAGTGTTGTTCAAAATTTCAAGCCAAAACAAAAAAAAAAAAAACAAAAAAAGGAATGCCAAATATAAGAATAAGTTCCACATAGTGTTCAAAGTAAATGAGGAGAAGGCAATGATCACCGAATATAGGCAATACTACTATAAATTGAGGTACGTACATTTATGTAATTAATTTTCCAAGAAAAATTGTAGTTTTTCTATATTTATGAGGGCATAACAATTAAAAATTTCTTTAATTTATGCGACCAGTGCAACTTGATAATATTTCTCCTCGAAAAGATGATGACATGTGGTGTCAACGAAAGATTCTGTGTCATAGACTAAACAACAAGCTCCAAATAAGACACTTATTCAGAGATTATCTCATGATGATAATAGCGAGTTTGCAATAAATAATGAAGATCCAATAATGCAGCTCTACAACAATAAGTTTAAGAGTGTTTTGGTGAATAAAAGATTACAATTCTGTAGTTCTAATTCCATAAATTGTATGGGAATTTTTATCTTTTTTTAAAAAAAAAATTGTGTATAAAGAAGTGTTTTATAATTTGGTTTGTTGTTTGAGTCATTATACGTTGATTTTACTTTTTATTGGTTTGTTCCTAAATTCCATAATGTTTTCATTTTTATGTAAGTTTGAAGTTATTTTTAGCACAATTTTATTACTAAATCTTTATTATTATTTCACATAATAACCTATCAACAAATATTTCCAACCGGATTGCATGCGTTGCACGTCACCTATTCCCAACGTTCAAATCGGCAAGAATGATTATCGACGGGATTGGGGCATCGATCAGATCGACGAATCTGTTTGAATGATCTCGACCAGTAGGCTCTTTTATCAATCCCACAAGCGTCTCTATCCCTCCGATCAATCCCATTGATATATTATATGGACCAAGACCATGCTAGGTCCAACGGACCCCTGCCAGTATTAAATGCTCCATCAATTGGGGGAGTGGCTCAACCACCTACCCCTATGCCTCATTAATTGAGGACCAACTAATACTATTAGGCCCTACCATTAGGCTTATAGGCCACTCCACCTCATCAAATGATGGCCTACCAAGCCTAAGGGTCCCATAGGGATCAACCTACATAGACACACTATAAAAGCTCTAGCATTTATGGTGAGATCCATCCCATTAATTGCTTTTCAACCCTTTACTTTGCTCAAATCTCTACAAAAACCGATCAATTGACTTAAGTTGGTCTTAGCCGTGACCCATCTCGGTTAGCTTACGTTGGCTTTTCCTTATTGCAGGTCAACTTCCTGATCAAATACCTCCACTTCCGCACTTGACCAGTGTTTTCGATCGAGGTCAACCAGCTCCACTTCCGCATCAGTTGCGTATTTCATTTTTTTTTCTCCTTTTATCTTTTATCAATTCCATAATTATGAGACATGCATTATAATTCCCCAATTGGAATATTTTATTTCATTCTAAATTAATTTATGATAAGGAAAGAAGACTCGTGTCATTCTCTACTCTATTTCATATATTATAAGGTAAAATACACCTTGTACCCTTATACTATGATCTACGTAACACTTTTCCCATTGTACTTTAGAAAACATCACTCAACCCCCTCAATTGACTAGTTAAAATAATATTATTTAAATTTGAGAAAACTACCCCTTAATACAGTATAAATGTATATATTTTATATTATGACCGTACTATAAAATTTTTATATTAAAGGCTATTTTTAAATTATTTTCTTTGTACATAAGATTTCATGAATGTCAAATAATTTTCTTTAAAAATATTTATTTTTCAAGTAAAATATATTCATAAATACATATTATAAGGAAGGATAATTTTTAAAAGAACATACTGGTTATTTTAGCATAATTTAATAGTTGTTAGTTAAAATAATTTATTGAAGTATTTTAATTCAAAAATAATGAGATTCTTGTAATTTATGCATGGCAATTTGTACATTAAACTATTTGAACAATTAAAATATCATTATTCTAAAAACAAAATATTTCAATTTCATAGACTTAAGTGATTAATTAATTTTAAGTTCCAAAAATATTTGTTTATATTTTTGAAAATAGATATTAATATATTAACAAATTCTTGACTTTCTTGAAATACAATATACAAGAAAAAAGTAATGCTTTATAATAAATTTTATAATATTAAACATATACGTATTCTATTAAGGGTATTATAGTTAAATTCAAAATATTTTACATTGACTAGTCAATTTGAAGGGGATAAGTGACGGTTTTTAAATTAGATGGGCCTAAGTGTTACATATATCACAATACAAGAGTGCAAAGTGTCCCTATATTGTGTTATGCACCTGTACTATATTAGATTTATATTAATGACTCAATGCCTATGCATTACAAATGGGAAAAAAAAGTAAATACAACATTAAATATAACAAATCTATTCGTGGCACGTTGCGTAATTTCAATTGCATTAGAATTGCGGTGTGTGTAATTTTATTGATTAACGCTAATGTTGTTATTAGTATTCCTATTTAAATATTCTCACTTAATTGAACTAGGACTTCATAAGCCATTATTATTATTATTGTTGTTGTTGTTGCTGCTGTTGAGATAAGTTTAGTTCTTATAATTGTTGTTTATTATTATTAGAGCCTAAAAAATAAAATTGTGTGTATGAATAAATAAAAAATAATAATAAAAGAAAAAGAAAAGAAAAAAAATAAGAAAACGCAAATAAACAAACAACAGGTTGATGGGATTTTGGCAAAGAATGAAGCATACTTCTTCTCATGTTTAACAATTTTGATTGTTATTAAATATTTACTTTATTTAATTGAAATGCTGTCATATTTACTTTCATTGATTACTGATAACATTAATACTATTCACTTTAAATTGTTGTTGTTATTATTAGGGCTAAATACACTTTGCACCCTTAAACTATACCATTTGCATCTTTTACCTACCTAAACTATAAAATGTAACACTTAGCCCCCTCAATTAAATATTCAGCAAAATTGTCCTCATGCCATGTCTATTTACATATTATTATCATACTTTTTGGTATTATGTAAAATACTATAGAACCATAAAAATTATACAAATATTTAAAATAATCAATACTTTGGATTCAATTTTAAATTATTACTTATCATAAAGTATTTTTGAGATTATATATAATATAAAAAGAAAGCGAATAATTTTCATTTGAATATATAAATTTATGATAAACATTAAAAATTATTATTTGAAAATAAATTTAAGTTATTTATTCTTAGGTAAAATAATTAGGATCTTTTAATGAAAATGATTGATTTTTATTGTTTTATTAACATAAATTTATATATATTTATATTCTAGGAGTAAAATAGTATATATATATATATATATATAATTTTTTATGCAAATGAGTCTATTTTTGTTTAAGTATATCAAAATTCAACACACACACACCAAAGGGGAAAGGGAGAGCACAAGAGGAATCGAACAAAGAATCTCAATCTTGCCAGGTTCGAACTCCACCACTGGGCTACAGTTCCAGTAGCTTCTCTCATTTTAATATTTGTGAACTACAAAATCTACTCTTTTCTGTTGCTAGTGGCCACAAATTTAACCACAGATAAGTACTTTAACCAAAAAATTGGTGATGAAAAAATTTGTCGCTAACTATCGCAAAATCCGTAGCTTATAGGGCGCTAACTGTAATACTAGATTTAGCTATGAAGTTAGCTACCAAATAATCCGTTGCCAGGGTGTTTTCCTTTTTGTTTTCTGGGTGTTGACGACCTATTTCATAGCTAAATCCGTGGCCAAGCTTGAGAAATTTGTAAAAATTTGGAGACTAATTTGTCAACCAAATTTTAGTGGCTAAATTCGTGACTAATTCGGTAAATACTTTTAGCCATGGATTTTTAATTGCTAAACCGCCGCTAAATTTATCTACATATTTGGTGACAGATTTATGGTCGCTACATCTTCCATTTTTTTTCATTTTTGTTATTCTTTTATTTCAATCATTGGAAATTGAAAGTTTTATTTTCCTACTGAGTACATTGCACAATATTTCTCAATCAATTGAATAGTAGGAGTAAGAATTTTGTGTTTATTTTATCAAATTAGTAATTCATTCCCTAAAAAACTATTTAATATGCCAATTTTACGTACTCAGTTTTTTTTTTATCCAAAAGAATGCAAGGTTCCTTGCTTTTATAATCTTGCTTCAACTTGGTCTTTGTACAACATGGTAATACAATCAGGGGCTCGGGGGGTGGTGTGATATCCCAACAATCTAGAATATCTAAGTTACAAGCAGCATGTTTTGCTAGTTTATGAGCAACATTATTCACGCCTTGTCTGGCATGGGCGAACGCTGCAGAGACGAACTGTGTACTAAGGTGTATAATCTCGTCAATGATACTTCGAATAGGTGAGATGCAGCTTTCTGGCCTCCCTAGTTATTTGCAATATCCTTCAACAATAACCCTAGTGAGGCTGCCCTACTCTTCCATTTGATGCCCACCAAGATAGTCTTTGCCTCCATCTCCAAAGGGTCTGCACCCCCCTTATATGCCTCAGATTTAACGCCCTTGAGTTCCCATTTACTGTCCCGCATCACAATGTGTAACGTCCCCGAAATTCCTTTATATTTTCTTAATAATAAATAGTAATTTGTACATAAAACTTGTACAAAATACAAGAGTTGCAATTTTAAAAAAGAATACAAAAGTAACTTTATTGCGAAAAAAAAAGCTTCCAAACGCTTTCTGTAACGACCCCGATAACGTACATTATATTCACAACATATAAACAAAGCCTTATTGTATTTACACTACATGAGAGAGTCTATGCAAAGCATCATCAAAGTATAACATGAGGTAGTCCAAAATACAAAATACAAACTACGCAGCGGAATATTAACAATAACTCTTCTAGTAAAGGCCTCAAAGGGTTCTTCTTCTTCTAACTCATTTGTTGTGACCTCGTTTCCATCTAAAATAATCATATAATCCACAATCAATACATGGTTGAGTAGAAACATCACTTAATCACATAAGGTGCTTGTGTGTGTGATTTGCACGTAAAGCACATATAAAGCACACAGTTTGCACTTCTCTACCTTTCGTCACCTAACAGTGACCCTTATGACCACTCATGTTGAATATACAACCAGCACATTTCTCCCGCCTGCCTTATCCTCCGGTCGTCGTATCCCTTTCCATATAACCGTTTTATTTCCATGAAATTAATACAGTTTCATATTTTCATAAAACGAATAAAATTTCATGAAACTAATATATTTTCCAAAATGACATATAGTTTTTGGATAAAGATTTTACTTACAAAATAAACATATATTTCTATAAACTAAGTATAGGTTCATTAATGCAAATCTTCTTAATTAATGCAGCTCTCCGACCTAGCCTTAAAATTAAATGTCAACTTAAATGCAATCTTCCACCTCCCTCCTCTATTTTTAGACTTGGTGTAACCCTAATACATGAGTCATGAAGCTAGATGAATGGAAGACCACACAAGTGCAAAATTTCTAGAAGAAGATTATCTTGTATTAGTGTAAGATATTTTAATAAAATATGAACACAAAATCAAATAAAATCTGATAAAATCTGATATTTATTGTCCTAATATTATAAAATCTGAAATTATATCTTTATTTAATTAAAAATTCGAATTTGCATTTATTTATGTTTGTAAAAACCAAAAATTAGGGTTTAAGGGCATAAAATAGGGATTTAAGGCCTAAAATCCGAAAATTCATAATTAATTTAGAAAATTTTCAAAATTATAAAATTTAATCTTTATAAATCTAAAATTATATGTATAGTTCCCAGAAATTAAAAATGCTTTATTTATATTTTCGAAAATTGCAATTTAGGACATAGAATTTCGAAAAATGTGTTCAAATGTCAAATTCGTCTAAAATTTGGAAAATCATGTAATTTATTCCAAATTGCATCTTCTCCATGCATAAAAGTCTAGAATACTTATTTATTTTATTTTGAAAATTCATAAGTATTTTATAGATGAATTTTCCAAGACTGGTAATTGAATATCGAAAATTAGTACGTTACCGTTCAAATTGTAAATTAACCTCAAAACCAGACTAAAATTCGAAAACAACAAATAACAATGAAATTTTCAAGAAGCGTAAGGTTTTATATCAATTATTTGATATTGGGAAATGGTAATAAATATGTCAAGTGTTATCAAGACAAATGGAGGAATATTCACACTTTGGAAATGCATGTAATGCAATGCACATTTATAAAAAGAAATTCTCATAAAATAGTAAAAGACTTCATAATTCCAAATATAAAAGAATGCGGTTTACCGGGTTGTCACACAATGCCTAGGCTAACCGTGTGATTTGCTGAGTTTCGCCCCCCATCACAATTTGTCTTCATGATTCCCTATGGTGGTGGGCACCAGGTTTCCATTGGTTGATCCATGCTCAGTAATGGAGAGTCGTCATTGGTCATCTCCCCTATCTCGAACAGGTAAGATGAGACCCACGCCTAGACTCCTCCAAAAGCTGATTATTCCTGTCCGAAAATGGCTTTGTTGCGTGGCAACCACAGGGGCCAACATGTTAGAATCAGGCATTCAAAAATTTCTGTTGTTTTCTCTCCTACCACCCTATCGAACTTTGTCTTGACCTCTCTTGGTCTTGGGTACATATCAGCTAGGGGTTGCTCAGCTCAAACACTGCTCTAGTTGCACTTAAAGCACAAAATAAATGCATTGTGTCCTCCTCTTCACCTAAGCACGCAAAACACATCTCCTATTCTAGGATCCCTCATTGTTTGAGGTTTACTCTAGCGGGGATGCGATCTTGTAGGAGTTGCCACACCTATATTTTGATCTTTGATGGGAGTTGCGCATTCCAAATAGCCTTGATTGCCGTCGACCGCACACACACACATCTCCCTCTATGGCAAGTTGGTTCGAATGGAATAGCCTATAGGCTGATTTAACCAAGAAGGTCTCGATTGTTTCCTCAACCCAGTACGGCTTCTCATACTCCCCCATCCGAATTTGAACATTTCTAATCTGCTCCACCCAATCTCTCCAGCCAACATCCGGATTACGTCTTCTTTCCATGCACCGATAGCCCAATCAATGCATAAATTGACTCGCACATCATCTTCGAACCCTCGTGGCCAAGGCTTCATTGGGACCAACCTTTCCGCTGTCCATATTTTGTTGCACAAGCACACTTTCTCTCCCTCTCGGATTCTCCACTTTAGTCCTTCGTGCAACCAATCTCGCCCATCTAAGGTACTTCACCATACAAAGAAGTTGTTCCGCCCCTGTTGACACACCAAGAAGAGGGTCCTCTATAGTATTTGCCCAAAATAAATTTGTTGCATAATTCATTCGGTGCTACTAGAACCCGCTATGCTAGCTTTGCTAGTAAAGCCCTGTTAAAGTAGAGGAGATCGGGAAAGCCCATACCGCCTACCACTTTTGAACAGCACAAAACCTGCCATGAATCCCAAACCATTTGCCTTCTTCCATTTACTTCACCCCACCAAAAGTGGCTCACCATCGTATTAATATCATTGCAAAAATTAACCAAATGAAAACCCCACATAGCATAAGCCGAGATAGCTTGGGCAATCACCTTGATCAAAATTTCTTTTCCTCCTAAAGAAAGAAGTCTCTTTCCACCCTTGCAAGTTCCTCTATATGTAGTCTCATAAGAAGTGAAAACTCAATCTCTTTGACCTCCCGAAGTTCAAGGGAAGTCCAAGGTATTTTTCCATAGGGATTCTGATATACTCTAGTTTGCTGCATATGCACTTCCCAACGTGAGTCCTAGTGTTCTGGATTAATAGGAGTGATGTTTTTGATAGATTTATATTTTGTCCTGAGCACCATTCATATACCTCTTGGATCTTTTGTCAGAACCGGCATACTAGCGTAGAGTCTTAGACCCTTTACATTTCCCCGTTATGCTCCTGTGAATCAGTGCTAAAAAACCTTCTGTGCACAGCAAAAACATGTAAGGTGACAAAGGATCACCCTGTCAGAGTTTGCTTGTCGGCTTAAATTTCGATGTTGGAACCCCATTTATTCGCACTTGAAAGGTCACCAATTCCAAACATCGTTTTACCCAATGAATCCAAGTCAGGTGGAAACTTATGTGCTCCATTACTGATAAGAGAAAACCTCATTCCATTTGATCATAAGCTTTTTGACATATTGAGTTTAACCTTAACTTATTCCAATGTGACTTTCCTACGCTGGTTTAGGATATGAATCTCCTTATCCGCAAGATTGCATTATCGTAGATTTGTCGGCCAAGGGTAATAGCACTCTGGTTCTCAATCACAACCTTATCAAGTACTTTTTTGAGCCTATTTGTGAGAACTTTTGCAATGATTTTGTATATTGCATTTCATAAACTGATTGACCTGAAATCCGCTATCATTTCTACCCCTGGTTTCTTAGCTTTCAATACAATCGTCGTTCGATTTATTTCCTCCAAATGGTTCTTTGTACCTATTGTTATATTATTAGATAGGAAAGATATGCACGTTTTAATAACATCCTCCCCAACAATGAGCCAATATCATTGGAAAAAACCCCACCGTGAGATCGTCTAGGCCTAGAGCTCTTGATGGATGTATGGATTTTACTACTGGTTAGACCAGCTCAATCATCTCATCTCTCTCCTGATTAGCAAGCTTTCTCGAGATTAGTCACACCACATCCATATCTGTGATCAAATTCCCGAACTCAAACAAGCGATCAAAATATCTCAAGGCCAGTGCCTCTATCTCCGTCTGTCTTGATACTCTTTATCCATTCTCATCTTTGAGATGTGTAATGAGATTTTGTCTTCATCATCGAGACACCGTCTGATGAAAATACGATGTATTTTTATCATCGTATTTAATCCAATTGACTTGAGCCCTTTGTTGCCACAATTGATATTTATCACGTTGTAGGGATATAAGCTGCCTATTCAATTCTTGTATCCTCATGTCCCTTTCATCTGATGGGTTCTCCTCAACTAGTTTCTTGATCACAATTAGCGTTTCCTTATTCTTCATGGAAGGTTCCCCACACTTTCCCGATTCCATCTCTCTAGTTCACGGCCACATCTCTCCATTTTCTCTTTTATTTTCTAGAAAGATATCTCTCCTTCTGTTCTCTTAGCCTACCATGCCTTTGAAATAATAGCCATTGTTTCCTTGCGTTTCATTCAAAATTGTTCAAACTAAAATGGCCGCCTTAACCAGTTGTCTTTTAGTAGGAGATGTAAAACCATGTAATTTGACATGGCCATAGGATGGTGTTCGAAGTTTGACTCTGCATATAAACTGAACCACTTCGGGTTTTCTAGTACATGGCCAAGTCTTGCTTTCTTTCGTCCCATTTCTAAACACTTATTACCCCAAGTGTATTTTTCTCCATTAAATCCAATATCACTTAGTCCACACACATCAAGAACTTCACAGAATGATTTAAATTAAGATTAAGAATGTGGCTTCATGTTGAAAAGTTAATGTTGGAGATTGCTAACTTGAGAGATGATTTGGAGAAGTTGATCACGATGTTAGAGAACCATAGCAAGCAGCTGGATGAGCAGAATGCCAATGTCAAGCTACAGGTCGCAAGGCTGAAGGAGCGCCGGGAGAAAATCAAGAAGATGGGGGAGGAGATAGCTTTCTTTAGAAAGGAAATCAAAAGCTTGCAGTCGATTTGGTAGGTGAGAAGCTGAAGAGGCTGGAGCTCATCAACAGTTGTCCCCAGATCAAGAAGGACACAATACATCGATTCATTGAGGGCTTGGTGTTTGAGCTGGCATGCCTACAAAAGGGGGTGTCATACTTGGCAAGGCAATCCTGTAGACTCTTAACAAAAATAGCTTTTGGGATGAATTTGATATTGACATGCTAGATGTCTGGAATGATGAGTTCTTGAGAGACTACCCCAATCGAGCAAGTGTCTCTCCCTGTCATCAAGGGGAATGAGTTTGCTTGGGTTATCCCTATTATCGACAAGTAGATGAGGCAGGCCAATGAGGGCAAGTCGGTTGAAAAGGAGAACATTAACATCTTCACACTAGGCATATTTGGTGAGCCCAAGCAGGCAGAGGGTGCCCTTGTTGGGGAAGTTGCAAAAGCCACATCATCACGGTGATTGGCCCTGGGGTCGTTCCCACTAGACGAGTTAGCGAAGGCCGTACTGAGGCAATGACGAGCCCAGAGGCTGTGCAGGAGCATGCCTTGCAAGTGGCAACTGAGGGCGTGGATACCAGCAACAGCTTGTCAGCTGACCTGGCATGCACAGAGGCGCATGATAAAGTCAAGCAGAATGGTAGAGGTGGGGGGCCAAAAGGCTTTAGCAAAATTGTGCCTAGGGCCATTGGCGAAAACTAGCAAGGCAATGCTCGGGGTGGCCCAAACAAAGCCGACTTGGATGTTGCTCGTAGATCTTGAAGCATGATCGGCATGTCCCCCCTTTTCCCTCCAATGAAAAAATATGTCTTTTCTTTTTTGAAAGAGAACTCACTAATAGATCTTGAAACATGATCGGCATTTTCTTTTTTAAAATGTATTAAAGTTCTAATTATGCAATGAAAGTTTCTTTATTTGTTTGTAGATCCTCAAATTGTTCAACTTTCATGCTTGCTTAAAAATGGTTGTGCATGGAATTTCTTTGAAAGTAGCTTCTTTAAAAAGCATGAATCGTACAGAAGTATGGATTTAATTACTTGAGGAAAAAGATGCAGCTACATCAAACGAGTATGCTCTTGGAAAAATATAATTGCGAATGCACGATAAATTCAAAAAGTAAGCATTTGATAAATCGTGGAGAGATATGTATGATAAAGAAGACTTTCACACAATTTAGACAAAATTTGAGGTTAAAATATTGCATTCTCATTTATGATCATAAATTGAGGAGTACAATGTCATAGTAAATGCAAAGTTAAGTCCCATTCGTACATTTTCTCACTAAACATAAAATTTCTTTAGGTTGGTAGCATTTCATGGTCGAGGGAGCTCTTTTCCTTGAAGATCCTTGAGGTGATAGGAGTTATGCTTGGATACCTTGATGACACAATTGGGTCCTTCCCAATTGGGATTGAGTTTCCCTATGTGTTTGGAGACTTCCAGCTTCTTTAGGACTAAGTCCCTAGCTCAGAATTTTCGAGGAAGGACATGGCGATTGTATAATCAGGTTGTGCTTGCCCTAACATTTTCTATATACTTCCAAGAGGTGTGGCGCTTCTCATCGAGGAAGTCGAGCTTGAGAGAGCAAGCTTCCTCATTGGTGAATTTATTGTAATAGGCCACTGAAGCCTAATCGTAGAGGGCCACTGTTGGAATGACAACATTGGATCCCTAAACAAGGGAGAAAGGATTCTCATCTGCCGTTGCTCTAGCAGACATCCAGTATGTCCAAAGTACTCTGAGCAATTTGTCTAACCATAGTCTTTGCTCGGCTGTAGTCTTTGCTCGATCTGTTGGCCATGGAGTATTGTTCAGTTGGTAATCTCGACCTGGTTGTTGGCTTGTGAGTTTCCCATGGAGTTGAATTTTTGCTCGATCCGCAAGTTTTGATACCAGTCTTGGGTTTTTCTGCTTTGAAATTGAATTCCATTATCTGACATGAGGACTCGAGGAAGGCCAAACTTGCACACCACATTCATCTAAATGAACCCAATAATGACTGCATTGGTGATCTTGGGCATGGCCTCAATTTCAGACCACTTGGTGAACTATTCAACTGCTACGATGATGAACTTCTTCTATCCCGAGGATGGCGGGAATGGTCTGAGGATATCAATGCCCTACTAACCAAAGGGCTAATAAATATCTCTACATTGGTTATTGGGGCTATTAGTCGATGAGAAAGTCTGTGCAATCCTCAACCAAGGTGGGTAAGAAATAGCCTGCTCGGTTGACCTTTTTCGCCAACAATCTGGTACAATTGTAGTTTCTGTAACATCTTGCATGAACTTCCTCAAGGATCTCTCAAGCTTGGGCATCAATCAAACACCTCCTCGAGGGACCGAGGAAGGACTTGCGGAATAGCCACCCTTCTGAGTCTAGGGCGTATCTTAATGCTTGATACCTCACTCTTCTTGCCTTGAGGGGATCGTGAGAAAGTACCCCTTCATTTAGGTGGGCCATCAACACAGCCATCCACTTCGGCAACTGTTCAATGGGTATAATCTTTGCAGATGGTCAACTAGGGAGGTTGACCAAAGGGTTAGAAAAAACCATAAAGGTAATCTTCCATTCATGAGTTCCCCTTAGAAAACTAGCTAACTTTGATAGGGAATCAACAAGCTCATTTCAGTTCGAGGAACTTGTTGGAGCGTGAAGGTCCTGAATTTCCTGCTCAATCTTTTCACCTCCTCGAGGTATTTTATCAACAATGCTTCTTTTGGTTTGAACGAATTGTCAAATTTTCTTGCAAGTAGCTGTGAATCAGTCAGTGCAGCTAAATCTCCTACGATTACTTGTCAAGCCAATTTCTTTCCAGAGATCAAGGCGTCGTACTCGGCATCATTGTTCATTCAGGGGTAATTCAGCTTGATTATGAAGTTAAACTCTTGTCCATTAGCACTACGTAGGTGACCCTTGCCCTTCCCCCCAAAGAGGTCAAGAAATCATCGACCTAGAGAGTCCAGCTTGAATTCGCAATGGGCTTATCCTTGTAAGTGATCTCAAGGAGAAAGTCTGTATAGACTTGAGCATGGATAGCCATCCTCGACTGGAAGGTAATGTCAAACTCCCCGAGTTCGATCACCCACTTTATCAATCTTCCTAAAATGTCGAGCTTGGATAGAAGTTGCTTGAGCTGATCATTAGTGAGAACAATGATGGTATGAGATTGGAAGTACAGGTGGAGCTTCCTCACGAAGTGTATTAGAGCTATTGCAAACTTCTCGATTCAGAGATAATTCTTTTGACGTCCTTGCAAAAGCTTGCTAAGAGAATAGACTGGTTGATGCTTTCCTTTGACCATAGTGATAAGGACCAAGCTTATTACATTGCTTGATACGACCAGATACAAGAGGAGAGGCTTCCCAAGGGTCGGCTTGGATAACAAAAGAGGCGAGGTTAAATATTCCTTCAAATTGAGGAGGGCCTGTTGGCACTCGTTGGACCAGACAATGTTCCCCACCTTCTTCAGAGCCTTAAAGAAAGCCAAGTTGTAGTCCGTCGACGGGGAACAACCACTCTTCTTACGATAAGGGAGGTTCAATATCGAGGACGACCCCGATCTTTACCAGATTGGCCTCAATCCCTTGACAGTTTACCATATACGCAAAGAACTTGCCTCATTTAACCCTAAAGGTGCACTTAACGAGGTTCAACTTTAGTCCACATTTGAAAAGGATCGAGAAGGTTCTAACCAGATGGTAAAGATGATCTACCTCCTTCTTGCTCCTCACTATCGGGTCATCAACATAAAATTCCATGGTATTTCCATTCTCATCCTTGAACATGAGGTTCACCAACCTCTAGTATGTAGCGCCTGCATTCTTCAAGCCAAAGGGCATGATCAAAAAGTAATAAATTATGTTGGACACCACGAAGGTAGTCTTGTCCTTGTCCTCAATCGCCATTAATATCTAGTACTAGTCTTGGAAGGCGTCCATCATGCTCATCAATTCGCACCCAGTCATCGAATTGATTGGCCGTATATCGATTCAAGGAAGCGGGTAAAGGTCTTTGGGACCGACTTTGTTGAGGTCAGTGAAATCATTGCACATTCTCCATCTCTCACTGCTCTTGGCGATAATGATGACATTGCATAGCCACTTGATGAACTATACTGCAACAACAAATCTGACATCAAGCAAATTTGTTAATCTCCTCGTTAATAATTCTATTCCTTTCTTTGTAGAAAACTCATTATTTCTGTAGTACTGGGCAGAATAAGGGATCAATGTTGAGTTTATACATAGTGACCTTGGGGTCAGTGCCAGAAAAATCAAAGGCCTTCCAAGCGAAGACATCCACATTATCTTGGAGGAATTAGATCAACATCATTTCTTTGGAAGGATCGTTGTGGGATCCAATACGAGTTGTTTTACTCGGGTTGCCCACCTCGAGCTCAATGATCTTGACGTTCTCCACAAGCTCGATATCTTATTCGTGTATTTTGCTTCTCTTTACAGGATTCATCTCCTAGCACTCTGGAATTTTTATGTTAGGGGCGATTAGCATAGTATGTCGAGGAAACGGGGTCCTCTTATCCACGACGGAAATTGTTTGACATTTCCAGGCCTAGAGGACTTAACACACGACCGTTAAAAACCTAGTTGGTGTTGGTTATTTCATCTTCAAGTGGTACGTTGGTGTGGTAGGCAAATGGAACATCCACCATAATATAGGGGATTATGACAGTCCTCCTCCTTGTTACCTCGCACAAAGAAGTTGGTAAGCGGATTTGGCCGAGGGGCACAACTTTTGACCTCCAAAAACTGACCAAGAGTTCCTCATGGGCTCCAACTTGTAATTGCCTAAGTTCATCTTCTTCAACGTCGGGTAAAGCAGAACATTGGCAGTTCTACCACTATCGATCAAGATCGTAGTTAGCCACGTTGATGGTCACGACGATCGGATAATTAGGGGACTCCTCAATCACCTCTGGGTATTGAAAATGGGAGAGATTAGCATTACTGAAGGTTATGGCATTTCCCCCGTGGTATTGATCTCAAATCTGGTATTCTACAGTTGCTTCTTGATCTTATCAAAGCGCTGCCTCAGACGCCTCTCGATCAACTTTCTCATCCCTCAGGAGTTCCCCCATTCTTCTTTTTAGCCTTTTTTGACAAATTTTTAGACGTTGGGGAATCCATTGTTGATATGGTGCTGGATTTTATGCTTGAAAGCGAAGGCATGGTATTTATTTCCTTTCTTTGCCCCCTCCTTTTTTACCATGGCCTTGGACGGCAAATGAGTATAGGATCACTCGTAATGTTCTTATCCTGGGCCTGAGGTTGCTTACGCACAATGTGTTTTGCGCAATCTCTATTTCTCAAGGTCGAGCAGAGGAGATAAGGAGGAAGCCCATCTGCTCAACCCTGAGCAACTCTGTGTTGAACCTCACGAAAAAGCTTCGCAAAGATTCGCCTTCTTTTTTCTTGATTTTGTGTAGGTGGCCAAGGGAAAACTTGGCTGAGTTAATTTTGCGAATGAAAGTAGTTGAAAAACTTTTGTGTAGGTGGCCAAGGGGTACCCTCTCACAAGGGCGAGAAGGCTTTCTACTCGCTACGTGACTATAGGAATGTCGCACATAGTGGTGGTTTGAGCGGTAGGCACGAGGATCAACCTCAGGACGTGGTTTTGAGGTTGGTACCTCATGTGTATTTTGTTCAGGAGCCTGGAAAGCTGCTCCTAGGTTATCACAACTAAATTTTGAAGAGTAGGAGCTCCTCCAGCAAGGACAAAGGTATCCTCTTCTCGAAAATAGCTTTAGACTTTGCTGTTGTTTTTGTGGTTGTCACCAGATGGGTCATGAACATTAGACAGTCTACCAGGTGTTGTGCGTTAGGTGTTAACCATTTTTCATTAGCTTTTTGTCAAGAAGCCCTCCCACTAGTGCCAAAAATGATGGGGTCAAATCTTGGTGAATAGGTTCACTCCTAGGTGGAAGGTGACTCGATCAGCGTTGTAGGTAGGCTCTTCAATCTAATAGGTAGGACACACGTGAGTCTAGCTGGAAGTGTTTTCAGTAAAGGCAACCAAGTTTTATCCAATCTCCAAATTGAATGTACATTTTTCTCCCAAAGCAACCCCCCCCCCTCCAATCCACCCCACCCTCTAAAATTAGAAGCAAGAAACATGAAGAAAGAAGGTTGGAGGCAGCAGAACCACATTTCATCAGCTAAACTTTATCTTATTTAAACAATTAACACTTACTTGATATGCCCATGATGAGAGGATTTGATTTATGTTAAATAAAAATAAAGGAACACAGCTGTAGGCGGTGGAATTGCTAGCTCCAATCATTTATCCTTCTGTTTTTTTCTATGAATGAAATCCTTACCTAATCAGCAAGCAAAATTTCACAATACATGTTTTAAGTGTGTGTTTGCGGGGTGGTGGGTGTTGTTCTATTCGTTTATTGAGTGGGGAAGGGGGGGGAAGGTTGGGTGGGGTGATTTTTTTATAGGAATAATTACTCCTACCACTCCCGAGTTTAGACAAAATTACAAATAATACCCAGTTGTATCGGTTATTACCGATACCCTCTAAGTTTTGTGGACTTATTGGTAAAAAAGACGGAAGCAATACCATATCCATTTTCCCCCTTGAATATTTGAAATCTTTTTTATTAAAAAAATGAAAAAAAATCGGTGTAAGACTTAATTGACTAAAATACCCTCCATTCACTCCAACTTTAATTTTCTTCAAACAAAATCCTAACTCATCCCCACCTCCCATACCTCACCACCCAGCCGCCGCCGCCGCCATTCACTCCACCATCCCCGCTGCCCTTCATTCCCATCGCCGCTACCACCATTCTTCATTCCACTACCGCGTCACCGCTGCCACTCTAGCATTTCTCTCCTGCCCTGCCTCTCAATCTCTCTTCCTCTTCCTCTTCCTCTTCCTCTTTCTCTTTTTCTTTCTCTATTCTTTTTACCTTTTTTTTTCTCAAATCTGGATCAGAGATGTCTCTCTCTCTCTCTCTCTCTCTCTCTTTCTCTCTCTCTCTCTTATTGGTCAACAAGGGGGGGTGCTTATGGCAATGGAGGAGGGCGGCGGGTGTAAATGGCGGTGGAGGAGGGCCGGCGCTGGCGATTTCTCTCCCCCCTCTCCCCTTCTTGATCTCCTTTGTATCTCTCCCTCTCTCCTCTCCCTCATCTGTATCTCTCTCTTTCTCCTCTCCCTCATCTATATATCTCTCTCTCTCTCCTCTCCCTTATTTGTATCTCCCTCGCTCCTTTCCTTCTGTATCTCTGCCTCTCACTCTAGATAGGGCGGCAGGCAGCGGTGGCAGATGGTTTCATATATATATATATTTATAAATATTTTTTATATTATATATATGTATATATTTATAAATATTTTGTGTATTATGTGTATATATATAATTGTATTATGTATAAATATTTATTATGTGAATATATATATATAGACATTATTAATAAAAAATATTCAAATATATTTTCTTATTTATTCAATATGAAATATAAAATTATAATTAACCCCCCTTCATTTTATTAATTACAATGTATTACCTCCAAAAATGACATATATAACATAAACATCCATAAGGGTAAAAAAGTCCATTCATAATAGACCAAATAACATTCTCGCCTTCAGAAGGGCATTTTGGAAGTTCAATTGGGTTTACAAACATTGACCATTAGTCAACCTAACAGAAGTTGGAAATTGTTATTTGTAATTTTGCCTAAAATCAGGGTTAGTGGGAATAATTATCCCTTTTTTATATATGTGTTTTATTTATTATCTTATATATGTATATTATATTCTTATTATACATATATATATTATTGTTATATAAAAAATATGAAATATATATATATATACACAAAATTGATATATAAAAGTATAAGAAAAGAAAAATACAAAAATAAAAGTTTGTATTTACTTTTTTTCGTAAATAAAAAATATAATATATATATATATATACAATTAATAGATAAAATTAATAACTAGGTGCCATGTTTCAAGTTACATACACACAAAAAATCAAAAATCAAAAAACAAAAAAAGTGGTTGTAGGTGAATTTATATATGTAATATACATTTACCATTATATGTTTTATAAATTAATATTTATTTTGCGTTTCCAAGGCGCTTTTTTGCTATTTTCCTTTTTTTTGGGAGGGGGGGGGAGGCAAAATGCATTTAATCCAAATGCTTTAACAGAAAATTTGGCGGTAAAATTCTATTTGATCCTATTATGTAACGTTAGGGACTAAATTTGACAATGAATAAATGTGAGAGATCAAAATCGAATTAATGATATACGTGTTGGATGAAAATTGATATTTTCCCTTTAAAAAATAATATTGCACATATCAATAGTTTAGCTTTCTGACTGATTTTGTCTCATGTTTTTACTATAACGAGCCTTCTTGTTGTTATGATAGTTATCCGAAAACTTAGAATTTAGTTCATATTCCTATTTCTTGGTCACAGTAAGATGAATATTTAAAAATAGACAAAAACTCTTCAAGGCACAAATATCTTGCTCTTTTTAAGAAAATTTAAGTCATTGAAGTGTACTTTCTATGATACAACAGTTTTAGGCAATTTTGAATAAATTGTTGAGTCCAAAATTGTCTTATAGGAGCATTATCTTTCAACTAGTAAAACTTTTCTTTATCGTATGTGAGTGACATTATAGTAGATATTCGTAAAAAATCTTTGCGCAAATATAAAATATGTTGAAATCAATGAATAAATTAAATAAATAAAATTCAAATAAACATAATTTGCAGGAAACAATTCTGATTTATCATTTGTAATGTTTTCAATTGTAAAGTAAAATATATGATTCTTGGCTCCTTTTCATTCTTCTCTTGAGGGTTTGAAAAACGTGTTTTTTGATTGAAGAAGGGGTTGAGATTTGAAAGGTTGATGGATGGATGCCGGAAAATTTGAATAAATCATGACGAATGGCATCTCTTGATTAATTCTTTTTCTCGGGCTAACTTGGGAACTTGAGTGACTTTGATTTGCAAAACTTGTGCAGTAACTTGGAGGCTTAGAGACTGCATTTTGAAAATTTGACATTGCAACCAGCTTGAAAGTTTGGTGACTACATCATGCAGATTTGTAGAATTTAGGATGCAATTGGCTCCGAGGCTTGTCGATTGCATCTTGGATATTTGTACATTTGATGTCACAATTGGCTTAAAGGTTTCGTGACCGTACATTGGATATTTGCCGAATCTGTAATGCAATTGGTTCAAAGGCTTATTGATTGCATGTTAGAGATTAAATTTGTGGATTTGACATCTCAATCGATTGAGAAGCCTACTGACCGCAGCCAGAGACTTGTAGAACTTTGAAGAACACTTGTGTAGATGCATGCCAATTCTCCTTTATTCAAGTTCATGGGATTTGGGCAAGAGCTTTCCTAGATGGCTTCTTCTCATTCTTTCTTTATGTCTCCTTTTTTCCGTCTTATTCCTTCTTTTTTGATGTTTCTCCTTCTCTTCTAGTGTATTCTATATGGAACTTATGACCCTTTTATATAGGTGTGAAGGGAGAGTCACGATAAATTCAAACGTCCTCAGCATTTATCTTTTTTAATACTAGATATCAACATATAATAATACGATAAAATAAAATTTAATTTAATAAAGATTTAATTTTTGATAATTATCCCACAAACATAGACAATTAAAAACATAAATCTAAATTTTCCATATCAATATTAATAGAAAAAGAAAATTGACGTAGTAAGATATTATATGAGAATGGCCTATGTATAAGTGTGCAAGACGTCCACAATATAAATGATAGGAAAAAAAAGGTAAAAAAAGATGGACAATAACGTGCAGAAGCAGATGGAGTGGCTAATAAGTGGTTAAATTAGTGGGAGATAATGTAGAGGTTTTGGCTTAGTAGAGGTTAGTAAGTAGTTGAGTTAATGGAATAATAAATAGCCATGGAGTAGGCCTATCAACGGGTGGGTATTTACCCACCCGGGCCCAAAAAACAAAAATATTACTCAGGTCCAAATTCGACCCAAACCCAATAAAAAAATATAATTGGGCTTGAGCCCGGATATTTACCTGATTATTGCCCAATTACCCGTAACCCTATCCCTACCCGACTCCAACTCTGTTTCTCTCTCTCTCTCTCTCTCTCTAGACAACACAGTGAACACACCGTCACACACTCTCTCTTTCTCTTTCCTTGTCTCCCCCTGCCACCGCCCAACCCCGCCGCGCTGCCTCTCTCTTCTCTCTCTCTCTCTCTGTGTCCCCGCCGCACCTTCACCACACCACCCTGTCGCCCAACCCCGCTGTGCCACCGCCTTCTCTATCTCTATCTCTCAGTCCAGGCCACCGCCTCCACCACGCCACCCCTGCCAATTGTTCGCAGACTCGTAGTTGTCGTGTGATATTTCAAGATTTTGGGGGCTTTGCTCTTTCATTGATGTGTTCAACTACTCTTTGCTCCCCTGCCAGTTTTTTTATTTCGTTTCTACCAAAATCGTGTAGGTTTTGAGACTTCCCATTGCAAGGTAAAGTGCACAAAGAGAATTAAGGTAGATGAATTAGGTTGGGCTTTTAGTTTCTTTAGGACTAAACTACTTTTAAGGAAATTAAGAGCCCGAATCGAATTATTTTAGAAGACAAATACATGTAATAATTTTTACACAATATATATATATATATATATGGATATATATATATATGAACTTTCACCACAAGAAAACAATCCCACCGCTCCTAGATTTTGTACAGCAGATAAATAAGGTAAAACAAGATTTAATGGTTAAATCTTGAAATAATCTATTAAAAAATCTAATGTTACCGTTTAACATCAGATTTTAATGGATTACACATACACAAGAAAATTCATAAAATATTACTTTATATTTTCAATATATAGTTATATTATGGGAAATATTTCTTTGAGCAAATAATAGTTTAGAATTATGGTTTAGCAAATTAATATTTGTGGAAAATTGAATAGAAATTTTTAACCTATGGAATTGTAATTGTTTCTTTATTTGTATTTCATGATTGGTCATAAATGATAAACCTGCAAAAATGCATGTGTGAGGTAACTAAATAAACCTACAGTGTGGAAGGTACGCATTTAGCCTGTTTCATTTACCTAGAATTTTGATTGATCCAAATTCATTACATGTTTTCTAGACTAGAGATTCAACCTAATATTTATTGAATGAATTAGAAGTAGTCGTTATCCAATATTGATGAGTTATTTGATTAAGTACAAGAAGTTTTAGTATATTCCAAACTGGATTTGAAATTAGGTGAGAAGGCTAGGGCGAATTTTAGTAGTCATGGGAAGAAGAGCAATTATGGAATAGAATAAAGATATATAACAAAGCTACTAGGAATGATAAACTTAAGTATAGGTTTCTATTTTAGGCGAAGTGTGTAATAGTTAAATGACGATTCCCTTGTGATAGTTATGTTTTTTAAATCTTTTCATAGAACCTCATCATTACTTATTCAAAAGATCTCTTAAATTCATTTTACTTGGAAGCAACTTTTTATAATCTCCTATTATGTGATTTGTTTCTAAAGCTATAAGTTTGGTTGTTACATATTATTTTTACCCCTATATATTCACAATATAGATATTTCTTTGGGATATCTCTTACAACCAATATCCATTGTTTAATGTAAAGGAAAGAAAACGTCAATTTTGTCTTTAACTTTCTTTTAAAACAATGACTCCAATACCAAGTCTTTTGTTTCCGTAATCATTCTTTTTGCTTTTAAGGAACTTTTCAAAGTTTTCTCAATTGACATCCTTTTTATCTCTTTCTTGCAAGGTTTGTGATAGAGGAAATTTCCAAATTATTTCACCTATTAGTAAAAGCTTGAAATCTTTGCGATTGACGCCAATCTAATTTTCCTTATTTGACACTTCAGTTGACTAAGTTGTTATTCAAACTTGTATGCATTCTCGTGTGTGTCCATAATAATCCATTGGCAGTCTTTTATTCCATTCGCACTTTTAAACTTCAAACATGAAAATTTGTTGAAGCAAGTCTTGAAGATTGATGAGTTATCATTGATCTCTCGTAAACTTCTTCCTATATATTCCTAACTGATATTTAAAATAAAAATGTTGACAAATATTTTCAAATCCTACTGCAATTGTGGCTTACTTCTCCCACTTGTCGATCTTTTGTTCCTATCAATTAAAATTTTTGTTTTAGCTTGGCCGTATACATCTTAGGTCTGATTTTTTTATCCATCCAGACTATCACAACCCTTACTCATATTTGAACCTATCACCAAAGATTTCATTATAGGAATACTTTGAATCTAGCAAGGCAATAATGCAATATGGATAGTTGTTGATAGACTTATGAAAGGCTTCCACTTCATTGTGTGGTTTGGAATGGCAGAATATTAGAAACAAGACATTGTTGGACTTCTTGGTGCTTGGGATCTTGGTTAGTATTGTCTTAAATAGAAACCGATAGTTTGCCATAAATTTTGGCAAGAATTACAAAATGTTTGAACCACTAAGTTAAACGTTAGTATTTCTCTTCAGTCTCAAACTGGCGGACAACTAGAAAGAATCCTACAAACCCTTGAAGATATATTTCGAATTTGAAGAAAGTTAAGATCGACACCTTTCACTAGCCAAAATTTGCCAATCACAATAACTATAAACCTAGTTGGTATGATCCTTTCGAAAGCACTTTATGCACAAGGAAATAGAACTATAGTATTTTGGAATGAAGTGGCAAAAGTGAAGCCCAAAGTTAGTACGGGAAATCACCAAAGTCACCAAAGTCGAAAGTGAATGATAGAAACACAAAGTTGCTAAAAGAGTTACTCAGATAAGAGATGGAAAGACTTACAATTTGAATTAGGAACGAAGGAGTCTTAAGATTTGGGAAACAAATGAAACTCTTAGTCTAAGATATGATTGTTTTTTGAAATATTGGGAAGGATAGGAAAAGTAATCGTGTAAGTTGGCATTACCTTCTACCTACAAGAGGTACATAATGTCTTCTATGTATCTATACCCAAGAAATATTACTCAGATCCCTCACATACACTAAACCATGACATCCTAGATATTGACCCAGATTTAACCTATGTTGAAGAGCTCAGTGAAAATATCGAATTTAAGGAATTCACTTTAAGGAACAAGACAAGTCCATTAGTACGAGTGCTATGGAAACATCATGGAATTGAAGATTCCACTTGGGAAGGATTGGAAGAAGTACAAGAGAAGTACCCACAGTTATACAAGTAAGAATAAGACGAATTTCGAGGACGAAATTTTTTAAGGGGAGGAGGATGCAACGACCCGGTAAAATCCTTTATTTAAATATTTTATATTATACATTGGGTGTTCATTCTTTTTATGAATCATTTTTTAATATAGAATTATTTTGTGAATTATTGTTTTATAGAAATTATTCTTCAAAAATATGATTTTTATTTGTGAACAAATGAGCATTTACTACACAAATTTTTAGAAAATATTATAAATTCCAAATATTCTTACAATTTAATGCATTTAATCCTTCTAAACTCCCAGAAATTATTTTATAGATTATTTTCAACTTTTACCTAGTTTTCCAAGAATTTTTAGTAGTTTTCGAAAAACATTGTCTTTAAGTTCTTAATTTAAAATCTAATTTTTAAAATGCTTAATTATTATCAAAAAATGAAAATAATAATATAAATAAATATTTTAGATTTTATTTGACTTATAAAAATTAATTTTCGAATTTTTAGAATTTTATTTCTATTTTTGGGTGATTTTCAAAAAAAGGGCAAAACAAGGGGTATTTTGGTCTTTTCACTTCTCCAACCCCAAATTTCGGTTTTGCTGAGAAATAAAAAATAAAAATACTTAATAAATAAAATTTTTCAGATTTTATAGGTTTTTGTTTGATTTTAGTTGATTTTATTCTATATTTTATCAAAATATCTATACTAATACACTCTTGAAACCTAGCCTCATATACATATATAAATATATATTAGTGGTGATATACATAGCTACATATACACACACACATACCCACATGCATATACATGGTGGTTAGTAAAGTGAGGTGTATGTATATACAATTATGTATAAATGTATGGAGGATGTAATTTAATGATTATAATATGTAGATCTTTGCCTCTAATACTTGGAAGATGAATGCACAAAACCTTACACACCCAAAATCTTCATTTTTCAGCCCCTTTCAGCCCCAAAACCGTGCCCCCTTGCTCACACACATACACTCTCCCATTTTCTCTCAAAACACTATCATTTTCTCTCAAAACAATACACTACTTGGAAGAACACAAGGTAGGAACATTCTTTATGCCTTAAGTAGAGGTTTTCTTCTTCTTTCTTGTGAAGAATAGGCAAGCTTCCATACTCTTGTGCCCAAGCAATTTAAAAGATCAAGCTTGAATGGGCTAGAGTAAGAGCTTTTGCCAAACGTGTCTCCAAGTTGAGGATTTTAGTTATTTTGCCATCCTCATGTTACTTTAAACCTTTATGGTTAATTTTTCATATTATAACTCTTGTTGGGAGGAATTTGAAGGATGGATGGACTTGCGAGCATGATCTTGATTATGTGATTAATATGATTATTTGGAGTACTAAGTGCTTACTATGCTTTCTTGGAAAAACTATGTGATTATTGTGCCCTTTTTGCAATAATATGGAATTTTTATGCTTTATTTGAGCTATTATGTGAGTTTTATGCTTTATATGAAGTAGTATGAAACCATGATACTTTATTTGAGCTATTAAGGGAGTATCCTATGATGTTCTTGAATGTCTTGATAAAGAAAGCTCCACATATCTATTATTTGATAAACAAAACTTTTATTATACTTTATACTATAGATTTATGCCTATTTTAGCACTTTAAATACTATGGATTTATGCTTATTTTGTTATAAAGATATGCTTATTTTATATACATAAAGGATTTTAAACTTATGATTATTTTTATATCTAAGTTATATGTTTAAGTTGTACATAGATATACACAAATATATAATATATTTAGGGATTCATTATAGGTTAACCTATCTACTTAATCCTAATTATAATAGATCTATATATATATATATATCTATGCTTTACGGATATGTATATATGTAGTTATATATATATTTTTATGTTATATGTACGTATAGGTATATATGTAGTATTCATATATTTATATATCTTATATTTTGTCTATCTATATATTTATACTGGTTATATTTTAATCTATATATTTTATATTTATACTAGTTATATTTTAATCTTTATATTTATATATTCATACTAGTTATATTTATATATTTATATTTATATTTTGTCTATTTACATATTTAACATTTCTAAGTAAATATGCTTAATAAGCAAATATAAAGCTTTACATTTATAAGTGTGGAGCATACTTTACTAACTATAATATAAACTTCCAAAGATTATGTGCATGTGTGAACAAATTGCAATTCTGTGAATGGGCCCATATATACTGGAATTGTCTAGGGGGTGTTCCACCGGGACATACTATTGAGTAGCCGGGAGAGTTCACACCCCTTCCATCTCCTAATCCCCCATTGGGTAGACGGAGGGATCTACTCAAGAGAGAGGGTCGTAGGACAATACTAGGCGTATGTCCGGGATACGACCATTGGAGGATAAGGCTGGCGGGAGAAATGTGCTGGTTGTTGTTTCGGCCCGGGTAGTTATAAGGGTCACTGTCAGGTGACAAAAGGTAGAAAGTGTGAAACTATATGTGTGCTATGTGTAACTATTGTGCACTTGACACCCGAGCACCTTATGTGCATAAAGAAATGTTTCTACTCAACGTATGTTGATTTTGTGTTGTATAATGCTTTAGATGCTTCCGAGACTAGCTTTTATGATGATGAAGAGGAGGGAACTTTTGAAGCATTTTACTAGGAAGAAAGATGTAGGATTTCCGCTGCGTACCTGTATTTTGTGGTTTTTTGTTGCTTTTTGCTTTGTAGAGATAGTAGAACTAGCAAGTCGATACTCTCTTTTTTTTGGATGTACCCTTATGTTTGTAAAGAACCTTATACGTTTTGTAATTAATAATATATGCATGTATGCAACCACTAATGCTAATAACAATAATACTAATAATAATAATATAATAATAAATAAGGGTTTTTGGGGTCGTCATAGCAAATTTCTTGGGAAAACGTAAGGTATTAAGCATTGTTTTTGTCACTTGTGTGTGGTTTGTAATGTTACTTATTTTAAATACTTGTTTTTAGGTGAACTAATAGGTATTTTTTTGATAGGATTGGTCATGTCGGGGTCGCACATCGAATCTACCCAGCAGGAATCGCCTTGTGAAAATGAAGAGGTGACTAATCCACCTAGAGCGACGACAAGTAGAAAACAATCAGGGGTATGGCAATATTTTAAAAAGGTCAAAGGTGCAAATAATGTTGTGCATGCTAAAGATGATGCTTATCCATTCATTCGGAAGGTTCGGGATATTTTTGTTGGCTTGTTCATTGACTACGGAGGTAGTTTTCTCTCTCCAAAAAATGAATCTATTGGACCAAGCAGCTCTAGCGTCGAGACACGCCATTCTTTAATTAATTTTGATAGATGGTACAGTGAAAACAAAGTTGTTGTTAATCAAAAATCTGAGCTAGATACCTACTTGGAAGAGCCTAGGTTTCCGAGAGCAGAGTCATTCAATATTTTGGATTGGTGAAAAACAAATAGCCCTAGGCTACCTACTTTAGCAAGGATAGCACGAGATATATTAGCAGTTCTGGCTACTACTGTTGCATCAGAAGTAGCATTTAGTGTGGGAGGACGTGTCATCGATGAGTCACGCACTTGTTTGCTTCCAGATGCAGTAGAGGCATTGATAGTAGTCGATGATTGGATTGAACTTTCTCTAGAAAAAAGGTAAGTACAATTATGTTTATTGTTATTTGTTTCCAATTACAATTACATCAACATGATTTTTCATCTTCGTTATTTTTCATCACCTCAAGAAAAAGGTGCCACATCATCTGAAAGCCAAGTGGAAAGCGTGTTAAGAGTGTAACATGAGGAGGTACTTTTTCATCCTCTTTAAATTTTTTATGCATTTATATAGACATAATGTGCACACAAATTATTCTTGACTTTGTTATTTTTGTTTAAAGTGTCGAATCAAAAGTGATTTTTGGGCAATTGCGAGAGACGGGCTAGAAGAATTTGTTGATTGATTTGGAATATGTAATTTTCTTTTTTAATATTTTTTGAGCTATGCATTAATTGCCAATGACACTATTTGTTTTTTTCTAATTTTTTTTTCTCTTTCTTTTGTTTTTTAAGAGAGAGAGACAATAGACTATTAGGATTGATGGGGAATTATATTTGCCCTATAAGCATTGTGAGAAAAATCAAATAGAGTCTAACATATAGAACCAAACAAAATGACATTATCCTTAAAATTGTCGCTATAGTTGCTTTTTTTCAAGTTTATATATTTTATTTTTTGTTCTCCATTGCAATCTATTCAACTACGTCCATGACAACAACAAACAACATGTGAAGATTAGCATGTTAGCTTTTGTTCTAGTTGGTCAAAAAAAAAATAAATAAATAAAAACGGGTCCGGCCCAGACCCGACCCGAAAAAATCGGGTTTGGATTTTACCCAGTTCCACAAATCCACCGGGTCTAGATCGGGTTTGGGTTAGGTTCGGGCCTAATGCTTTTTTTTTGGGTGTTAATTGGGTTTGGGCCTACGCATGGAGTAAAGAACTGAATGTAGAGTTTACCAAAATAATGATTGGAATTAACTCTATGCTTTTAGTAACTTTTTTTTTTTTTTTTTTTTTTTTTTTTTTTGGAAAAAACGGAGGGATCCCCCTGTTTATTGATAATCAAAAGAGAGCATTACAAGGCGAACAATACAAGTACAACCAAAAGCATAAAATACAAGAGAAAAGCCAAAATCAAGACCAATGTTTATGACGAAGATACGGAAGACCAATCATATCCATTCTCACTAATCCACGAAGCTTTCCTTGGAGTTGTGTCGGTTCAATCACTCTAGACGTAAGAGAATCACACGCCATGTTAGCCAGGCAATCCGCAACTTGATTGCCTTCACGAAATATATGCGTAACTTTCACCTCCAAATGTCGCATTAACGCGCGAGTCTTGCAAACAAGGTGTTGTAAGTCCCAAGATGTCCCTTGATCAGTACCGATGAGCCTCAGTACCACTTGCGCATCCAACTCTAGCCAAATCCGGTGATACCCGCGTGCCTGTGCAAGCCTCAGTCCTTCATATGCTGCAAATAATTCAGCGTATATATTTTTACAATGCCCAAGGTACGAGTAAAAGGCGAACAGTGGAGTGCCCAAGTGTGTTCTCGCAATTCCACCTGCCCCAGCAGTAGCAGCTCCCTTCCGATAGGCTCCATCTGTGTTAATTTTAATCCACGAAATCTCAGGTTTGATCCATCTCACCATGCGGACCTCAGTACGCTGTGGCCGCTGCTGTATTTGGAACACCTCTGCCGCATGATCATCGCCTTGCCATAGGTGCGATTTCAGGACACGTGATTCCATAAGGAGTCTAATATGTCGCCAAATCCTGAACACAATCTGACTAGCGATAACCCTTTTGCCCCTATATTTCGAATTGTTCCGAGCCTCCCATAAGTACCAAAGAATGAGAATAGGAACAATAAGTCTCACACTCAAACCCCCACGAATTTCTCTTGAGTTTCTCCAGAAATTAAGCACCAGAACAATCTCATCAGAATCAACCAAGGCAATATGAAAGATATTAGAAAAGAATTGCCAAACCAGCTGAGCTTTCAAGCTCCGGAGGAACACATGCGGCATCGTCTCCTCTTGACAGCAACACTGACACTTAGAAGCTAAGTGAAATCCTTTTCGCCTCATTCTCTCATCAACAGGGACCCAGCCTTTAATAAGACGCCATATAAAGATTGAAATGTTGGGAGTGATATAGGAAGACCAGATGTGTGAAAAGAGATCCGAGGTTTGAGATTTTTCTCGAATCATCTCCCACATAGATTTTGTAGTGAAGAGCCCCTTCGAATCAAGCTTCCAAATCATCTTGTCTTTACCCCCAGGATCAATAGGGATGTAAACAACTTTCTCCACCATTCTCATGGGCAATATAGCATCCAACTTGTCAACGTCCCAATCTTGTGCATGCCAAAATTGAGAAACCCGTGCCCCCCCATAGCTGTGTTGCTCAATCTGATTCTTGAGAACGCCATCAAGCAACCATTGATCCTGCCAAAAAAATGCCTCCCCACTCCCCAGTTGCCACGCAATATTAGGTTCGACTAAATGTCTCATCCTGCATATTCGTTTCCAAGTTGGAGAGTCGTGTGGTTTGATGCTAATTTCCATGGGATGAAAACCCCTGACATATCGTCCCTTTAGAAACCTGGCCCAGAGAGACTTTTGTAACCGAAACTTCCACCAAAGTTTGCCAGAAAAACTGTTAACCAAATCATCCAACTTACGGACACCAAGCCCGCCTTCACCGTAGGGTTTGCACAAGGCATTCCAGGCTGCCCAATGCAGCTTACGTTGTCCTCCGTACGACCCCCAAAAAAAGCGATTTAGGAGCCGTGAGATCTTGGTAAGAGTATGTTTAGGAGGCTCCAATACCTGCATAAAATAGAGGGGAAATGACAGCAGTACACTTTTGATCAGCAGTAAACGTCCACCAAGAGTTAAGTGTCGATTTTCCCATGAAAGTAACTTAGCTGTCATTTGCTCCACAATGGGAGCATAGAGAAGAGAACGCTTGTGACCAACATAAAGGGGGGCTCCAAGGTAACGTAAAGGAAGTTCCGCTTGTGAGAAGCCGGTAATCCGTTTGATTCTTCGCACCCGATCAATCACACAGCTCTTGGACACCACAAAGGCACTCTTAGCAATATTGATTTTCTGCCCAGACACCAGCTCATAATTTTTTAAGAAGCTCATCAGTTTCTTAATTCCCGAGACACCTGCCCTTGTAAAGATAATAATGTCATCGGCATATGCGAGGTGTGAGACCACCACTTCTGAGTTATGAATATATTGCATTGAAGGATAACGGAGAACTAATTCATCTAATCCACGAGCTAACCATTCCGCAGCTAAAATAAATAGCGCGGGGGATATGGGATCGCCTTGTCGAAGTCCACGAGATGAATGAAAGAACCCGGCATTAACTCCGTTAATCAAGACAGAAAACCAACAGTTTGTGATACAGTTACGAATCAGTGAACACCATTTAGCACTGAAGCCAAGTTTTTCCAGCATTCTGAGCAAGAATGGCCAATGAACACGATCATATGCCTTGGCCATGTCAAGTTTGACAATAAGACGACCACCGTGAACTTTTTCATTGAGAGAGTGAACCAGCTCCTGTGCCAATAAAATATTATCCGATATCGCCCGCCCTTCAATAAAACCAGACTGTGCCGGGGAAATAATCAAGGGGAGGACCTTGGCAAGACGCATATAAAGCAATTTTGACATGATTTTATTCGTAACATTACATAAACTGATAGGACGAAATTGTGTCCATGTGTTCGCCTCTTGAGTCTTTGGTAATAGCACCATAGTTGTGCATGTAAATGCCCGTGGCATAGGTGTTCCAGAGAAGAATTCATCCACTGCCTCATACACATCTGACTGAACAATATCCCAGCAGGTTTGGTAGAAAAAAGAGGAGAAACCGTCCGGCCCTGCTGCAGATTCCGGATTGATCCCAAACACTGCGGCCCGAATATCTTCCCTGGACGGCGGCATGCAGAGATGTTCAGAAATTTCTGGAGTTAGAAGACAAGGAACATGATCAAATGTGCCCCTAAACGAAACCCCTTCCTCTGCTGTGAGAAGGCTTTGAAAGAACGAAGCTGCTGAATTTCTGATATCCTCCTGCCTCTCAAGCGTTCTATCTCCATCAACGATGCGATGAATATGATTCTTTTGTCTCTTTTTCTTGACCAGATTGTGAAAAAAACGAGTATTCCGCTCGCCGTCCACAATCCATTTAACGGCTGATTTTTGCTTCCAAAAATCCTCCTCTATTGTCAATGCCCGATTCAAGTCTGCCGTAGCTTTGTTCAGAGCGATAAGGTTACTTGAACTAGGCATTTCATCAAATAACTTCTCAGCAGTGACCAAAACACGCTCAGCCTTAGCAACGTTATCAAAGACATTCCCAAAACATTCCCAATTCCAGTTTTTAAGACGATTTTTTAGGCGATACAACTTCGTATGTAACTTCTGCATGCCATGTAAAGGTGTCGGTGCCCCCCAATTTTCCGCCACCAAGTCCATAAAGCCAGGATGACGAACCCACATATTCTGAAATCTGAAGGCCGAAGGAGACTTAGTATCTGACAATGTGGGCTTTATTAATAATGCCACATGATCGGAAGCATGCCTGATAAGATGGAAGGGCTTGAAGTCGGGGAACATATCCAACCAACCAGAAGAGATAAGAACACGGTCCAATCTCTCCCACAGTCGACGATTAGTCCAAGTAAACTGTTCTCCAATGAACCCAGGGTCAATTAACCCGCACCCATCAATGCAGTCGTTAAAATCTTCCATAGCCCCAAGCCTCGGTGGTGCCCCTCCCCGTTTCTCCTCAATAGACCGGATCACATTGAAATCCCCTCCGATAAGCCACGGGTCAGGGGTTGCAATCGATCTCATCAAATTCCAAAGCTCCCTTCTAGTTCCCCCGAGTGTGCCGGCCATAAACAAACGAACATAAAATAGGATTTGGAAGTGATTGTGAACTCACCTTAATGTGCATAAGCTGGTCGTCATTAATCAAAAGTTGAACCGAAATGTCCTCTTGGAAAAAACACCAAATATGATTGGAAGGGTTCGTTAGAACCCCAGAAAAACCCAAGCGACGAGACATGTAATCACTCTGAAGTTTAATTTTTGGCTCAATGATCACCAAAATCTGCAACTTATATTTCTTTTTCAATTTTTTGATGTATCGAACTTTGGCGGGATCCCTCAGACCCCGTGTATTCCAAATCAGAATATTGATCATAAACCATTTTGAGATGAGTTTCCTGACCTTGCTTTACTCTGGGTGAGACGAGGAGCAATGTGTGTGTTAGGAATTCTGGTTTTAGCAGTCTTCTTCTTAATTTTTTCAGCGTTCAAGGACTTGGAACAACTACTGGACGCTTTGTCTTGGGTGAAGGATGTGCTTCCCTCCAAGTCTGTGACTGCCCCTTGTTTCTCTTCAACCGTGGGCCTGAATGATGGATCTCCCAGTGATGATTCGGACTCCTCACTGTCTGAACGCCTGCCATGAGTTTGTTCCCAGCCGTGTGTCGGATTTGTACCTGGGACAGTACATCTTGTTCCAGGATTTCTAGCAATTTGAGGCGTCCGAAACCCCAAATCATTCTCGTTGGACAGCACAATGACCTCATCGAAATTTGGGTGTGTCTCCTCTTGAGCAAGTATGGGCTGCTTGTATGATTCCTCAGCCCATTCCGCCCTGTCAGCAGCATCTCCCTCGTGTTCCATAGCTGCAAGTTTGTCTAGCTCAGCTCCCGAAGCTACTTCAGTCCCATAATCGAATATTTTTCCAGCATGCGTGGGAGTGACATATTCTTGCACGCCTTGCACGCCTGGACCTGCTGTTTCTTCAGCCCATTCCGCCCTGTCAGCAGCATCTCCCTCGTGTTCCACAGCTGCCAGTTTGTCTAGCTCAGCTCCCGAAGCCACCTCAGTCCTAGAATCGCATATTTTTCCAGCATGTGTGGGAGTGACACATTCTTGCACGCCTTGCACGCCTAGACCTGCTGATTCTTCAGCCCATTCCGCCCTGTCAGCAGCATTTCCCTCGTGTTCCACAGCTGCAAGTTTGTCTAGCTCAGCTCCCGAAGCCACCTCAGTCCCAGAATCGCATATTTTTCTAGCATGTGTGGGAGTGACACATTCTTGCACGCCTTGCACGCCTGGACCTGCCCATAATGGCCCCGAACTTGATGCATGTGTCCGACAATTCACTGGGTCTGTCTCGTCTTCAGCTAGGATGGGCTGCCTAGAAGATTCGTCTGCCCATTCCGCCATGTCAGCCGCTTCCACTTCAAGTGCCCCAGGTGCAACTGCGTCTGACTCAGCTCCTCGTGCCTCATGGGTCAGAGATTCCAAATTTTTTTTAGAATTCATAAGGCTGACACATTTGTCCACCAAGGTTTGCACGCCTTTAGACATTCCATGTTTTTCTGAAACCCAAACTGAGTCTTCCAAGGGTGTAAATTTATTGGACATTGCAATCGAGGCATTCCGATTCCCACTAGTGTTTCCCTTCTCCATCCTTGTGTTCCTCCGACGGGGAGACTCATGAGACTTAACTACTTCCATCCCTGATGAACCACTGCTGCCATCATTATTTTTTCTGGCCGGTTTCTGGACTGCTCTCATCGGATTCTGTAGAATCCCCGCTGGAATGTGGGTTGCTGCTTTCGGACGCTTCATGACTGAAACCAAAACTTCCCCTTGAGCTTGGCTTTGACCTATATCCCTCTCCAATCCTTTCTCGGACCGCTGCAACTGTCCCACTTCCTCAGCTTGGCATGCAGATTGTGGAACCTGCTGAATTTGTGAATTCCGTCCCATGTGCTCCTGTGTTTGGGCTTCATGCATGGTATCAAAGGGTTTTGTCCGTGAAGCCACCAAGTTCTCTCTTAAATTCCCCTTAAGTGGTTCAGAATCTTGACACAAATCCTCATCGACCGTCCCTAGTTTACAATCCTTAGCTTGGTGATCTCTTTTGCAGCACCTATTGCAATATAGTGGTAGCCTTTCACACACAATCGGTTGTTCATAACATCGGTTTCCATCTTTCACCTTGATTGATGTTTTAATGGGTTTCGTTATGTCTATTTCCACACAAACCCGTGCCTCTCGGAGCTTGGTAAGATCCGCCGTTGGCTCATCGACACGCAAGGGATTGCCAATGCATGAAGCAACCACGTAAAGCGCAGGGATGGGCAATATATGAAAAGGTAAATTCGGCACCTTAAACCAAACTGGGCATATTGGAGACTCAAGTGTCGGATCGAAATCCGGAGTCCATTTGAATGAGCGCATGGGGAAACCATTAAAATACCAAACTTCTCGCATAAACAATCTGGAATAATCATCATGATCGTAAAGGTGTATCAAGACATGGGTAGCATTAATATGCACCAACCTGAATCGGCGTTTTAAATCCATCTTGTTGAATAAAATCCTCAAGTTATGCATCGATGGCCTCCCATGAGAAAATTTCCCAATTAAAGCATATTTGAAAGTCTCGCATAATTTTTCTTTCTCTTGAAGAGTGAAAACGGCAATCTTTTCCCCGTTATGCTCCACGATAGAACCTGCCGGCGTGAATGTCGAAAGATCGAAATTCTTTTTCCGTTCACGTGCGTCTGGAGAGAACAAATCTGCAGCCGTGATTTCAGCGTAGGATTTTCCGGATGTTGAAGGACCACCGGCTTTGAAAAGGCCGGTGAAATCCGGAGGATCCCCCATGATAGGGGCCAAGGCCAAGGAGAAATTCTAGAGAGAAGGCAGAGGATTTTTCAAGAGAGAGAAAAAAAAAAAAGTATGTTCTGATTATGCTTTTAGTAACTTTTGCAACTAGGTAATAATGTCATAACAAATATAATTTTAAACATTAACGCACTCCAATTACTAAAATACTCCCTCTATTTCATAGTAGGTTTTGTTTTATGAATATTTTTTTGTCCCATAATAGGGAATCTATTATGTTTTTTTTTTAATATGGTCTTAGACGCTAATTAATATATTTTATAAATTCTTGTACATGTAAATCACATTCTTGTAGTTAATTGGAATGATTAGTTATCATATATATATATATATATATATATATGCACCAGCATATATTCTGTGTTCTGCAAGGAAGAATTAAAAAAAATTACAATAAATCAACTTCTATTATAGTTTTTGTTTGAATTTGGTAGAAAACTGTAACATATATCTTAAATTAATTCATATTTCCTTGCTAGTTGAGGCTTTGATTGTATTTTAGTTACTTAGCATCAACGTAAATTAATGATCTAGTCAAATAAAACAAATAAACTCAAGTAACAGAAAACAATAAAAGCAGATATTCAAAAGAAGTGGCTGACTAATTCTTTTAAATTTCAATATACATACCAAAATGCGCTTGTTCATGAAGTTGAATGAACCAAGTCCAAGCACTTTCCATCTCTTTGTTAAGAAGTAAAAGTTATTTTCCTATGAACAAAATGTAATTACATTAATGTTGAAAAGGTGATAATACTAAATAAAGTATTTTAATGTAAGACAACCAAGATAGAAAAATATGTCATAAAATGTTCACCTTAAATAGCTATTACGCGAATGCCTCTTTGTTTTGGTAGGGGATTGATTGCATTCATATTTTTAAAAAGATGAACATTGCCTGAACACATCTCCTTTTATAAGAGCAAAATTGTCCAAATTTATTTATCCCCCGTTTGGTTCTTGAATTTTGGTAAGAAAAATAGAAAAGAAATTTTTTTTTCTTTACTTCAAATGATAGTATTTTATCCTTTCATTTTTTATCCTTTCCATTTTCCTCCCACTTTTTCTCACTAAAATTCTGGTTCCAAATATATTAGTGTCATATCCTCTTACTATAGAAAATTCATCAAAATCCCTTTATTTCTATTTTCTTTTCTTGCATATTGATGAGTCAAGTGCCATTCCACCATGCCACGTCATCGTATTCTCCCAAAAATCACGAATCCGCCAAGTATAGAATTGCTGCCCTCGACGTCACCAAGGCCCTCAAAAGAGCACACAAGCCAGCCTCGTTCCCTTAAGAAGACCCACAAGACGACAACAGGCTAACAAGGGTGCCCTCGAATGGAGAAATTGCCCTCGATGGCGCTCCCATCGAGGGCCAAATTCCACACTTAGCCGTTGCAAAGATGGGTATTCTGAAGGGACAAGTACAACTGGAGGCTACTGGCAGGCGCGGCCCACTGCCACCTACTGCATCACGTTGGCACATGGGTCCATCCCATCAGACGTGGGCGCATTAAATGCCAAGTCATAAATACAATCCTTGGTCATAAATGCCCAAGATATCCATTTAATGCCAGGTATGACCCCTCATTAATGACGAGTGAGAGCAGCCGTCAAAAGACTGGAAAAAGGGGGACAAAAGGCACATATTAGAGCAGCTACAGGGCCTAAAGTAACCAGATCCCACCAACCATGTCACATCAGGCTCCTCACTCTCATATAAAAGCTCCATACGGCTCTCCACTTAAGGGTAAGACACACATTGCCTTGCAAACCAAGCTGATATTATTATTGTTCATATCCTTCTTGAACCTACCACTAACTTGAGCGTCGGAGAGCCTACGCTGGGGCAAAACCGGCTAGTCTCACGCGCGATTCTCCCTCTTTAGCAGGTGGGCCACCAGCAAACACTATTTCGGAGTGCGCAGTATTCGGACACGTGGACCAACCAAATCCAGACCGCATCATTTGGCGCTAGAGGAAGGGCCTAATCCTGTTCAAGAGGTGATTTTTCTCTAACAAGAAGAATGGTGAACACCCGGCGAACTCACATGTCCGCCACCTCGGAGAGGGGTCATCGCAATCCTCCCGAAGTGACTCAACGGGCGGAGAAAGCCGTCAATGTTATAAATAAAGGAAAAGAACCTGCCGCACCCATGCTACCCGCTGGCCCAGGAGCCGGACCTTCCCACAATCCCACGCCAGCTCATGTAGCAGTGACACAACAGGTTAAGCATGCGGTCACCCTCCCCATTAGCAGAGTCAGGCAGCTACTGGGGGCCTGCGATGACCAAACATTAGTACGATTGTTATCCGGAGGTCTATCTCCATCTCCTAATGAGGTAGGACCTCCTGCTGTTTCTCGCCGCAACGAACACCATGATCCTCGCCGGAGCCAATCCCCGCGTGAGGGGAGTCATCGTTATAACCCCAGAGAAGAGGTTGCTGAATCAGGCAACATAGCCACTCGCAGGGTTCCTCCTGGACGAAACGCCGTAGATGCTCCCGCCGGATCTAAGGCTCCCGCCGGATCTAGGACCGGTGGTCACCATCCGCGACCTCGAAGGAGGGAGGAGCCTAAAGAGCTGGCTCGCATGCGCCAACAGGTTAGTGACCTACAGGATGAGATAGAACACTTGTCCAGGCATCGCGAAGGAGATAGAAGCGTGAGGGTGGAAGTAACGCGACAACGGCCTCCTTACAACCACTGATTGGTGAGGTCTCCATTTATTTTGGAGATTACCGAGTCCCGGTTGGCCCCGGATGAACGCATGCCCACCAGCTTACCCTGTTATGACGGTACTACAGACCCGTTGGAGCACCTGACTCATTATGAGGACGTAGTAGGGGTGGCAACCAGCAACCTCTATGTATGGGCCCGTCTCTTCTCTATGACCCTCCAAGGGATCGCCCTTACATGGTTTAAGAAGATGGAGCCATAGTCCATCTCTTCCTATGAAGAATTAGCAGACCGGTTTTTGAACCACTTTGCTGCCAAGATGTCTACTAAGTTGTCCCATACTCATTTGTATGGAGTAGTCCGAAAAGAAGAAGAGAGCCTACGTGCTTTCATGGAACGATTCAATAACGAGCTCCTCAAAGTGGAAGATGTGGGGGTCGAGTTTGTCCGGCATGCGCTATATCAAGCCCTAAAGAATGAGAAATGTGCGGAGGCCATTATTATGCAGGCCCCCCGTACCATCGTCGGGATTCAGCAGCTGGCCTCCAAGTACATGGAGGTTGAGGAGCTCAACGTCATAAAGCACCCGCCCAAGGCCAAGGGAGAAGGTAGTACCAAACCCTGGGAAAACAAATTGAGAGGCAAGGAAAGGAAGGAGGTGGTCCTGAAATACAAAGAGTACTCTCCCCTTACCAAGACCCCAGCTGAGATCTTTTCACTCCTCGGGTGCCACGCGTTTTCAACGCCTAAGAGGATACCCGAGGGGAGGAAAGCCCGGAGGATTGGGAAGTACTGTGCCTATCATAGGCAACATGGGTACAATACCGAGGACTGCTACAATCTGCAAGACGAGATCAAGGCCCTGATCCGTGGTGGAACTCCAGGAATTTGTTAAGAAGCTGGAGTACTATGACAACCAGGCCTCCCCGATCCATCGTGATCGGTCAAGGTCCCCCAGAAAGGCAAGTCCCCAAAGACATCCTGAGACCTCGAAAAAAGCCGAAAAGAGGCCCGCGAGCAACAATCACCCCACAAAGGGCACGATCCTCATGATCGCTGGAGGACCAACGGGGGGTGATACTAGATCCTCTCGAAAGAAGGTTGGCAGGAAGCTCCGGTATGACCGGTTTGCCCTCGAGGATCCGGATTACCCCCAGCAGGTCAATGCTATCGAGGGATGCTCGATAGAGTTCACGGAGAACGATAGGGTCCCTGTCCAAAATCCAGAAGGTTTGACCGAGCAACCCGATTATCCTATGGTGGTGACGGCTAATGTAGCCAATTTCGCCTTTACCAAAACCCTAATTGACAACGGAAGCTCGGCCAATGTCCTATTCTACTCGACTTTAAAAAAGATGGACATGGAAAAAATTAACATGGAGCCGGTGAGAACGCCCCTAGTAGGCTTTGGGGGTTCCCAGATTCACGCCTTGGGGCAGATCAAGTTGCCAACATCCCTCGGCCAGGAGCCCTGCCGACAGACTTTGATGGTGAACTATCTCGTGGTAGACGCCCCCTTTGCATATAACTTAATCCTGGGCCGACCGGCACTTAATGCATTTCGAGCAGTGTTCTCTACTTACCACCTCATGATGAAGTTCCCCACCGAGACCGGGATTGGACAGGTGAGATGTGACGTCGTGGACGCATGGACCTGCTATTCAGTCTCACTTGGGATGAGGCCGGGGCCCTCAAAAAGGAAATCGCCCGAGGCCAGTTCGGATAGCGATTTCGGATGGACAGAATTGCCCCTGACGAAGACGAGAAAGCTCGAGGACAGTAGAATCGAGCCCGCTGGAGAATCCAAGGCCATCGAGTTAGAGCCCGGGAAACCCGAGAAAACGACCAAGATAGGGGCTCAACTTGATCAGGCTAAGGAAATGATGCTTGTTCACTTCTTGCGAGAGAACAAGGATGTGTTTGCATGGCAGCCCTCGGATTTTCCTAGAATAAGCCCCGAGGTCATTGTACACCGCTTGAATGTCGAACCCACATTCAAGCCTGTCAAATAGAAGAAGAGAATCTTCGGGGTCGAAAGAAACAAGATAATCGAGGGAGAGGTGAATAAGTTGCTGAAGGCCGGCTACATCATGCCTATATACTTCCCAGAATGGCTGTGCAACGTGGTAGTGGTACCCAAAGGGCAAGGAAAGTGGAGAATGTGCAATGATTTCACGGACTTCAACAAGGCGTGCCCAAAAGACCCCTACCCGCTCCCTCGAATCGATCAACTTGTCGATTCGACGGCAGGCTGCGAAATGATGAGTATGATGGATGCCTACCAAGGGTACTATCAGATTTCCATGGCTCCAGAAGACCAAGCCAAGACCTCATTTGTGGTAGAGATGGGAGTCTACTGTTTCCTGGTTATGCCATTTGGCCTCAAGAATGCGGGGGCGACTTATCAAAGGTTAGTGAATCTCATCTTTAAAGAGCTGATAGGGCGGATTGTCGAGGTATATGTGGATGACTTGATCGTTAAGAGCCTGGAGGAAAAAGACCATCTCGAACACCTTAGAGAGGTCTTTCAAGTACTTAGGGAGTTTGGTTTAAAACTCAACCCCTCGAAATGCACATTTGGAGTTCGAGGGGGGAAGTTTCTGGGTTACATGGTCAGCGAGCGAGGAATCGAGGCCAACCCAGAGAAAATCGAAGCTCTGCAAAGAATCGGGTCCCCAAGTCAGTCAAGGACGTTCAGAGGCTGTGCGGCCGGATTGTCTCATTAAACAGATTCATTTCTCGGTCGGCTGACAGGAACCTCCTCTTCTTCAAAAAATTGAGGAAGGTTCCTGATTTTCAGTGGACCCCCGAATGTGAACAAGCCCTACGCGAGCTCAAAGAATATCTGGCCACCCCGCCTCTACTAGCAAAATCGAACCCGGGAGAAAATCTGTACGTGTATCTTGCAGTATCTCTAGAAGTTGTTAGCTTGGTAATTGTGGTAATAAGGGATTGGAAGCACCTACCGGTGTATTATCTCAGCAAGGTATTGCAAGGGCCAGAGAAGAACTACCTGGAGATAGAGAAGTTTGCATTGGCCCTCATCCACTCTGTGAGGAAATTGAGACAGTACTTTCAGTCACATTCGATGGTAGTGCTTACCGACCAGCCTCTCCGGCAAGTCATCTCAAAGCCTAACACGTCGGGCCGGCTCATTAAGTGGGCTATAGAGCTCGGGGAATTTGATATATCATATCAACCGAGGACCGCTATCCAAGCCCAAGTGCTGGCTGATTTCCTCCTCGAAAGAGTGGGGTTGCCAGAAGAAAGTCCGCCTATCACCGACCCATGGCTCTTGCATGTAGATGGGTCTTCCACCACGCAAGGAGGGGGAGCTGGGATCACCTTACAGAGCCCAAATGGCGATGCGGTGGAGTTCGCTATCAGGCTCAACTTCCCTGTTACCAACAATGAATCAGAATATGAGGCCCTTATAGCTGGCCTCGAATTGGCAATACGAGAAGGAGTCTCCCATGTCCGGGCATTCACTGATTCTCAACTAGTTTCCAATCAGATCGGGGGAATATACGAAGCCAGGGATGTCATGATGACCAAGTACCTCGAGCATGTGTCCAAATTGAAGGAAAGTTTCAAATCTTTTACTTTGGAGCAAATTCCGAGGGAAGAAAATGAGTGCGCAGATGCCTTGTCTAAATTTGCCAGTGCCCTAAAAGGTACGAGGGATAGTGTAGTCAGATTCCAGACCCTCGACACCTCTGCTCTTCGTGAGGGGGGTGCCCCAGTCCTGCCCATCCAGCCCCTCGAACCCAGTTGGCAAGATGAAATTTGCGCCTTTCTGTCGGGAGAAGTGATCTCTGACCAAAACCTATCGAGAAGGTTGAGAAGGCAGTGCGCGAGATATGCCTTAGATGGCGAGGGAAGGTTATTTCGAAAATCGTTTCTCGAACCCCCGCTCAGATGTCTCCTCCCCTCGGAAGCCCGTGAGGTCTTGCAATCTGTTCACGAGGGGAGTTGTGGAAATTATGCGGGAGGGAGATCACTATCCAAAAAGATTATGAGAAGTGGTTTCTATTGACCGACTATTCTAAAAGATGCATTTGAGAACGCTCGAAAATGTCCAAAGTGCCAACTTTATGCCAACCTCCCTCACAAACCAGTTGCTGAGATGGTGAATGTGGAGATTTCGTGGCCCTTCGATCAATGGGGGATTGATGTAGTTGGACCTTTCCCCCTGGGAAAGGGCCAGAGAAAGTTCGCCATAGTCGCCGTGGAATATTTCACCAAGTGGGTCGAGGCAGAGGCCGTCCCCAAAATAACCGATGCCTCGATCCGGTCCTTCATATGGAAGAATATCATTTGCCGTTTTGGGGTCCCTCAAGTGCTAATATCAGATAATGGCACCCAGTTTCAAAGTCGAGCCACGACAGAATGGTGCCAGAGTCACGGCATTGAGCAACGGTTCACATCTGTGGGAAATCCCCAAGCCAATGGTCAAGGGGAGGTAACTAACCGCATCATTCTGCAGAACCTCAAAACTATGTTGGGTGCTCTCAAGGGAGAATGGGCGGACGAGTTACCGGGAGTATTGTGGGCTTATCGTACCACACCTCCAACAGCGACGGCAGACTCCCCGTATGCCTTCGTGTACGGGTCCGAGGCGGTCATTACAGCGGAAATATTGCACGACACAGCCAGAGTCGCGTATTTCGACGAATCCAAGAATGAGGAGAACCGAGCCACGGAGCTAAATTTGCTCGAGGAAAGAAGAGGTGCAGCCTGGTCGAGGATGCAAAAATATCGAGCCTCCATGGTCCGAGCATACAATAAAGGAGTACGCCCCAGGAATTTCCAACTTGGTGACTTAGTCCTTAAAAAGGTCGAAGTATCCAAGCATGTGGGGAAATTAGACCCTAACTGGGAGGGACCTTACAAAGTCGTGAAGGTTTCAAAAAACAATGCGTACCGGCTCGAGGACATGGAGGGAAGGGAACTACCTCAACCATGGAATGCTTCGAACCTCAGAAAGTTCTATGTATAAGATAAGTTTGCTCGCCCGTGCCTCGATAATTGCCGAAATTTGTGTCGAGGACACTTTTGATTCGAGGAAAGCGAATGTAAGTAAATGTTTAATAAAAATCCCTTTCCTCTCAATTCTCTTTAAGATGTTCTCGTACACTTGCGATTAAACTTTGGTGAAATCCAGTTGGGCGCTATGACGAAACTCAAATATCTCTCAATTCTCTTTAAGTTGTGATTATGTTTAAACTCACTAATTTCACACGGATGAGACAGCGCCTCTCGATTTCATCAAAGTATCATTCAACGACAAAAGTAAATAAAGAGTAATAATGATAATAATAAGGGTGCGAAAACTGATCAAGTTACTTAACAGGAGAAGTCTCGAAAGGGCCATTTCATTAAAAAGACCCGAGGGCGAGAAATGTACAAGGACTTAAGCGGGCAAAATAGAAAAATAAAAAAAAGGAGGGGGGGGGAGATTACATAAAAAGGGGTGGGGGTTATTGGACCTAGTCGCTGAGTTCGACGGGCCTATCCTCCTAACCCTCCTCGCCCCCATCATTGGCAAATGCCCCCACTCCGTCCTCTCCATTTCCGTCCTCGGGGTCACTAGAAGCGCTGGGCCCGGCCATTCAGCTCTTTCCAGGTCTCGGGAGTCGGCGCAGAAGGCATTGGAAAATCCTCCTCTCCCGATGACTTGCCCTTCGCAGTCTGAGGCAGGGGAATCTCGAGGCGGCGGAAGACAAAGTTGAATTCGCTTCCCTGGAAGTCGAACTCTTTGGACTTCCCCGTCGAGGGCGAGGCCTCTTCCACCGACGTCCCGGTTCGATCAAATGAGAGCCCAACTGACTCTCGGTCAAAATCTTCCCCCAATTCGCCCCGAGATTGAAGCTGATCGAGGACCAATTCCACCGCCTTGGCGGAATCTTGAAAACTGAGGTGCGTCCTAATGTAGTCGAACGCCTCACTCACGAAAAACCTTGAGATGGCCCGCTTAACCCTTTTACGGCATCGCGCGGGGAATGTCCATTCAGCACTTTGAAGCCCCGCCTTGACACCCTCGCCGTAGTTACGGTAAGCCTTGGCCTCCGCCTCGGCAGCCCTGTTGTTAACTTCCTCGAGGCGCTCTTTCGCGAAGTCGCGAGCCCTTTCGGCCTGTTCGCACAACTCCTGCGTTTCCTCCCAAGCTTTGGCCGCGCGCTTGACTTCGTCGTCCAGACCCGTACATTTCTTCTCGAGCTCCACAATGCGTGTCTGGGCAGATTCGAGGAGCTGTTGACTCTCCTGCAACTGCCCTCGGAGATTATCGTTTGTCGAGGCCAGCTCCCCAGCAAGGACTTCGGTCTCCTCGAGGCGCTTCTCTACCTCGACAGGCGCTTGTTTATTCCTTCTCTTCTCCTCTTAGAGGAGCCGCTTGTACTTATTCTTCCCCCGTCGGAAGACGATCGCACGGCGGAGAAAATGGTGAGACAAGGGGACAACAACCTGCCCAGAAAGTTGACAGATGAGTAAATAGTTCAAAAAAAATAAATAAAATAAAATAAAATTTGGGGCATGTATACTTACCCCAATTAGGGCGTTGGCCAAATTGGTCTCCAGATCAGCCATGGAGCACTTCAATAGAGCCCGATGGTCGTTAGGAAACTGAAGACCCCAGAGAAGGGCCAGGTTCATCTTCGTATCTGTCTCGTTGGCCCCTATCCCGGTGATACGAAGATTAGAGTGGTGGTGCTTGAGGTGTACAGGATTACTGGGCCCCACGTCTACACATTTGAGAATTTCATCCTCCTCGTCCGTCTCCGGGGGCTCGAGGCTTGCCACCCGTTTGCCTTTTCCCGAGGGGATTGACTTCTACCTTTTGGCCCCTCGAGTAGCCTCCTCGTCCGCCTGCCCTTGTAAAGAGATGAACTCTTATTGTGATACCATGTAAAGAGAAGAACTCTTATTCCCATCTCATTTAGTAAGACATTACACATATTTATACTAATATAAAGGAAAAAAAGATCCTACATATTTTATGCTAACATGTTTCCACTAACCTATAATTATGCTAACATGTTTCCACTAAGCCTATAATTATGCTAACATGTTTCCACTAAGTTTATAATAATGTTCCCACTAAGTTTATAATAATGCTAACAATTCTTTACACCTAGAATTATTCTAACACTCCCCTTCAAGCTGGAGCATATATATCAATCATGCCCAGCTTGTTACAAAAGGTTTTAAATTTATTTCCCCCCAAGGCTTTAGTAAATACATCGGCAATCTGCTCTGACGACGGAGTGAACGGAGTACTGATGATGTGGCTCATCACGGCATTTCGAATGAAATGGCAGTCGACCTCAATATGCTTCGTTCTTTTATGAAAGACTGGGTTATTGGCAATGTGAATGGCTGCCTGATTGTCACAATGCATGGGTAAAGGTTCATCGTAATTGAACCCCAATTCTCCTAGCAAGCTTTTGAGCCACAACATTTCACTCGTGGTATGTGCCATAGCCCGATATTCAGCTTCTGCACTAGACCAAGCCACTGTTGTCTGCTTCTTACTACGCCAAGTCACCAGATTTCCTCCAACATACGTGCAGTAGCCAGAAGTAGATCTTCTATCTCCCTTAGACCCAGCATAATCTGCATCTGAATAGGCCTCGATCTTCAAATGTCCATATTTCTTGAAGAGTAAACCCTTACCAGGCGAGGATTTTATGTACTTTAAAATCCTCATGGCAGCATCTAAATGAATAGGTCGGGGTTTGTCCATAAATTGGCTAATCACTCCAACTGCAAAGGATATGTCTGGTCTAGTTACAGTTAGATAGATCAGCTTTCCCACTAGTCTTCTGCACTTTGCTTTGTCTTCCAAACATGTATCATCATCATCCCATAAATCTGGATTTAAGTCTATAGGAGTGTCAACTAGTTTGGTTCCAAGCAGGCCAGTTTCCTGTAGTAAGTCAAGCGCATACTTCCTCTGAGACAATGAAATTCCATGCTTACTACGAGCGATCTCAATTCCCAGAAAGTACCGAGGAGGACCCAAGTCTTTAGTAACAAATTGTTGTTTTAAGTATTCCTTCGTGACCTCTATTCCTTTAACATCGCTGCTAGATACTAGGATATCATCAACATACACAATTAGAATGACAACACCTGTTGGTCTGCGTCTCACAAATACAGAGTGATCTGTCTGACACCTGTGGAACCCAAAATCACTTATAACCTGGCTGAACTTGTCAAACCAGGCACGAGGACTCTGTTTCAGTCCATAAATTGCCTTCTTTAGCCGGCACACCATAGCTTTCCTCTCCCCCTGAGCAACATACCCTGGAGGTTGCTCCATAAAGACTGTTTCTTGTAAGTCACCATAGAGAAAGGCATTTTTGATGTCCATCTGAAACATAGGCCAATCTTGATTAACAGCCAATGAAAACAGCACTCGAATGGAGTTAAGACGAGCAACGGGGGAAAACGTCTCAAGATAGTCCGCGCCATAAGTCTGGGTGAAGCCTTTAGCAACCAAGCGGGCCTTGTATCGGTCAATAGTGCCATTAGCATGGTACTTGAGGGTGAATACCCATCGACAGCCAACCACATCAGCATCAGCCGGAGGAGCGACAAGTTCCCACGTCCCCCGATCAATAAGAGCAGACATCTCTTCGTCCATTGCCTGTTTCCATTTAGGATGTCGAAGTGCCTCATGGTGAGTAGAAGGGATTGGTTCTGTAGAAAGAGAGAGAGCAAAACTACGATACGAGGGACCAAGGTTAGCAAAAGACATAAAGTTAGTAAGAGGGTGAGCAGTACAAGAGCGTTTACCTTTGCGTAGGGCGATAGGTAAGTTGGAGTCTGAAGAAACAGGTACGGAGGAGGTTTGATCTACAGTAGGGGAAGGCTGATCAATAGTAGTCGGAGGCGTAGGGTCCGCAATGGGCGTCGCCGTGAGTACACCTGCAGTGGAGGAGGAGTAGGAGACAAAGGAGAAGGAATAGGCAAAGGGACCGAGGGTGATGAGGTACCCCCGGTAGAGTAATAAGGTGTTGACTCGAAGAATATAACATCAGCAGAGATATAAGACCGATGAGAGAGGGGATCATAACAACGATACCCTTTTTGTGTACGAGAATACCCTAGAAAAAGACACTTAACTGAACGGGGTGAAAGTTTGTCAAGACCCGATGAAGAGATGTGGACAAAGCAAACGCACCCAAAAACCCGGGGAGTGACATGAAACAAAGGACGATCATGATAGAGTGTCGAATGTGGGATACCCCCACGAAGAACACTTGAGGGTACCCGATTGATAAGATAGCAGGCTGTAAGGACAGCATCCCCCCAAAAGGTTTTAGGAACATTCATCTGAGTCAAAATGGTGCGTGCAACATCCAAGAGGTGTCGATGTTTTCGTTCTGCTACACCATTTTGCTGTGATGTGTGGGGACAAGTTGTTTGATGAATAATTTCATGTTGGTTACAGAAGAGAGAGACTTGTTTTTGAACATACTCCAAAGCATTATCAGTACGAAGTATCCGAATAGGACTAGAAAATTGAGTCTTTATTTCATTATAAAAGGATTGAATTACAATAGGGACTTCGGACTGATCTTTTAACAAGTAGACCCAAGTCATTCTAGAATAATCATCAACAAAACATATAAAATACCGAAACCCCCCAACAGACTCGACTCGACAAGGACCCCAAACATCAGAATGGACTAGTTCAAAAGGAAAGGAAAGACGCTTTTCGACACGGGGTGGAAAGGAAGCACGGTGATGCTTTCCTAATTCACATGACTCACAATTTCAACTAACAGACTCCATAGGTAACAAGCATTTTAATGTAGACAAAGGGGGGTGACCTAACCGACAATGCCATTGAAAGGGTGCAATGGAAGCAGAGAGAGCTCGAGCATCCACGGGTGTATCCACCGTACGTAAGTAGTAAAGTCCACCACGCTCACGACCGCCACCAATCGTCTTCCCCGTGTGTAGATCCTTAAAAACACAATGGGATGGAAAAAATGTGACTGAGCATTGGTGAGACTTAGTAAGTTGGCTAATAGATAATAGGCTAATAGGAAAACTTGGAGCAAACAAGACATTTTTTAGAGTAATAGCAGTAGTGGGTGTAAAAATACCCGAACCTGATACAGGAGAGTAGGAGCCATCGGCTAAGTGAACAGGATTTAGAGATGGTAATAAAGATAATGAGGAAAAATGAGACTTAGTACCAGCGATATGGGTGGAGGCACCCGAATCTAATAGCCAAGACTCACCCTAAGATGCCATGAAGGCACCTGTAGAATGGGAAACTAGAGAGGCAGCGGAGGGAGACGCCTGCATAAGCTTTTCATATTCTTCACGGCTTATGAGGACCTGATCTAAGGTAGGCTGAGAGAGTTGAGTTTCGTGAGAAACAGCATTGGCCCACTCCGGCTTACCGAACTTCTGCCAACAATGATCAGGGGCATGATTTGTACGGCCACAATGAGTACAAGGAGGAAATTTGCCACGACCACTACGACCGTGTCCATTATTAGATGTGTTACCCTTGAGATTGCCGCGACCACGGTCACGAACAGCCGAGGCAGAGGCCTCAACAGTAGGAGTGTGGGATTCTGAGACGCCCGTAGATACACGCAAAACTCGGGAGAATGCAGTGGGCAATGTCGGAACGGTATCACTCGCTAAAATTTGATCACGAGCTGGTTGAAGAGAGCTGTCTAATCCAGACAGAAATTTGGTCACCCAAAATTCTTCCCATTGAGATTTGCGGGTTTCGAGATCACAGTTCAACGGGTGGTATAGAAGAATCTCATCATGAACACCTTTGATAAGAGAATAGTATTCGGCCACATTTCTACCATCCTGTTTCATGGAGAACACTTTCTCATACAGCTCAAAGACTCGAGATATATTTTTCTCGTTGGCATACATGGCATGGACGGTATCCCACATTTCCTTAGCGGAGGTCAAAAACATCAAATTAGAAGCGACGGATTCTTCCATACTATTCAATAACCAGGCCATGACAGCATATTCATCCTTTTTCCATTCTTTAAATTTAGCGTCCTTGGAATCTGGAGGATCTGAAAGAATGTGGTCTAATTTCTCATTAGATCCAAGAAATAGTTTAAAGGATTGGGCCCAAAGAAGATAATTGCGCCCGTTCAACTTAATAGAGGTACCCATAGAAGGTTTGGGTTCCGAAGAGGTTGCCATGAGAATTGTGGTATAAATTTGATACCCACACAAATAATGAGGACTATTGTGCAAATAAAAGGGGCTGTAAGATAGAGAGACGAAATATCGTGAGGAAGAAAAAGAAAGAGAAGGAAAAAAGAAAAGAGCAAGAGCGAGAGAAGAGAGCACAGCCGGGCGCTGAGCCTGCTGTTGCGACTGCTGCTGCTGCTACAGTGGACGAAAAAGGTTTTTTTTTTATTTTTTTATTTTTTTTTTAAATAGATTGATCAAACTCGCTCTGATACCATGTAAAGAGATGAACTCTTATTGTGATACCATGTAAAGAGAAGAACTCTTATTCCCATCTCATTTAGTAAGACATTACACATATTTATACTAATATAAAGGAAAAAAAGATCCTACATATTTTATGCTAACATGTTTCCACTAACTTATAATTATGCTAACATGTTTCCACTAAGCCTATAATTATGCTAACATGTTTTCACTAAGTTTATAATAATGTTCCCACTAAGTTTATAATAATGTTAACAATTCTTTACACCTAGAATTATTCTAACAGCCCTCTTTCGAGAGCCCTCAGTGCCCCCTTCGCGAATGGAGACACCAGGCAAGACCCTTCGAGGGGCGGCACCCTTAGGACTTGGTCGGGTTGAAGGCGCTGATTGTGCTGTCCCAGTGGGGGGGATGGCAGAACTTACCCCCGTTCGAGGCGAAGCCTCGGTTGGAGTTGGAGCCTTAGTCGACGTCGGCCTTGGCGGAGTAGTAGTAGGGGCCGGCGCCCTAGGAGCTAGAGTCGGCACCGAAGCGGGAGCCTTAGTTCGAGGCGCTTGTTTGTTCCGTGGGCACTGCGCCACCCTCATCGCCCTTTGGGGCCATTGCCTCCTCGGCCGGTGGTGCCCCCTCTGCTGGTGTAACCCCCTCGGCTGATTGAGGGATCCCAGCCTCTGCTTCTTCCACGGAGGCCCCAATTCCTTGGCTGGAACCCTACCCGGCCCCGGTATCCTTCCTTGGCCGCCTCGCCTTCTGAGTGACGGGTCTGTGAAACGGCGTCACCCTGGGTCGTGGGGGCTGGTTTTGGCACCTTTGGCGGTCGAGTCTCGCCAACAATACTTTGCGTGCGTCCATAAGAATTTTTAAAGCTGCAAAAACAGAGGAGACTATTATCCTGCAAGAACCTCGAAAAGCAAAATGAAATGCAGAAAGGACGAAGAGGAGAAGACTTAGGCCCTAAGGTGGTTCTCGATAAAGGATCGGCACCGCGTACCGGGACGCTCGCTAGGGCCGGGGTCACCAGAGGCATTCGAGAGGCGGCACGCGCGAAGTATGTCCTCGGAGGTTAGATAAACCGCACACATCCTCCCCATCTTCGCCAAGTCCCCCACTTTCCCCTCGTCAAAGCTTGGCTCCTCGTGGAACTGGTTTTGATTGAGTATTGGAGGTTGACGCCAAGTCGAGGGCATACCCAATTGCCCTCGATCTTCCACAAAGATGAACTTCCATTTCCATTGCGACCCATGGGAGGATTTGAAGCCATCCAGTACCTTCGAGGAGCCAGAACGGGCCGATAAGTACAAGAATCCAGGCCCATCATCCACCGATTCGCCAGGGCCCCATCGAACCGATTCGTTCGATCTAACAAACTCTAAAAAATTGGCAGGGCTTGCCTCTTCCTTCAAACACTTCATGATCACCACGATGGCAATGATGATCATGATGGAACTCGGCACCAGTTGACAAGGGCACACCCCGGTGAACTCCAATAGTCGGCGGACCTCAGGAGGAAAAGGAAGGTGCAGTCCTGCCTCAAAGTGATGAAGATTGAGGGCCACACACCCTTCCCGTGGCTCCACCATATTCTCCGTTGGACCCGGCATGTGAATGGGGAACTGGACCCCATATTCCTCCCTAATTTTCTCGACCTCCGCCACTGTGATGTTGCTGGACATATCCCAGGGGAGAGAGGCTGTCTGAAATTTGCCCATTCTGGCGCCTCGTGCCTTTGGGCTCTTTGTCGGCGACCCGCTTGGTCCTGCGTCCCCTCTGGCTGGTCCCGTCATCTTTCTTTTCGGGCGGGGACGGACACTCTCCGGCGCATTGCCTGGCGCCTCACCTCTCATGTCGCCCTCTGACGGCGTCCCGGCAAGCGTGGCTCCCGTATCCTCACTGGCGCGACCCACCCCAGTGCGTGAAACTGACTGGGAGGGGAGGTGAACCTCCCTCTCCACCGCCAAGTCCTCAGGTGTGGGGTCAGAATCGTCCAGTATCTTTCTTTTTGGTCCCACGGAGGCTCGGGTTTCTACAGTAAAGAAGGGGAAATTTGAGAAGAAGAAGGTTCACCTGAAACAACGACAAGAACTTGAGAATGTTGTGGAAATCCTTAAGCCAATCGCTTGAATAAGAATAGCAGGTGGAAAGAAAAATCGAATTGTGGTGAAACCCGCACCTATTTATAAGTTATACGGGAAATCACCCACCGTTATGGCACCTCAGGCACGACGACCCATAAAGGCCTGCAATAATGGTAGAACAGGCCCTTTCGCATGAAAACCCTTTGGCCACCCAAAATTAATGAATGGGGACATGACACGTCCCCCCAAACAGGTGCGTGGGCTGACAAGTTGAAAAGGGGCGACTTTTCGTGCCCTAATAGCTTTCAAATTCAAAAAGTGAAAGGACGTCTGGCATCCCGCTAATAAATGCATTCTTGAAGGCTGACGTCCTCGTCACACTCAAGAGTGGGGGGGCTAATGATGAGTCAAGTGCCATTCCACCATGCCACGTCATCGTATTCTCCCAAAAATCACGAATCCGCCAAGTATAGAATTGCTGCCCTCGACGTCACCAAGGCCCTCGAAAGGGCACACAAGCCAGCCTCGTTCCCTTAAGAAGACCCACAAGACGACAACAGGCTAACAAGGGTGCCCTCGAATGGAGAAATTGCCCTCGACGGCGCTCCCAGCGAGGGCCAAATCCCACACTTAGCCGTTGCAAAGATGGGTATTCTGACGGGACAAGTATAGCTGGAGGCTACTGGCAGGCGCAGCCCACTGCCACCTACTGCATCATGTTGGTATATGGGTCCATCCCATCAGACGTGGGCGCATTAAATGCCAAGTCATAAATATAATCCTTGGTCATAAATGCCCAAAATATCCATTTAATGCCAGGTATGACCCCTCATTAATGACGAGTGAGAGCAGCCGTCAAAAGACTGGAAAAAGGGGGACAAAAGGCATATATTAGAGCAGCTACAGGGCCTAAAGTGACCGGATCCCACCAACCATGTCACATTAGGCTCCTTACTCTCATATAAAAGCTCCATACGGCTCTCCACTCAAGGGTAAGACACACATTGCCTTGCAAACCAAGCTGATATTATTACTGTTCATCTCGTTCTTGAAGCCTACGCTGGGGCAAAATCGGCTAGTCTCACGCGCGCTTCTCCCTCTTTAGCAGGTGGGCCACCAGCAAACACTATTTCGGAGTGCGCAGTATTCGAACACATGGACCAACCAAATCCGGACCGCATCACATATATTCAGTGACCAAAACTCTTGCAATCATGAACCAAATAAATAATACTAAAATAACCAAAAAACTACTTAGTAAATATATATATAGTAAAATATTTCCATCCAAATTAATAAAAGAAATAATGAAATAATATAATGCATGATAATGAATTATTTGAGTAAAAAAAGTTATGAAAAGCTTCCAAATCAATAATCAAAATTATAAATCAAAAAAGAAGAGCAAACTACTGCCCCAAAAAAAAAAGAAGAAAAGAAAGACTTTATGAATTAGATGATTACTTCTTTGCATCAATGAAAGTACAAGCACTTTGGTTGCAATTTGCGAATGCAAAGCATTTGTGGACGGATAATTATATAGGGCTCTTATTATTTACTGCACTAACAAAAGAATAGAGCATAAATAATCAAAAAGTTAAAATAAATTGTAGATATGGGGAAAAAAACATGGTAATCATATAAATGATTGACCCTTTCAAATCATAAGTAATAAAAAATTGAAATATGTGTATTATCAAAAATAATTATATCTCTCATCCCATAGAACTATAAGTACTAAGTAGATTAACAAAAACATTAAGAGAAAAAAAAAATCATCTAGGTTAAACCATGAGTAGAAAATTAAAAAATATAAAAATTAGATACTTAAAACAACAACAAAGAGTATATGATATGATTTATCGAATCTCCAGAAATTGAACGGTGAAATTGAAGAAAAAGATAATAGAAACACTTCTAACAATTTGATTTGGGATGTATGTATTCTTCAATTGTGAAAATCATCCTATATAAATTTGTGAGAATCAATTTCCAAATCATAAAATGTGAAATGGTGCGATCGCGGTGCTTGAAGGGTTGGGGGGTGGGGGGGAGTGGGTGTGGTTTTGGGTCAGTGATCACCTCTCCGTGGCTCATGATTAACCACGCCACTTTTAGTCATGGATTTTTGGCCAAAATCTATGGCTATTCCCTTTTTTTTAGTAGTGAAGATTGGAAAAAGACGGGTGGCATACCATCCGGTTCGAGGTACTTGCTTGGAGACATCTGGGAAAGAAGACGGCTAATTTCCCCTTCTAATGTTCATCTGTAATCCACATGTTAACTGTCTCCATGCTATGTTTCCACATTCAATAACCGAGAGGCAAACAAACTCAAGAAAAATTGCTCTATGTGTTGTTGTAATTGTTTACCTGCTTCCAACCCATTACCATTCTTGTCATGAAGGGGCTCTATCTGGTTTCTTGTCTAGTGGAAGCGTTGCCATGACAAAATTTGGTGTTACAATCACCATCCCGCATCTATTGTAGTTTACTTCGTTCTCCAATAAGCTTCCTCCAAAGCCAATAGATCCTCCAATTCACAATTAAAAACACCTTCTTGAGTATGAGAGCTAGATTTTATTGTATTCTGCTACAACAAAGCGATCTCTTTTTTCAGTAACTTTGATATACTTTTGCATACTCCCAATCCGACTATGACGCAAATTCAAGAGGCCTATCTTACAATCCTACAGTAGGTCTGAAACAGTATTAGGATCAAAATTAAGGCTACAAAAAGCCCAACATTCCTCTACAAGCTTTTTATAGTCCTCCCACTGAAGCCACATTGCTTCAAAATGAAGAATCTGTTACTCGACTGGCTTCTTGTAGTCTCCATTACAATATCGACTCGAAAAGCCCAAGGTCCATCCTCAAAAGTTCACCGCATGTCCAATGGATGATTAAAGTAGAGCATGAACCGCCCTTTCTCAAATTGAGGAATCTCCAAACCCTTGCCCGTAGGGATCGTATTCTTCAGTGTTGGTTGTAGGTCTATGAAGTGATACAGTTGTTGAAAATTAGTGCAACTTAGCTAGTCATGACTTCCTATTATTTCGCTCTTAGTTGTTTACTCCACTACAGTTATTATCGAGTCTATTGCTATAACATGAGGCATGCTCACGATTAATTAACTTAGGCAGCTTTTATTTTAATAACATTTGATAGTGGAATTAGTGGGAACATGGATTAACATCTAGAGAAAATTAAGGCAATAGACATTGGAAAAACTCTATAAATAGGGGGAGTTGTGTCACTTCTATATTATTCTGTACGCATTCACAAATTCCACTAAAAATTCTTTGTTCCTCTAAATATATTTCTCTCTTGTCTTTTGTAGCCATTTGTTTCTCTCTTTTGTTTCATGGTATTAGAGCCATAAAACAAAATAATAGGATGTGAGTGAGAGAGAGCCTTGTTATCTGCTACAAATGGAGGTCTCAAATAGGGGAAATGTTTGGAATAGGATGGAGAAGCTTGTAGGCTACAACTACAAGTACTGGAGGATGTGTATGGAGGCATACCTTCAAGGTTAGGATTATGGGAATTAGTTGTCGGTAATGAAACAATTCCTCTAATGCTCCTAATAATGCTGAGTCACGACGAAGGTGGAAGATCAAGTGTGGGAAGGCTCTCTTTGCTTTGAGAATATCCATTACACAAAAAGTTCATTAATCTTATTCATGATGTCACTTCTCCGAAGGAAGTTTGGGAAACACTTGAAAGACTATTTACCAAGAAGAATTTTGCAAGATTGCAATTGTTGGAGAATGAATTGGCAATGTTAAATCAAGGAGGTATGTCAATTTCGGAATACTTTTTACGAGTTAAAAGTCTTTGTGCTGAAATTTTAGAGATTGATGCGGACGAGAAGATTAGTGAAGCCTGTCTGCGTCGCTATATTGTTTGTGAGTTAAAGAAGGAGCATAGACCTTTTGTCACTTCCATTCAAGGGCGGTCAATGATGCCTTCAGTCAAAGAGTTAGAGAATTTGCTCTCTAATCAAGAAGCTTTGGCGAAATAAATGGCAAAAACTTTCGAATCTAACACCGTTCTATTTTCAAAGGGAAAGCCAAACAAAAAGAACTCATTAGGAAATAAGAATAAAGAAGAAGACACAAATGTAGAAAAATGTGGCAACTTACAAAGCAAGAAGACCATCACATGTTCCAGATGCAAAACGCCCAGGCATATGAAGAAAAATTGTTTGGTGAAGCTTGTGAAGGCCAATGTTGCTTGCATAAATGAAAGAGATGATCAACTCAAATGGGAGCATTGTTTTATGGTGGTAGCTGTTGAACAAAAGTCATCTCAAGCTTTTGTCAATTGTGCCGACAACAAGAAAGAGGAGTGGATCATTGATTCCGATTGTTCTCACCATGTAACTGGCAATGACACATTGTTCTCGGAGATGCATGAGCACCATCGAGATCGAGTTATTGTCACATTGATAACTCTATGCATCCGATAGCAAAGAAGGTGTGATGACTATCAACATTCGCGTTGGCGGTGATACAAGCACAAGAAGTATCAAGTTGCATGGGTGCTTAATAATATGAAAGAAATTTCTACTGATATTATTTTTACTGGTGAAAGGAAAGGTTTTTTGTTTCTTATGTCAACAGGAGAAGCCAATGTGAAAAAGACAAGCCAAACCGAAAACGTCACAATTTGGCATGCTTAGTTGGGCCATCTAGGCTATCAATTGTTGTAACAGATTTCTTCTTAAAAGTTGGTGGATGGAATGCTAGCTTTGAAGAATGTTCGTAAAGATGTGATTTGTCAAGGTTGCCAATATGGCAAATCTCATCGTCTTCCTTTCAAAAAGTCATCAAATCCGCGATCTAAATTGTTCGAGTTGGTTCATACAAACTTGATGGGACCAATAACAACACCAAGCTATAGTCGCCATCACTATGTCATGGTATTAGTGGATGATCACTCGAGGTTCACTTGGGTGAAATTTTTGAAAGAGAAAAGTGAAGCTCTATCCAAGTTTTGCAGTGTTCAAAGATGTGATTGAAAAGGAGTTTGGGAAGAAAATAAAATGTCTCCGTAGTGACAGTGGTGGGGAATACATGTCAGACAATGTCTTCCAATATTGTGACAATAAAGTCATTTTTCTTCAAATGACTTGCCCGGATACTCCGCAGTAGAATAGGTTTGTAGAAAGAAAGCTCGGGTATCTTGCTTCAATTTGTCTTTCATGGCTACACAACAAGAATCTTTCCGAGATCTTTAGCCAAAAGCAATTCAATGTGCATGCCATGTAACTAATAGATTGTCGCCTTAGCCAAGTACACAAGAGTCTCCTTTTGAGATTTGATATGGTGAAAAGCCAAATGTAAATTATTTTCGGGTATTTGGTTCTATATGCTATGTTCATGTTCCCATAAGCCATAAGAACAAACTTGATCCGAAAGCAAGAAAGTGTATATTTTTTGGCTACGACTCTGTCAGGAAGGGTTGGAGGTGCATGGATTCGGAGACAAAGAAGTTTACTACTTCTAGAGATGTGGTGTTCGATGAAGTGTCATCACCATTATCTGCTCCAAAGTTCACTGCTCTTGGTAATGACCAAGACAATTTTGAGCCCTTATTTCTTGAAGCAAATATGCAAGCACCTAGTGGAGAGGCAGAAAATGAGTCGACATTTGGGAGTAGAGAAGATGGTGAGCAACAAGCTATGAGAGGGTCAACAAGGGAGAAAAGGCGGCCATACTACCTCAAAGATTATAAGGTAGAACTTAACAATTGTTCTGTGACTTCATGCTTCTTTTCAAGATCATTAACTTTAGAAGAACCAACAAGTTATGAGAAAGCAAAGGGCAGTCCAGATTGGGAGAAAGTAATGCAAAAAGAGATTGATGCTCTAGACAAAAATGAGACATAGGAGTTGGTACCCAAGCCAAAAAATTGTGAGCCAGTCACATGCAAATGGGTTTTCTGGTTGAAGAGAAAATCTAATGGCACTATTGATAGGTTTAAAGCTCGTTTGGTTGCTCGTGGTTTCTCCCAAAGTTATGGATTGAACTATGAGGAGACGTTTAGTCCAGTGGCAAAAATGGTGACGGTAAGAACTATTATCTCAGTTGCTGCTTTTAAAGAATGGAAGTTGTTGCAGCTTGACATAAAGAACGCATTTCTTTATAGGAAGTTGGATCGAGAAGTACTCATAGAGCAACCTTTTGGCTTTGTCTCTGAGCAATTTCCAAATCATGTTTGCCCATTGAAGAAAGCTCTCTACAGTCTAAAGCAAGCTCTAAGAGCTTGGTATGGTAAAGTTGCTTAATACCTCATATTCTATGGATTTAAAATTTTTGATTCAGATTCTAGTTTATTTATAAAATTAGAATCAAATGTCTATCTCTTGATATTACTATATGTTGCTGACACCATAAAAACTAGAGACACTACAAGAAAAAAAATTTAGGTGAAATATTCTGTCGAAAATTTTCACATTAATTTCGGCAAAAATTTTAAAAAATAAAAATATATTGATTTTTAAATTTTTTGGCAGAATTTTTCGCTGAAATTAAAAATTGAACAAACATATTAATTTTTAAATTTTTCAGTGGAATTTCGACGGAAGATTCTGTCGAAAACATAAAAAAAATAAATTTAAAAATTTTAAAAAATTAAAAAAATATTAAAATTTAAAATTTGATCGAATTTTGGTGAGAAATTTAGTAGAAAATTTAAAAATAAATAAAAATATTAAAATTTAAATTTTTGGCAGAATTTCGGAGAAAAATTCCGCCGAAAATTTAAAAAAAATTAAAAAATATTGAATTTTTCAATAAATAAAAAATCTTATTATTTGAAATATATTATTATTACTATTAATTGAATTATTGCATGGCATATATGTAATATTATGTATAATTTTTTTAAAAAATTAAAAAATATTAAATTTTTCAATAAATAAAAAATCTAATTATTTGAATTATTATTATTATTATTATTTTAATTATTATTATTTAAATTTTTGTCTGCTATATGTATAATATTATGTATTATGACAAGAAAGTAATGATAACCCAACGGAAAGAGAGTTGGTTGCCAACGAAAAGGTGAAGGTTCGACTTTCAGTGACTCTAAAATTTGGGGTAATCTTGAGCGCGTATATACATGCGCGTGAGAGCTAGGGTTGAGGTTCCGGGTTCAACTCCTAGGTTGGGTAATTGGAACTTCATTTTAAAAAATATAAAAAAAAATTCAGGGGATAATTCCGCTGAAATTTGATTTAATTTTAAAAAAAAAAATCCGCCAAAATTCCGACGAAAATTGAAAAGCAACGAAGGTTTATCAGGCATACTTGTTCCGCCGAAATTTCGCTGAAATTACTTATTTTCAACGAAATTCTGCTAAAAAATTCGCGGAAAATATCATTTTTTTCTTGTAGTGAGATAATGAATCAAGAATTTCAAATTTAAGGGATGACTTGTCTATTCACTTTGATATGAAAAATTTGGGGGAGATTGCGGAGTATCGCCGTTTCATTCATCTTAAACAAGCCATCATCTGAGCAACCTTTTCATGAAAATTGGCCATGTTTAGTAAGCACAACCTTGCCAAATTCAAAGACTAGCCTAAAACTTGCCTTTACAAGCATGGAACCAAAAACTAGATTTTTTTTTTTCCTAATATTGGGTACACGTAAGACATTAACCAAAGTCAGTTCACTCCCTGAGGTCATCTTTAGCACAACCATGCCCATGAACAACTTCCATCCATTTATTGGAATGTAGGAAGAGAACAACTCCTTATCCGAACAAATATGAAGAGTAGTTATGATGTCAACCCACCTCTCTCTCGAGTTCCACCAAATTGGCTTCAAACACAACCATCGAGAGATTCAGCTCAAACATGTTGATTGGAAAGAACTAGAAGTATAATAAGGGAAAGTATCAATAGAATGAAGTGAACTGGAACTTACCTTTGTGGCGGAGTAACCCGGAGTAGGAATAGATGATTGTATGACATTAGAAATAGAATCATTAAGCTAAGATTGAGGCTTTCTCACTCGAGTGCGATGCCTCAAAGTTGCCTTTGAGGTAGAGGGAGATGGGGGAAGCACTAAAGGGGAAGAACAAGGTTCCTTTTATGGAGGAACAGGTTCTAGGGAAGATAAAGAAGTAATAGGAGAGAAATCATCCTGGAATGAAAACAAGAAGAGAAGTAGAGGTGGAGGATGTAGTCTTAAAAGTAAAATATAGATTCATGAAATATGACATCTCTAGACACTAGAATTCTGTGAGAAATCATAAACTTTACACCCTTTCTGACCATGACTAAACCTAAGAAATATGCACTTATAAGCTTGTGGTACAAATTTATACATGTGTTGCAATACGTTTGTTGCAAAACACTAAGACCCAAAGATTTTTAAATTATTATAATTTGGTTCTTGTTGTTGAAATTCTAAATATGTCTAGGTACATTAGACATGTGAGAAATAATATGTCTAGATACATTAGACATGTGAGAAATAATGTCTAGATACATTAGACATGTGAAAAACAGTTAGGGCCCATTTCATACCTAGATTTCTGCCCTATATTCATAGTCATTGCCATGTATTACTCACTTCAAACCCTATATAATGGGGGTGGTTGTATTGAGAAGATACACACAAAAATACAAAGAATTTTGACCTTCTCATTTCTCAACATGGTATTTTTAACCTTCTCAATTCTCAACATGGTATCAGAGTGTGTTCCGATCGACTAAAAAAAAAAAATAATTTTTTTTCCCTCTCCTTTTTTTCGCCTACCCAACACCCCTGCCTGCTGCGCCGAGCCTCGCCCGCCCCACCCAAACGACCGCAGAGTGTTCTTCAATCGTGTCGCCTCTCAGACGTGTCGTGCTACTCTTTGGTACAATCGTTCTCGATTTTGTTGCTTTTCTCCACGATTGTTTTTTTTCATTCCCATTCCCATCTCTCGCAAAGTGAGACACTTCTGCCATTTTTTTTCTTTTTTTTTAACGTTATGTCCTCTTTTTATCCTTAATAAATTATCCTACCTCCTCTTGTGTGTGTTATGAACCAATTACCCCCACCACCTCATACCTTCTTTTTTTTAACCTAGTCTTGGTTGTGACCCCAAAATTTTTTAATGGCCTCAGATTCCAAAGCCCCCCTTGGTACTACTGTCAAATTTAATGGTCAAAATTATATTTTATGGTCTCATGCCTTTAAATTGTTTCTTGGATCCCAAAATAAACTAAAACATATTTTGGAAGATCCCCCTAATTCAAAATATGAAAGCTTTGTTGAATGGCAACAATCAGATTATTCTGTCATCACGTGGCTCTTAAATAGTATGGAGGAATATGTTAGCTCTACTGTTGTGTTGTTACCCAATGCAAAATCAATTTGGGATGCCATTCATGAAATGTATTCTCATGAGAAGAATATTTCCCGTGTTTTTGAATTGTATGAAAAATTGTTTTCACTCAAACAAGATGATTGCCCGGTCAATGATTATTTTGCCTCAATCAAGGGAATTTTAGATGAAATATTACTATATCATCCCCTAAGTTGTAATGCTCAAACCCGGAAGACTCAATGGGAAGAATTTGGTGTCGCCAAATTCTTATCTGGCCTCAATCCAACTCTTCAACCTGTTCGAGATCAATTATTGGCCAGCGATACTGTTCCGACTTTGTCAAATGCTTTGGCTCGAGTGCTCAGGGTTACTACTGGGTCCTCTTGCTCCACCATTCCTCATGAGGCTTCCGCTATGGCTATTCGGGGTCCCGGTCACGGTCGTAGCTCCTCTCGTAGCCGTGTGCTCGGGGAGGGGGGGGCGTGGTCGTGTCTTTGATCCCTCCAAAGGCCAGCATCATTGCAGCCATTGTGGTCGGATCAATCATTCAACTGACAAATGTTGGGAAAAATATAGCAAGCCCGATTGGGCTAATGCTCTCACTACTGATCCTGAGTCTTCTATACCGGACTCTGACACTGTTACACTAAGCCGTGCAGAATATGAGAAATTAGTGCACGCTCCTACTGCCAACTCAACCACTCAGGCCACCACATCATCTACAGGTGCCTTTGTTGCTTCATTTGGTGAGTCTTGGTTACTAGATTCTGGTGCCACTACCCATATCACTGATAACAAATCTCGATTTTCTACTTTATCTTTTTCTGATTCATTATCCCCTGTTTGTCTTGCGGATGGTTCTTATTCTGCCATCTCTGGCTCTGGTACTGTCTAGCCTACTAAAGATATAACACTTAATAACGTACTATTTGCCCCTACTTTTCCTGTTAGCCTATTATCTATTAGTCGTTTTACCCAATCCCTAAATTGATCTGTAACCTTTTTCCCTTCCTATTGCTTGTTTCAGGATCTGCAGATGGGGAGGACGATTGGTGGAGGACATGAACGCAGTGGCTTGTATTTTTTGGATACGGGTACTAAACCTCTCAACGTTAGTGCTCTATCTGCTTCTATCACCCCATTTCAATGGCATTGTCGTCTAGGCCATCCTTCCTTACCGAAATTAAAAAAAAAATTACCTTTTCAGTCATCAGTCTCTACTATTGAGTGCGAGTCTTGTGAGTTAGGGAAGCACCACCGTGCTTCGTATCCTCGTCGTGTGGAAAACTGAAGCTCTTTTCCCTTTGAACTTGTTCACTCAGATGTTTGGGGTCCTTGTCGTGTCACGTCTTTGGGTTGGTTTCGATACTTTATTGTGTTTGTTGATGATTATTCACGAATGACTTGGGTTTATCTACTCAAAAATCGAACTCAAGTTCCTCATGTACTCACCTCTTTCTACAATGAAATAAAGACTCAATTTTCTATCAATATTCGAATTTTTCGCACAGATAATGCTTTAGAATTTGTTCAACATACCGTTAACATTTTTGTGATTCCAACGGGATTTTGCACCAAACATCCTGTGCATATACCTCACAACAAAATGGTGTGGCTGAACGAAAACATCGTCATATTTTAGGATGTTGCTTGCACTCTCATGACTCATATGAATGTTCCTACAGGTTTTGGGGTGATGTTGTTCTTACTGCATGCTTTCTCATTAACCGAATGCCTTCGAGTGTCCTTCATGGGGACATTCCATACTCTTGCCTTTATCCCAATCGCCCTCTCTTCTCTGTCTCCCCTCGGGTCTTCGGGTGCGTCTGTTTTGTCCATATTAACTTCCCTAATCATGATAAACTAGCTCATCGTTCTGTTAAATGCATATTTCTTGGTTATTCTCGTACACAAAAGGGATATCGGGGTTATGACCCGATTTCTCGTAAGTTGTTCATCTCAGCAGATGTCACATTTTTTGAATCTACCCCGTACTTTTCTTCAAGTCAAAATTCTCCAGTGGGTTTGTCCAACTATGTTCCTCTACCAGTAGCCTCATTTCCTTCTTCTGCAAGCCCTACCCCTGCCGTGGCCACCCGGCCCTTACAGGTGTACTCTCGTCGTCGTCCACCACCTACAACCCTGACAGACAACTCCACCGATCCTTCTCCTCCGACTGCAGCACCTGAACCATCCTCTACATCTAATAGTGAGCTCCCCATTGCACTTCGCAAAGGTAAACGGTCATGTACTGCACATCCATTGGCTAACTCCCTTTCTCTTGATCACCTTAGTCACAAATTTCGTACTTTTACCATTTCACTTTCATCAGAATCTGTTCCCAGGACTTATCATGAGGCCGCACAACACCCACAATGGAAAGTTGCCATGGATGAGGAAATGTCAGCCCTTATTTCTCGGGGCACCTGGGAGCTTGTCTCTCCTCCTCTGAATGCTGATGTGGTTGCTTGTCGTTGGGTGTTCACCCTCAAATATCGGGCTGATGGGACAATTGACCGCTATAAGGCCCGTTTGGTGGCTAAAGGTTTCACCCAGACATATGGTGTTGACTATCTAGAGACTTTTTCTCCTGTTGCCCGTCTCAAGTTCATCCGCATACTCTTTTCCTTAGTTGTCAATCAGGATTAGGCCTATGTTCCAGATGGATGTTAAGAATGCATTTCTATATGGCGATCTTCATGAGACTGTTTTGTGGAGCAACCGCCAGGCTATGTTGCTCAGCGGCAGGAACACCTTGTGTGCAGGTTAAAGAAGGCGATTTATGGATTGAAGCAAAGTCCGCGAGCTTGGTTTGATAAGTTCAACCGTGTTATTTGTGAATTTGGCTTTCAAAGATGTCAGGCAGATCACTCAGTGTTTGTGAAACGTGGACAATCAGGGATTGTGATCCTAATTGTCTATGTTGATGATATTTTGATTTCTGGAAGCGATATTGGAGGAATAGACGCCGCAAAAGATTATTTGCAGCAACACTTTGTTACTAAAGACTTGGGGCGTCCAAGGTATTTCCTCGGAATCGAGATTACGCATAGCAAATATGGGATTTCATTATCACAACGAAAATATGCTTCTTGACATGCTTCAAGAGACTAGTCTACTTGGTGCCAAACCTGTTGAGACTCCCATAGAAGTTAATCCAGAGTTTTGGAATAATGATAGTTCGTATATGGAGGACAAGGCTAAGTACAGACGACTAGTTGGAAAATTGATATACTTGACTGTGACTAGATCGGATATCTCCTTCGCAGTGGGGATAATTAGTCAGTTTATGGAGAAACCTCAAATAATTCATTGGGAAGCAGCCTTGAGAGTTTTGAAGTACATCAAGGGATCGTCTGGTAAAGGACTACTGTTCAGCAAGCACGGTCACTTGAAAGTAGAAGCATATTCGGATGCAGACTATGCTGGTTGTAGAGGTGATAGACGTTCTACATCAGGATATTGTACCTATGTTGGAGGAAATTTGGTGACTTAGCGCAGTAAGAAACAAACTACAGTTGCTAGATCTAGTGCTGAGGCAGAGTATAGGGCAATGGCCCATACCACGAGTGAGATGCTTTGGGTAAAGAATCTACTTGGCGAGTTGGGGTTCACCTATGAAGAGCCGTTACCTATGTATTGTGACAATCAGGCAGCCATTCATATTGCCAACAATCCTGTCTTTCACGAAAGGACAAAACACATTGAAGTAGATTGCCACTTTGTTCGTGAAGCAGTAATGAGTCAGAAGATCAATACTCCATTTACTCCATCTACAGAACATGTTGCTGATATGTTTACTAAAGCTTTAGGAACAAAACAATTCAAAAATTTATGTAACAAGCTGGGCATGATTGATATATATGCTCCAGCTTGAGGGAGAGTGTTGAAATTCTAAATATGTCCAGGCACATTAGACATGTGAGAAATAATATGTCTAGATACATTAGACATGTGAGAAATAATGTCTAGATACATTAGACGTGAGAAATAATGTCTAGATACATTAGACATGTGAAAAACAGTTAGGGCCCATTTCATGCCTAGATTTTTGCCCTATATTCATAGTCATTGCCATGTATTACTCACTTCAAACCCTATATAATGGGGGTGGTTGTATTGAGAAGATACACACAAAAATACATAGAATTTTGACCTTCTCATTCTCAACATGGTATTTTTAACCTTCTCAATTCTCAACACTTATCAATACAGAATGTCATAAGGAGTTTTCTAGTTTAACCGAGCAATAGGCAATCTATGAAAAATGTGAACAACTATGAGGATTGCTTTCCCCTTGGAAATATTTGTTGGTAAATGTGCCTGGAACAAGAGAGCTCTAGTTAGGTAAAGGCGAGGCATATCTCTTCTACAATCCCATTCTATTGAGGGGTGTAAGATGTAGTTTTTAGGTAGACAATTCCTGATATAGCAAAGAGTTCAAGATGTTCAAGGCTCAAGAACTTAGTCCCATTGTTAGTTCTAAAATTTTTTATGGGTAAATGGAACTGTGTAAAGTGTGTGTGTGTGTGTGTGTGAAAATTGTATGTATGCAGTGTGTGTGTGTGTGTGTATGAACAATGAGTTTAGAATGTGTATGTGTGTGTGAAAAATGTGTGTGCAGTGTGTGTATGAACAATGTGTGTAGAATGTGTATGTGTGTGTGAAAAATATGTATGGTGTGTGAATATCTATTGGGCAATGATGTGTATGGTGTGTGAATACCTATTGGGTATCATTACCCAATAAGTAGGAACGGGTAAGGCCCTACCCTAACCCATTCATTTGTAGTAGTATGAGTTAGGGTAGGGTATGAGTAGATTTTATAATTTTAGGATATGGGTAGGGTATGGAATAGAGAATGAATGAGTACGGGTAGGGCAAAACCCTACCCATTAACATGCCTAGGGACATCTCTTGAGTGATGTACTAGTTTGATAGATTTATTAGGCAAGTAGATGGGAACGGGATTTTTAATAGGCTTGGTGTTGGAAATAATTTGATGTCACAACACGTGACTGGAAGCTCCAGTATCTATAATCCATGTTCCTGTCTCTAGCATATTAAGGGCACTAAGACTATGATCAAATGAAGTTATATTTGCAAAGTCAGTGAAACAAGCTATATTTGTGGGGGTGCCCTAACTAACACCTTTGCCTTTTATCATCTTATGATCTCCTGTTGTATCAGACTTTGTATTTTAAGGGTCAATTCCCAAGGCAAATTACCATCTATTCCCAAACATGCTTTTGAAGCATTTGCACCATATTAGCTATAGTTTTCTACCCAAATTTCTTCCTATTTTTCAGTAGTTCTTTATACCAATCAAGTATCCTATTTAGTTTAAAACAAGTTTATTTGGTGTGACCACTTTTTGTCTTTACTGCCCTTCTTAAAACCTCCAAACCTTTTGAAATTTAACCCTTCACCACTTGGTTTCTTGTAATTGCCACTAGTTATCATCATAGCATTGTTGTCAATACCATCAACAATGTTAGTATGTAATTTCTTCTGTTTCTCCACTCTTAGGACCATGGAGTATGCTTTGTTTACAATGGGCAGAGGACCGTTTAGGAGGATTTGATTTCGAGTGCAAGCCCATCAGAAATTGTATCAATTGTTTTGAAGTGCATTAAGGAATTGCATCATGCAAGCCCATCAGAAATTGTAATATGCTACTTGCTTAGCGGATCCACAAGTGCATTAAGGAATTGGTCATTAAACATTGAAGTTCATCCCACAACTTCTTCGACTTACTAAAGTATTGTGCCGCTAATAAATTACCTTGTGAGATTGAATTGATCTCTCTTTGTAATTGATACAACATTGGTCCATCACACTCCCCAAATCTAGTTTCCAACTCTTCCCACAATTCCCTCCTAGAAGAGGTAAATAGAAAAGCATCTACAATATCTCTGGATATAGAATTTAAAATCCAGGACTGTACCATATAGTCTACTTTCATCCATTGATCATACTCAATCGTGTTCTAATTAGGTTTTGTACATTTACCGTTTATTATCCCTAATTTATCCTTCACACCTAAAGCAATTTTCATTGAATTGCTACAACTCAAATAATTGTTCCCTATTAAAAGTGACGACACAAGCATTGTACCTGGACTATCGAACAATTGAAGGTGAAGTGGATTGCCATTGTTGACAATTGAAGCTTTTGCCAAGATTTGATTTTGATCAAATTCAGCCATTGTCTTGGGCCAATCGCACCACAACAATTGTAGTTAGATCTAAAATCTTGAGTGTAAACAGATTGAGATGGCTTTGGATACCATGTAGAAAAGCGTGGAAAAAGAAAAATTGGAGAAAAAACTTTTTCATTAATTTGAGATCTGAACGAGATACAAGCGAAGTGCTTAAAAGGAAAGCTAAACCCTAACTACCTACAACACCCTTCTAGAAAATAAAGGTAGGAAAATAGATTTGAATTTGATACAAATGAAGCACTTAAAACAAAAAATGACAGCCGAAAAAATGTAAAAGTAATTAGCTAACAAAAGGATGTTTTATGTATAATGGGCTAACTAATGCAAACATGGCCAAGTTATAAATATTTCAACAAATACTTGTGAACCCCGAAGGGACCCAACCCTTACTAACCACTTGAGATTTATATATGAGAAATTAAATTTTAGTGAAATATCCATATTTTGTAATATTCCATTGGGCCTTTTCAACAAACCCTCTTACATATTTAATTTTTCATTCACCTAAAATTAATTTTGAGTAATTAAATATATTTTTCATATCTACTCTCAATATATATAAAATATGAAAATTTGATTTATTTTCCTAAATGACAGATGGAGCTTAAATCAATTATTGGCCAAAGTGGATCACTTAGAGATGCTATAGATATTCAAAAAGACAGAGAGAGACATTGAGGAAAAAAATAATTGTCTAAATATTTTTTGAAAATGTTTGTCGAAAATGCACCTCCCAGGCATAGCCGGGGCCCGTCTCGTAATAGAGAAGCTACTAGAAGGAAACTGATGAAATTAACATTAGGCAGAATGAAGTTGGCCAAAAAGTCTTTTAAATGATTATCCAAAACCTAAACCGAAGAAGCTACTAGAAAGCCTCGTCACTCCCAAAGTCCAATGCTGCAACGCTGATTCTCTTTCTGCTCCTCACTATAACAGTCTCGAATCTTTCGAAGCTCATCATTTTCGTGAATTTGTGTTCAGCAAAATATCAAGGATTTCTTGCAAATCGCAAGTAGAAAGAATTCAGTAGCAAAAGATTCGCCATGGACGCGTCGAAGGTGAATCAGTTGAGGCAATTCATCGAACAGTGCAAGTCCAATCCCTCCATTCTCTCCGACCCCTCCCTTTCGTTCTTCCGTGATTACATCGAAAGGTACACAGATGAATGAGAATCTGAATGTGTAGTACTTATTAGGTGTTTGCATTTTCTTTGCATTTTTGTTTTTTTGCTTTTGAAAAAATTTCTATTGTTGTTTGCTTCAAGTGCTGGTTTTGATTGTTCACTATGATTCGTGGGGTTTATTTTGTTTATTTGATTCTGGGTTTTCAGTCTTGGTGGTAAGATTCCGTCATCTGCGGGGGATTACAAAGCGGTATGTTCTCGTTTTCTTAGGTTATAATCGAATTTTATTTGTTCTTGTTTCCTTTTTCTTTTGTTTTTGTTTTCATTTCCATTCGTTCGGTCTGTTTTACTGATCACCAATGCGCCAAGGAAAAGTACTGCAACATATATCGTAGTGAGAGAGAGTGTGTGTGTTGCAAAGGGGTGTTGAGGAGCGAAGAATGTTTCAATGAGATTGTGGAGGCTCTGAAACGATTTTCTCCTTTCTAATTTGAGCAAAAAATGAGTCATAAGTGGAATAATTAAATTTTTCTATATTTTGAACTGGCATTTGTCTAATTATCAAAAAAAAAAAAAACCACACAAATTAAAACAAAAAAAGAAAAAAAGAGAAAAGGACTGGCATTTGTCTGAAGGAAGTATTAACCTTCTGAGTTTTGTGATTAGGGTTTAAGGTTATATCATGTAACAATAAAGTATTTTCCCTTTCTTTTACATCTTTTTCGTTTTTGTGTTTGAAAGAAATATTATTTACGTTTCTTTTGTAATTTAATGGATTATAGAAGTCTCATGTGGTGGATGAGAGTGATGAAGATATGGAGGATATTGAGGATGAACCTCACCTACCCCAGGAAGAAGAAGAGCCTGAGATAGTTGAGTCCGATGTTGAACTTGATGAGAGTGATACTGTGGAGCCTGATAATGATCCTCCACAGAAGGTCTATTAACCCTGCATATTTCTTTTTGTTTTAAATTTATTATGCCCGTGACATTTATGGTGGTGAATTTGGTCTTTTGGACAATTGAATTTTCTAGATGGGTGATGCCTCTGTCGAGGTTAGTGAAGAAAACCGAGATGCTGCACAGGAGGCTAAAATTCAGGCGATGGAGGCAATTTCTGAAGGTACTTTACATAAAGGCAGCAGTGATTTATTTCAACAAAAAATTTAGTTGTCTTGCAGTGGACTAAAATTGCTTTGCATTGGTCAATCAGGTAAGCTTGATGAAGCTATTGAGCATCTCACCAAGGCCATTCTGCTTAACCCTACATCAGCAATTATGTATGCTACCCGAGGTGAATTACCCTGTCCCTCCTACATTTTTTCTATTTTATTTTTTATTTTTATTTTCTGTTTTATTTTACTATCTTACATCATGAAAATTTTGATTATATATGTGAATTGGATTGTGGAATTGCAGCTAGTGTATATATCAAAATGAAGAAACCAAATGCTGCTATTCGGGATGCCACCGCAGCTCTGGAGGTTGTCCATTTTTTCATTATTTGCTTGCTGCTGTACCTTATCTTTTGCCTTTTATTGCATTAAATATTGGATTTTGTTGATGCTATCGTTCGACGCTCATGCACAGCAATATCATCATTCTCTGTCATAAATGCATTTGACTGTGTCATTATGGGGCTACAGTTACCATACGACAAAATAACTGAAAAGAATCTAGCATCAGCAGCCTGTGATTACTGATTAATTACTTTCCACCCTTAACATTTGTGTCATATAGACTCCTCTGACACGTGCATGCAGTGTTGCCACACCAATCATTACAATAAATTTTGTCAAATTTCAAACTCCGCTCGTTGAAAATGCTGGTGCTACATGCACTTCTGTAATGCATAACATATGTGGACAACAGAATTCACAAAGTTATTGTAACCACAGATCAATCCAGATTCTGCCAAAGGGTACAAATCACGAGGCATAGCACGAGCAATGCTTGGACATTGGGAAGAAGCTGCTAAGGATCTTCACTTAGCCTCAAAGCTGGACTATGACGAGGAAATTTGTGCTGTCCTTAAGAAGGTTGGTCTTTACATATTTGGCCTTTTGGTGCCCGTTTTGTTGCTCATAAATTTAATTTCACCAGTGCGAAAGCAGGGTCAGGCTGAAGAAATGCTGCCCAAGACTTTCTCCCTTTTGATTGTAAATGATGTATGATCCTTGTAATTTTTTAATTCTCGGTAATAGGTTGAGCCCAATGCGCATAAAATTGAGGAACACCGCAGGAAATATGACAGGCTGCGGAAAGAGAGAGAAGACAGGAAGGCTGAGCATGAGCGACAACGTCGCCGAGCTCAAGCTCAGGTAAATCATCTTTTCTTCATCCTACTTCCTTTCTCTCTCTCTCTCTCTCTCTCTCTCTCAAAATATATGTTGCATTTTTTAGGCTGCATATGAAAAGGCTAAGAGGCAAGAGCAGTCTTCATCAACTCAAAGGCCAGGAGGCATGCCAGGAGGGTTCCCTGGTGGAATGCCTGGAGGCTTTCCTGGTGGTATGCCTGGTGGCTTTCCGGGTGGTATGCCTGGTGGCTTTCCGGGTGGTATGCCTGGTGGCTTTCCTGGTGGTACGCCTGAAGGATTTCCTGGGGGCATGCCTGGTGGTATGCCTGGGAATGTTGACTACAGCAAAATCCTGAATGTAAGTACTTGTCCTATTTGTGTAATTTTTTTGTTTTGATAAAACAGGTAACGTTTAGTCTGCTCTTGGATGATTTCTTCATCTGCATTTTACTTTTTTGACAAATGGGTGTGGCTGTTTAGGGGACCTTCCTAGTACAATTTTTGTGCGCTTTTCAAGAAAGCAGGTTCCCTTTTTTAACTCCAAGCCAACTCAAATAACTTTCTTTACTTGATTTCTGGCAGGATCCTGAATTGATGGCCGCATTCAAAGATCCTGAAGTCATGGTGGCACTCCAAGATGGTACATTTCTTGCTCAACTATAATATATTTGGTTGTGTGTTTACCTGATATATTTAATCTTTAGTGAACTCTCTGTCATTAGTGGGGATGACTTCTGGTCTATTACAGAACCAAGAAGTTCCATTTACCCATCTGTCGGCCTTGCAATTTTTTTTTTTCTAGATAGTCCTCCTTTTGCTGTTTAATATTTGCCAACAGTAATGAAGTTTAAGCTTTTACGATGAAGTGGCATGACGACATTAATCTCTTCCCATTCTATTATCACCTGCATTTCATCATATATTTACTTGTGCATTTATTTTTTTCTGCCATTGTTGTGGATTATGTGCATTCTCATGGTTGACTAATGATCATTAAGTGGAAAAGAGGCTAAAATTTCAATTTGGAAGATTGAATCAATAAAATTCAATGTGCTTGGTTGATGGGTTTGATTGTCTTGATTGAGTCTTTTTTGACCTAATGTCATTGAAACAAAATCGGTTTAGAATGATTGTCAATCTCAGTAGATTCCAGGGTATTGAAGTCGATAATACGGCCCACTTGATAACCAAAAAAAGTGGCTCAATAGTCAGAACATGATATTACTAGAAACTGCCTGTAGAATTGTCAGTTGGATGGCTTAGATAGTTTTTAGTTCAACCTACAGTACTAATTTAGCTTGTGGACTAAAAATAAGTTGTTGGCTAAGAACTTTAGATGGCTTCTAGGAGTTGTCTTTGGCATGAGTAACACTTCGTGCTTATCTAAGCATCATTTCGGACATTCTGAGTAGGAGATATGTTCCCCAGAGCCTTCGTATAATATAATAAATTGCTTGCAAAAGCCTTTTACCTAGTTCTACAGTTCTCAGAGGACTTAATCTTCTAAAGATGCTACTGCGTGAAGCTTGTCTACCTTTGACACCTCCAAGCTGTCTAAAATTTATTGTGTGCTAGTAAATTTAGTATTTGCGTTAAGATCATTACTGAACCCAAGATTGCCATCTTGGGTCGATTGTTTTGATATGGGTTAATTACAAAACCCCTGGTAAGGTGGTTCGGTCTGTCCACAGAAAATCCCCTTAAGATCCTGCCTGGAATTAGGTAGGTGTCTGTAGCAAGAACCAAGCGTATGGGGGGTATTTGTAATTTTTCATACAATGATGGTTTTATGAACGTAGGCCTAATGGTTTTCCGTGATCAACCCTTTCCATTACTGAAATTCTTTGTCATCAACCATTTACTACTTGCCACGTAAGGTGGACATCAAGTGTCACCTTTGCCTTTTCTAAGATCAGTTATGACATTTCAAAATAAAATAGTTCTGCTTTTCTCACAGGTGTTATTATGTGTTGCACTATGCTTCCCTCCATCTCTGATCCTTCTGGTTGTTTTGCAGTTATGAAGAACCCTGCTAACCTGGCCAAACATCAAGCAAATCCAAAGGTGGCACCAATTCTTGCAAAAATGATGAGTAAATTTGCTGGGCCACAGTGATAATATTTTGCTGCTGATTGCCCTTTTAAAAGTCAAAATGTGATCACCTTATGCTTCAGAATTGTGTTCAATACGGAAGATATGTGGAATGGACCCTTTCGCTGTGTCATAAAATCCTAGACCAACACCCCGAGAAAATTTATTTTAATGGATTTTATCATTTCAATATCTCTTTCCTCCATTCTGTGAGTTTGTTTCCCAGGTTTTTTCATTGGCTTTGCTCTCTCTTCAGAATGCCTTCTGGGTTGTGCTGCAAAGCTTAATTGCATGACTTTTGCAACGCTGGGATGTTGAATAGCTTCTGACATTTAGATGCTACATTAGTAACGTAGAACGGCATCTTTTGCTGCCACTTTTTGAAATCAGTGCCGATGAACTTCTAGCCTCCACCCCTTGGTAGGAGCTTGGGGAACAAACGTTGCACTTGTTGATGCCATTTTAGAAATAACAAAATAAAATTGTCTTTGAAACTTCTTGATGCCATTTTAGAAATCACAAAATAAAATTGTCTTAAAACTTATTAGTAAATGTGATGATTTTGAAAAAAAAAAAAATTGAGGGATTTTTAATTTTTAAAACAATTTTGTTTGGTATAGTGTTCACAGTTTCAACAACAATTGTCTTTTAAGATATGATTTTTCATGAAATAGGGTACTTCAAATCTCAAGAATAATGTATATAAAGTGTGTGAAACTTTTGAAATTCTAAGAAGGATTAATTACATCTATATTGCTTGTGAGTTTATAAAATTTTTAACAGTATCCTCTTAGATGAAAAATTACAAATACACTCCCTTGAAAATATTAAACTTATAGATGCACCCTTTATTTGGTAGGATTTCGGTAAAAAAGTGACAACGTTAGTTAAAAATTCATGTGATCTGATTATTTTATCCTTGGTAATTTTGTAAACTTAGAAGGGGGTTATATGTAATTTCTAAAGTAGAGAGGGTGGTGCAAGTGTGATTTTTTATAAAAATAATTAACCGTTACGTTTTCAAAATTTGACTGTTGAAAATTTAAAAATGACTATTTATGATCTTTTCTTGACTATTAGCGTTGCTCTTATATATATATATATATATATATATATATATTACTATTACAACTTCATTTGACATAAATTTAGTTTAAAGTATACATGCATGATTTTTTTCTAGCTATTCTTCTAGTATATTAGGTTGAAATACAAGAAGGATAGATGCAAAAAAAAAAAAAAAAAAAAAAGGAAAAAGAAAAAGAAAAATCAATTCGGCTTGGAAATGAACAGTATGATAGTGGATATGAATAACAATTGTGGTGATTTTAGTATTATTGTCCAACTCATGTATACTCTTATTTGTGTCTTCCCTACTTGGATGAAGAAGAAAATACTTCAAATGGTTTTATATAAATGAATGAGGTTGTAAAATATACTTGTTAAGAAGTTCTACTCAAAGTTGTTTATAGGGACAACATTATGCCAAAACTTCTAGCATTTAACCTCATCTTACTAGCTATTTATTTATTTTGCCATTTTTTTTAAGTCTATCTCTAACTAATTAGTGTTATTGTTGTACCTTTTTTTGTCAATAATGCAGTATCTTTCTTATTTTCATATAGCTCTTGTAAGTTACTTTGTCTATATTGTTTTCAATTGTTGGATTGTATTAATAGCAACCACATGAAATGAAAACAAAATTTACATAATAATACCAAAAAAGCTACGCAATGATTAAATTAATCACAATAACATGTCATAAGAGGTAAGTTAAAAATCAAGGATTTTTTTAATATCAAAGTCTAACCATATATTCACAAAATTCTATTACAAAATACATACAAAATATATTTCAAGGCTACAAGAGGTATATAAAAATAAGAAAGACACAATATCATTGATAATAGATGAAAATAGGAAAGATACAATATTTTTCAACAAATTAAAGCGTATAATAATAATACTAAATAGTTAACGTTAGACTTAACAATATGACAAAATAGATAAATAGCAAATAATATGATGTTAAGTAGCACAAGCTTTGGCACAAATTTTCCCCCATGTTTGGATGTAAATGAATGATTTTGACGGATTTGGGGTCTACAATTAATAAAAAAAAAAAAGATTGTGTCAGTATCACGCTGATTCGAGTCGCCCCCCACCGGATCAGTTAGACTCGTACCGAACAATCGTACGTGCAAATCGGATTTAGATTATATAGGTTGAACCAAGCTCGAGTCCTTCGTACTATCCAACTCCACTTGATCTTGGATTTGAATTTGATTTGACCAAAATTGCAAATCGGATTTGGATTATATAGATTAAACCAAGCTTGAGTCAAGCCAATTGGACTGAGAAGCAATGGCAGTGCACACGTGCATGTGGGCTTGGACCGAATCCACTTGTAGGTCTTCTACCCTTTCAAAAACTTGCCAACGCTCATGGGGGTCCAACCCCTTATGTGTTACTTAAATTATATTAAGTGATCAATCTTTCTTTATTTTTTTTTTTTTATGTGGGATGACATTCTTAATGCATTCCATTTCCTAGCCTCATCAATTTAATTGATTATATTTGAAAATTAATTTTTCATTTATTCAAAATTATATTTAATCATGTACACTTTTCACATCAATTCTTGAAATACATTCCATTAATCTATATCTATATCTATATCTTCTATTATTTAAAGTGGAATAATCTATCTCAATTCACAATAAGTGTTAGGCCTAATTTGATGACAAGTGTTAGCAGTAGATTCATTTGACCTATATATCAGTTAATTAGTCGTACTTATTTATTTATTAATCAACCATTTAGTATATTTTTAATTTTGGAAATATATATTATTGAATCATTTTAAGGTTAAAGTACAATCTCATTAGTTGGATTACTTAACTATTTTAGATTATTTATTATAAATTAAGTGACATGCTTAAACTTTATGGAATTTATATGTAAAAATATAAAATATATTTGAATTTGAAATTTAAATAAATATTTACATTACCTATCAATTCAATTACTCTTCATAAGTTTAAAAGAATATCTAAAATATCAAGAGAACTTACATATGGAGTAGATTTTTATATTCAAAATTTAAAATAAAAGAAACAAACAAATAATTAGACAGAGTAGTTTATTTAGTAATCTTAAGTTTTAAAAAAAAGGATTAAAACAAAAAAAAATGATAAAGTTTCTCTATTAATTTAAATCAATTCTTAATTAGCAAAAAAAAAAAAAACACGAAAACTGAATATTTAAGAAACTAAAAAGAAACTGTGAAAGATAAAAAAAAAGAGTAAAAGGAAAGAAATCAATCCTAATTAAATAGGAATATATGTTACATCGTACCCAACTCCAAATCCATTTTCTAAAATCAGAAAATCATTGTACTCTCCGCCACACCTGTTGCTCTTTTCTTCTCTTTCTGGAAAATAAAGAAAGGAATAGAAAAATGCCACAACAGAATCATTGTTCAAAATATGTAAGACTGTAATCGTAGGCGGCACAACGGAAGGCATTCTATTTACTTCGGATCACTTCAATGCAGCATTTCGTCTGATAAAATGGCATTGGAACGGCGTTTCAGCCAATTTATCATCACAATGCTGTCGTTCCACACCTTCGTTCGTTCAATCCATTGCAATGCAACACCGGCGTCCATTCGGTTTTTGGAATGCCGTTTCCTTTCAATTCATCAGTGTCACCGGCGAACTATAGGCTAAGAACCTATGAACATAAACATGATTTCACTCTCTTTATGTGTAAGAGTGCAAGTTGAACGCCATAGTTACCTGGGACTTTCTAAAACAAGGCCACTTCGTACAAGTTTTTATTAGGTAAGGCCCTCACTAAATGTCACATGTCAATTTTTACTTTTTCAACAGATTTAAGCATTGGATTTTGACAGGGTATCTATAACTAATTTACTCTTTATCTTTATGCATTCTCTCTTTATTTGGATATTCCTATTGTCTTCTCTCTTCTCTCTCCGCACTATTCAATTTAATCCTATAATATCTCTTTCCAAATTATATAATTAAGTCTTATTTATTTTCTTATAAATATGTATACTTTTTTATAAAGTACCAAAATAAAAATTTAGCCATTTTATGTTGGACAATATTAAGACGCTCTTTATTTTTTTATTTTAAATAAAAATTCACTTTAATATATGATATAGATACGAGATATAAACTTTGTATAATGCAACAATTATTTTAAATAATTAATTTTAAATTACAAGATACTCATGCTCTATATTATATGCTTATATTTGTACGGTTTATTATATAGTGATTTCATATAATGTTTATTTATGTTAGAACCCAATATATTATTATTTTTTTAAACGTTTGGGGCCCTTCCCTGATTCACTCTGTTGATGGTTTTCTTTACTATCTTATATTTGTTGAATACTAAATATATTTGGCTTTTTCCATTGAAAACCGAAGATGAAGTCTCTATTTCTAAAATAGTTGTTGATAAATTCTATAATCGTTCCATTTTGTCTTTCTATTCATATAATGGAGGTGAATTCATCTTCTTCTAACACATGGCATCTCACATTTTCTCACACTTCCATACATTCCTCAGGCATAAAATTTGCTTTTACATGTCGAAACATGTCTCATGTTGTTACATCAGGCTCATCTTCCCCTATCATATTGGTCATTCGCTTTTTTAATTGTTGCCTACCGTATGGAGACCAGACAGATGTGGTTTACAGAGTTTGGGAGTGCGTATTTATTTAGTTTAATTGAGAATTGATTATTAATTTGAGTAATTACTACAACTTGTTTATATATGAATTTTCTTTTTCTTTCTTTTTTTTTGGATTTTCTTTAGACAAGATTCTTTTGGAGGCTTGATCACTCAAATAAAATTTGGAAGAATTTCGAGCATAAAGGTTTAGAGATATTAAAAAATAGACTGTCTAAAGCACGTATGGAGAATCGTAAACTAATTGGATAGGGCAAGAATCATGGTATGCTTTATGGGTGATATGGGGTGCACTAGAATTCCAAAGGATAAGCCTGCAGAACCAAGCAAATAGAGCATCAAATTGTGACGGAGAGGGATTCTATGTTGGGTTTTTTCTCTAATTTATTGGTCTCACATATTAATTTATTGTACATTGCTATCTCATTAAAAGGAGCCCAATTATGTGATCCATTTAAGAAATAAATTTAATGGGCTTACAGAAGTATTATATTAAGTATGGGTCTTTTATGTGTAGAAGCCCGGTCAGACTTTAATTATGTTTGATGGGCCCATAATTAAAGTATGACATATTAGGCATATTAGGGCATGGTTCCTAAGCCAGAATTGAACGACGTTTTTCTCTTCTGCCCCATCTAAGAGAGAGAATAAAGAAAATCACGCCGTCTTTCTTGGCTTAGAAGACCACTAACCCTAGATTCAGTTCTCTTCCGCATCTATCATGGATCGAGGTTAGTGATTTATGATTTAAGCATTATTTGATTGTTTACTAAAGATCCTGTGGTTAATCGATTCGTAGGAATCGTATTTTGTTTTATATTATGGATCATTCAGTTTGAATCCATATCTTGTGAAAAGTTTTCAACAAGTGGTATCAGAGCAGGATTAGTAAATAATCAAATATGTTTTATTTTGATTTATCCGGTTGTGATTTGGTATTTTTTGAACATGCTTTAGTCGATGTACAATATGTATATTTATGTTGCATATATATTGTGAATGCATGTTCATATTTGTAAAATCTTGTTTGATTTTATTATGTGATATTGGGTGTTAAAAACTATCCATAAAGTTTTGGATGATTTTTCCTATATTTGGATCATGTACTATGATTAACAAAAAAAAAAAAAAAAGGGATTTTGGAGCTTGAAAGGCTCAAACCCAGGCATTTGCTGTGGCAAGCATATGCTTGACCACTGTGCTATTAGGCTACTTGTGCAGTGTGGTGGTTTTGTTTTGAATAAATCAAGCTGCATCAGGCCAACCACCAGATAAAAAAAAAAAAAAAACCTCTATTCTTGTGTGACCAGCGAGAGTCGAACGCGAGACCATGAGGAAAGGCAACGTGTTCGAAACCGCTGGGCTATTACCCTTCTTGATACGTGGGTTGCGCATTTTTTAGATTTGTTTTGGATCGCTGGATCTGTAAGGAAAATTCAATTCAGCATATGTATGTTTTTATTTTGGGATTGAACCAAAAGTGAACTCTTGAATTAGAACGGTATATCGGCTGGAAACCCGGACGGTCAGACGAAAAGAATCATCTTTGATGATTCGTGTCCTGGTATAACAACGCCACGTACAGTTCGAGTTCAAAAAAAAAAAAAAAATTATTGTATATAGTATGCACACTACTTGACCATATTGCTATTACAATATAGTTTGTGTATTTAGCTTTATGTATAAAGTTTTCTTTTAAGTAGTGCATTTGAGATTTAGTTATTTTGTGCCTATTTTGAAATTGTATAGATTGAACTAATATGTTGCCAAAGCAACCTCTATTAGATAAAATTTATCACTTTTGAAAATATAGGCATGTTTCATCTATACAAAATAATCGGCCCAAAGGAAGATTATTTTGGCCAGATGGTTAATATTTATGAATATGTTGTTCATAATCTTTTATCTATGCGAAATAATCGGCCCAAAGGAAGATTATTTTGGCCAGATATGATATTCATAAATATGTAAGTTGTCCTATTAGCTTCATCTATGCGAAATAATCGGCCCAAAGGAAGATTATTTTGGCTAGATGGTTTATTCATGAATATGTGAATTTTGTGTTATTTTGTCTATGCGAGATAGTCGGCCCAAAGGAAGACTATTTTGGCAAGACAAAGGATAGTCATAAATATTAAAATTATCTTGGTTAACATGCTGGCAATTTGTCGGTCCAAAGAAAGGCATATTGCTAGGCCGTTTTTCAATTATGAAATATTTATGAATTATGTGATACCATTATGAGTTGTTATTTTTGTCAAAAGACTAAATGGCAATGTCGTGTTGGGTATTTTAGGAAACTATCAATATTCATGAATTATGGACAAATGTACCATTTACAAGTTGTTATTTATGTCAAAAGACTAAATAACAATGTTGTGCCAGGTAACTTGAGATGGGCCCACTTGCATGTAATGTGTTTAATATATTTATTATTCACACTTGTGCATGCTTTATACGGTTGATTTACATTGAGCATATTTAATTTTCTTTATAGAGTCCTTAATATTTGCCATTATGAATAACATCCCATGTGCTTAATAGCACAAACCTTAAGAAATAGAAAAAAATGCACTTTATGCTGTGCTTAGTTGCGTAGACATGACTATGTACATTAGGATTTGATAGTCCTGCGAATCTAATCATTAGTATTAGTACTATTGATAGAAAGCCGCATACGAGAAGTAGGATCAATCAAATCATATTAGTCTAATAGTCATGCAACATTTAAACTCCCGGTATTCATAGGGGGTCGTATTTTGAGAAAGAAAATGCCAAAGTTTCCAAAAGCAAAGATAGAAGACCGATTCGTTCCAGCGAAAAGGTCGAAATGGGCATTATCCTTAGAAAGCTCATTTCAATGCGTTGTAAATGCAAAGGAAACATAAAGAAGTACATCAAAGGATAGTCCAATCTTGTAATAAATATAAAGGTCCTTAAAGTTTGAATGTCCAAAGACATTCTTGTGGACATAGTTTTAATCAAGAAAATGGATGAAGTACTAATTTGGCTACAATTTCTCAATAAACTATTGACATTAAGAAATGAAGAAGGACTTATGTTAAAGAAACTGCAGAACTTGTGATATTCCAACATAAAGTGCAAAAGAAACACAATTCAATAGTTATTTGTTACTTTTGCAAGAAAGTTGGTCACCTAAATAAGTATTGTCCCAAATAGGTTAATGGGTGTGCGAAGAATATTGACTTCTCAATTTTGTTTGTTTTATTAATTTGACTTTAGTACTTCATACTTTAGGATTAATTAAGGTGTCTAGTGCCAATTGGTGTTGAAAGATACATTTATATGGAAAATGGCAACAAGGCTTTGTTGAAGGCTATTCGTGTCTATAATGTTCTCTTGAATACTGGTTTGTGTTTGAATTTAGAGAAATTTTTTGATTACGCCATCAATGAGATGGAATTTAGTTCCTATTTCCCATTTGAACAAATTCAGACCCACTTGTCCTTTTGGAAATGACATTTTCAGTATTTCTCTAAATTTAAATATTAACGGAACTTGTATTCTAGTTTGTTATATTGTGAATATTAGATACCGATAGCTTTAACATAAATAAAAAGACTCCTTTGAAAAGTAACTTTGGTACTAAAGCCAAATTGGATAATAAAAATTCATTTGTGTGACAATATAAGCAATTAGGTAATTTCTCTGAATAGAGAATAAATATGCTTATGTCAAAGGAATTCTTGGTTTTCTTATTCTTCAGACTTAAAAAAAAAAATGTGTAGAATGTATGAGGAATATATATATATAAAGAAAACAAGTGCGAATAGGAGTAAAGAATCTCTAGAGTTGATACATGTAGACTTTTGTAGATCATTCCCTACGGCATCATGGAATGGATAACAATTGATATCAACTTATTGATGATTACTCCGATGTGGTTATTTGTACTTGATTATTTAATAGTCGTAATCTTCGAAAATAACTTTTAGATGGGACACTAAAGTCTACAATTAATACAATAAGGCAAGTTCCAAGCAAAATAGTAACGAAAATCCCATACAGTTTGTGGATGGAACAAGAAGTCTAGTATTAGACACTTGCATGTCCAGGGATGTCCAGCTGAGGCTAGGCCTCACAGGCCTAAGTAAGAATAAACTGGACTAAAGAACAATAGTAACTATTTTGTAGGATACCTAAAATCGAGGGACTTTAAATACTATAATCCCTCACATATGTCCTTTTTCAAAATAGAAAATGCCAAGTAAATAGAGGTTGTTGGTTATAGTGGGAGAAATCAAAATAGCAAGGTTGTGTTTAAAGAGGAGTGTGTTAGCATTCCCACTACGGTTACAGCTGAAAGGGATTGGATAGTTTATCCTAGTACTCTTTAGCTTGTAAATTGGGATATTACGTAAAACACAACTATATTTGAAATGCCCACTAATCAAGTAGGGAATCATCATCTATTGAAGCTGATGAACCCCAACAACTTCAAATCTAGAGTGCCAATAAGGAGATCCATCGGATGAAGGAGAAAAATGATTTCAGATGACTATATCATCTATCTCCATGAACACAAATTTGATATGAGATTTCAAGATGGTCCTACATCTTTTAGTTAAATCAAATTGTGTTTGAATTCTGATGCATGGATCAAGGCCATGAATGAGGATATGAAATTCATGAGGGGTAATGGTATTTGGAATCTTGTCAAGTTGCCATAGGGGATGAAATTCATTGGTTATGAATATAATTTCAAAACCAAGCAGAATTCAAATGGTAACATTGAAAGATGTAAAATATGCCAATGGATTTACTCATCAGGAAGGCATTGATTTTAAAGAGACTTTCTAGTCGGTTTAGACAAAAGACTCTCTTAAAATTGCTATGGCACTTATGGCTCATTATGATCTAGAGCTGCATCAAATGGACATAAAGATAATGTTGCTTAATGGAGATGTCGAAGAAACAATATACATGGTGCAACCGGAGAACCTTGAGTCCAAAGACTCAAAGCACCTAATGTAAATTGAAGAAGTCCATGAACTATCCGTCTAGGCATTCCATTCGTGATACCGAAAATTTGATGGGGTGATGACCTCTTTTGATTCAAGGAAAACACCTTTAATTAGTGTATATATCTCAAGATTAGTGGGAGCAAATTTAACCTCTTGGTGTTGTATGTAGATAATAATCTACTTGCAAGCAACAATATAAGCCTATTGCATAAAAAATATACTTAAATGCAAAAAGTCCATATTGGTAATGTGCTTAGCTATTTTGGTATGCAAAATTGTGCACCAGGGGACACCCATATAGCAAAGGGTGATAAAGCTTTATTTACTCCAATTTCATAAATGCATTTAGCATACGTAGTCGGGATGTTAGGCGAATATTTTAGTAACCCAAAAGTGGATCATTAAAATGATGGGTTATCAGGTATCTATAAAGAACAATAAATATATGCTCGCTTATTGAAAATAAAACCACTTAAAGATCGTGTGGTATTTCAATTCAATCGTTTGTTGGATGCTTGGATAGCAAGAGATCCACATAACGTTATGTATTCACGATAGTTGGAGAAGCTACTTCGGAAAAGTGTTAAGACACTAATAGCTTTTCAATTATGAAGGTTGAATGCATAATTAGCTACAAGACATCCAATCAAGGAATATAGCTTGTATTTATCACTAGATTGAAAGTGATCAATGGTGTTGACACTATAAAGGATCATTTTTGATAATAAAACCTCCAAGCTATATTCGAAGAACAACTAGATTTTGGGAAAGTCTGATATATAGACATTAATTTTCTAGTTGTGAATAAATAAGTTCAGAGTATTCGGGTGTCAAAAGAGCATATGAATACAAACTCAATAGTTTAAAGCTTACTAAGGAATCACCACTTAAAGTGCTACGTGGTTGTGAAGCTTAATGGGTATCATAAGGATATATGGTATGCCACGTTAGTGGGAGTTTGCTACTTGATTTCATGCTCTTTGTACATGTTTTTTATGGTTATGTTCTGTACAGACTAAGGTTTCATAATTAATTGAATATTCTGAAATAAGGATATTAACTTTCCACTGCGGTTTTGCATAAAGATTGGAAAGTGTTGAGGGACTCTTTGAGTCATAAGATAGGACCAGTTGGAAATAGACATGATTGAGATCACGTTACATGTAATTTCCATGCTACACATCCATGCTTGATCTATGTCATTAATTTTGCTAGTATTGTGACCATTGTTCGGTTTAGTTGCGAGTTATGTGACGAAAGCCGCTTTGATCCTGTATTAGGATAATTGATGGACCAGATTGTTTTGGGATATTTCGAGGCTGAGATGGCATAAAGTTTGCGCGCACTAAGGTTTCAACTATGTACAATTTTCGGAAACATATGTGGACCAAGTGGGAGATTGTTGGGTTTTTTCTCTAATTTATTGGTCTCACATATTAATTTATTGTACATTGCTATCTCATTAAAAGGAGCCCAATTATGTGATCCATTTAAGAAATAAATTTAATGGGCTTACAGAAATATTATATTAAGTATGGGTCTTTTATGTGTAGAAGCCCGGTCAGACTTTAATTATGTTTGATGGGCCCATAATTAAAGTATGACATATTAGGCATATTAGGGCATGGTTCCTAAGTCAGAATTGAACGACGTTTTTCTCTTCTGCCCCATCTAAGAGAGAGAATAAAGAAAATCACGCCGTCTTTCTTGGCTTAGAAGACCACTAACCCTAGATTCAGTTCTCTTCCGCATCTATCATGGATCGAGGTTAGTGATTTATGATTTAAGCATTATTTGATTGTTTACTAAAGATCCTGTGGTTAATCGATTCGTAGGAATCGTATTTTGTTTTATATTATGGATTATTCGGTTTGAATCCATATCTTGTGAAAAGTTTTCAACATTCTATAGCCACAAGAGAGGTTCAAGATCTCATCTTAGGTGGCAAAATCATTTGGTAGGTAATTATTTCTGTTTGTACTTTATTTAATTAAGTCATGTAATTTTTTTTTATTATCTCATGTTGTCCTTACTTCTATATTTTAAAAAGTTTGTTAATTTATGTTTATTGTAGACAACCAAATTAGGACATCGGCCTTCTGTTGACGTAACATTTGAGGCTCTCCATTGTTAGGTTGACGAGAATGAAAATTAGCATTACTTGGATCAGAGAGTAAAGTCAACATTGGTGAGTGCAAGTATTTATTTATTTTTACATATTATTGATAAGTACGTTTTTATAAAAAGGGATAATTATTTTTTGCCATCCGAAGTATGACGTTTTTTTACACTTTGCCACATAAACTTTTTTTTGTCTTCAGTTACCATCCAAACTACACAATTTTTTGCACTTTACCATCTGGGAGCGAATTCCGACCAAAAAGGTCGTCGGAACAGTACCACGTGCATGGCATATGATCTTGGTAGGGGCATTTCCTTCATTTCACTTGTAGAAAAATTGTTTGCAAAAATATGTCCTATAGGATTCGAACTTGGGTTGAGAAAAAGTACAAACACACCCACTACCACTTTGCCAAGCATCATTATTGTCAAGTAAGTGGCATATTGATATATTTGTACCATATAGATTTAAATAAATGAATTTTAATATCAATTTAAAATTCAAAAAAAAAAAAATATATATATATATTTTGTAGATTAATAATTGATATTACTTTTATTTTAATATCAATTTTTAATCCAAAAAAATAAAAGGAATAAATTACTCTTATAAAAGAAAATTTTATCTTGCTAATTAATTAATTTTAAAAAGATATTGAGAAAAGAATATGTTTTTAAAAGAAATGGAATAAAAAATAAAATAAAATAAATTTCAAAGAAATAGGAAAAACTAAAATTTAAAAAAAATTAAAAGACATGGGATAAAAAATCAAATAAAAATATTATTTTATCAATTTCTTTTTAAAATTAATTAATTAGCAAGATAAAATTTTCTTTGAAAGAATAATTTATTCCTTTTATTTTTTTGGATTAAAAATTGATATTAAAATAAAATTAATATCAATTATTAATTCACAACATAAATATATTTCTTTTGTTTTTTGAATTTTAAATTGATATTAAAATTTATGTATTTGAATCTATATGGTACAAATATATCAATTTGCCTCTTATTTGATAATAATGGTGCTTGACAAAGTGGTAGTGGATGTAGTTACACTCCTTCTCAACCCAAGTTTGAATCCTATAGGACACATTTTTGCAAATAATTTTTCTACAAGTGAAATGATGGAAATGCCCCCACCAAGGTCACATGCAATGCATGTGGTACTGTTCAGGCGACCTTTTTGGCCTGAATTCGGTCCCAGATGGTAAAGTGCAAAAAATCGTGTAGTTTGGATGGCAACCGGAGACAAAAAAAGTTTAGGTGGCAAAGTGTAAAAAATCTCATATTTAGGATGTCAAAAAATAATTATCCCTTATAAAAATTATAGATGCTACTTTTGCAGGTTAGCTTCAGATATAATTATGAGGAAGCTTGTGCCCGAACAATCGAAAATGCATAGGAAGGCCCTATTCAGCAGCCAGACAAGTTGGAAGTAACATAAAAAATTAAATTTGTTATATATATATATATATACATACATTACATAAATGACTAATCGTTTTTTTCTCTTCATGTTAGATTTTGAAGAAGAAAATTAACAGTCCAAAGAAGGATCAGTCGTATGGTGTTCTCGGCGGACCCTCTACTGTGAATGTTAAACCTTTTAGTGATTGAATTGACTTGAGTACTTGGGTAGACACTTAGACACAAGTGCTGAAACAGAAGGTAAGCGAGCTAGAGGAGATGCACAATCATAAGATTGCCGATCTCGAAGAAAAGCATAGTAGGGAGATTTCAATCCTTCAAAAGACCATATTCGAGATGGCGGCTAGCATCAAAAAAATCAAGAGTCGATTAACTCTGCGATGTAAAGATCACACCATTTCATCTGCTCCTACTGCTCATGATGAAAATGATGGCGACGATGGTGATGGTGATGGTGATGGTGATGATGATGAAGAGGCTGATGTTGATGCATGTGACTATTAGGGATTGTTATATATGTTAATTATTGTGTGTAATTGGTAGAATAATATATTGATACACTTATATTAATTGTTAGTATATATAATTGATGATTATGAATTGTGGGATTTTATGTGGTAGAATGATTACTAATTTCGTAGATTATTAGTATTTGATGATTATGGATTGTGGATTATTGGTATTATATTAATTGATAGTTTGTTAGTATTTTGGTTTTGTGAAAAAAATTTACTTAACTTTCCTTTTGTACTTTTATTTTTCCTTTGTAACTTTCTTAATTGGTGTATATATACCTCAAATATTATTAATAAAATCAAGATTGATTACTTATTCACAACTAGTTTGGATCTTCTGTTATATAATCGTATTACATCTTCTGTTACATTCATCAATACACACTACGTGTATTGGTGAGCGGTCGAGATAAGGAAAGAGAATCTTTATATTTTTTTTCAAAGCATAAGTTTTTCTCTTTTCTTATCTCGACCGCTCACCAATACACGTTGCGTGTATTGATGATTGTAACAGAAGATGTACCACGATTATATAACATAGGATCCGAACTGATTCATAACCTTCTTCACACTCCATAAAGCAAGGAATTCAAAAATTCATATAACGTTGAAATTAATGAAGAAAACTTTTAACATTTTTCCAAAGCTAAAAAGGCACTTTTGACAAATTTTCTTTGAGGTTATCTACTTGCTCTGGAAATAAAAATAAAGGCAACAATTTAATTTGACAAATTTCAAAGGTAAAAGGTACTGCTTTAAGCAAGTCCTTCGGTTCTTCACCAAACTCAATCTTCTACTGCCTTCATCGACAAAAAAGAACCCATATTAGGTGGACTAAGTATAATATGTCAACAAATCCCATTTTATATTGTCTTGAAATAAATCCATTGATTAAAAGGTTGATAATTAGAAATTAAAATGAACTTTTCAAGTACTTCTAACCCTAGTTTGATGTCCTACATGGACCAACCACGCGGGATTAATGCCAATGATATTGCCAAAAGCAATTGCACGATTGAAATTTAGTTTGGATATTCCTATGGCTACTCAATTTGATTATCATTACACTAAAAGAAAGTGTTTTTTTTTTTTGGTGATACGACTAAAAGAAAGTGTAGATTGTCTTAGCTTGCAAGACTTGTTGTAGTATGATTTAATTAATGACGATGGGGCATACATGTTAATCTCATCATCATCACTGCGCCTCTAAAAATGCACAGATTGTTACTCCCCAACATTATTGTTCTCATTTTGTTAGCTAATCATGCCGATTTTCCTTAATTACCTTTGGATTACAAGTGGAGAATGAGTGATATATTTCTTACAAAAGATGATTAACCTAATGACTTTTGTATGATAAAAATTTAAATGATAATAATTAATGTTCATTAGTCACACCCTTTTGTGTTTCTTTCCTCTAAATGGGAAAGGGGGATTATTGAGAACAGTATATGAGAATATCAATTATAAGTGTAAGATAACAACAATCAACAGTGTTTCAGGAAATTAACTTGGTGACCTAAGGCTAAAGCTATTTGAAGTACAATTGTAACAAACTAATTTGCATCAAGATTTGTCTTCTTATGTAAGCTAGTCTTATGTGTAAGCAAAAAGTCCGTACGTTTCGCATGAAAAATATATATATATATATATATATATGTATTATGAGATAATAGAAAATAACTTGATTTTGAAAATGGATTAGAATAACAAAATTTATTCTTGATTCATGAATTACACATTAGATAATATAACAAAAATAGAAAGCTTTTCAAATAACAAGCTTATTGAGAACAGTATATTAGAAAGTAACACTTAAAGAATATTACAGAGTGGATATGTAAAAATCTTAAAAAGTAAAACTAACAATATCTGTATGCTCTCTCTCATGATAATCTCCCCAATCTTTCTTTTTCTTTTACAGTTAGTTTCTTGTTCGGATAATTAGAGATAAATCTCTATCACAATTTCAAGTCAGAGAAATTCCTCTCCAATTCAAAAAAAATAAATCTGTACTCCCGTGATATTTGTAGTATTTTTAACTTAACTTCCTAATTGTGGTAAAAGTCATATATATTCTTAAAAGTAGAAGTCCCTGCCTTTTTTTTTTTTTTTTTACCATCATTGACTTTCTTTCCCCCTTTTCTCTCACATCTTATTTTCTTAATTTAAGAATGTTAAATTTTGGATTGAATTCTCACAAACTTTGCTTTGGTTGATAATGAAGAAAATTATGTGCCATATATATACCATTAGAAAACTACGTATGTCTAGTTTTCAATAAAAAAAATAGTGTTGAAAAAATTATTTTTCTATGGAGATTTATACTTCAAAAATCAAGTAGTGTTAGCTTTGAATTCATTGTTCGAAAATGTGAGAAATTTTGGATTGAATTCTCACGAAAAACTACTTCAATTGGGAAATGAATAAATTATGAAACATATATCATTAGAAAGCTGTGGATGTCTATTATTCAAAAAAACGGACGAGTTAAGAAATCATTTTTATGCAGAAAATGGTACTTAAAAAACCTAGCAGTGCTAGTTTCGAATTCTCTATTAAAAAATGTGAAGAATTTCGGCTTTGATTTGGAACAAAATAACTTATTAGTAATATACCATTAGACAGATGTGGATGTCTACTTTTTTTTTTAAAGCCTAATTAGAAAACATGTTATTTATAGAGAGTTATACGTAGAAAACTAAGTTGTATCCGTTTGGAATTTTTTGTTTGAAAATGTGATAGCTTTTGGATTAAATTCTCATGAAATGTTGCTTTGATTGGGAATGAAATAAATTACGACCTATATACCATTAGAAAGCTATGGATGCATATTTTTCAACAAAAAAATGATGTTAAGAAATTATTTCTCTATAAACATTTATACTTGAAAAATTAACCAAGTAGTGCCAATTTGTAACTTTTGTTTGCAAATGAGACAAATTTTGAGTCTAATTCTCACGAAAACTGATTTGATTCGAAATGAAATAAATTATGATTCATGTATCATTACAAAGTTACGGATGTCTAGTTTTCAACAAAAAATGATGCTTAGAAATCTTTTTTTGTAGAGAGTTCTACTTAAAAAAAAGGGATAATTACGGTGGGGTACCCTGAGGTTTGCCTAAATTACGAATTAAACCCTCGTTTTTGGGAAATTACCTAACAAACCCTGGGATTAGAAAATGTGTTACAATGTCAACCTTCTATCTACAAACGTTATGGTTTGTGACGGAAACTGTCAAATTTTTGTTTTGTTCTCCCTATTTTACCCATTTGGTCAAAGTTTGAACATACTTGAGTAATTTTTTAGGACTAAAATGCCCTTTGGGTCTGATACATGTAGAAATGTCTGATAGTAATAAGGGTTATAGCAAAATCAGATTTGACCCATAGGGCATTTTAGTCCTAAAAAATTACTCAAATATGTTCAAACTTTGATCAAATGGGTAAAATAGGAAGAACAAAACAAAAATTTGACAGTTTCCATTACAAACCATATATAATGTTTGTAGAAAGAAGGTTGACATTGTAACACATTTTCTAATCCCAGAGTTTGTTAGGTAATTTCCCAAAAACAAGGGTTTAATTCGTAATTTAGGCAAACCTCAGGGTACCCCACCGTAATTATCCCTAAAAAAAAACAGTGTCAGTTTGTAACTCTTTGTTTGAAACTGTGATAATTTTTTGGTCTAATTCTCGCGAAACATTGATTGGATTCGGAATGAAATAAAATATGATCTATATACCACAAAATTTATGGATGTCTAATTTCAAAAAAAAAAAAAAAAAAGGAAACAAATTAAGAAATCACTTTTCTAGTGAGAGTTAAACAAAATCAGGCAGTGCCACTTTGGAATTCTTTGTTTGAAAATCTGACACATATTGGGTCAAATTCTCCCGAAAAACTTATTTGGTTGGAAATGCAATAAATTACGAACCATAAACCACTAGAAATCTACATGTTTAGTTCTCAACATAAAAGTTGTTGTTAAGAAATCATTTTTTTTACAGAGAATTGTACTAAAAAAACCAAGCAGTGCCAGTTTAGAATTTTTTGTTCGAATATGTGACAGATTTTGAATCTAATTTTTAGGAAAAATTGCTTTTCATAAATAATAAGCCATATATATTACAAGATACGCATGTCTAGTTCTGAAGCAAAACAAAAAAAAAAACAAAAAACCTCAAGAATAATAATTTCTGGTTTCGGGGAAAAGAGTTTAATGGCCTAGACATAATGGTCAACCTCCGTTTGTTTGGATAGAAAAACTAATAATGAGACAAAATTTGATTAAAAAGTGAACCTTTAGGACCAATATTGTGACGAGTAAACATTAGGAATCAAAATTGATTCACGGTAACACTTTGGATGACCAAAACTGAATTTTTTCCCGCACACCAGATTAATTGAATAGAAACATAATAGAGATCAAACACAATAATTATTAACGGCAAATGTCATATTTAGTTCTCAATGTTATTTTAGTATCACTTTAGTCCCTAAATATTATTTGTGACCTTATAGTCCCAAAACTTATAAATTGGTTCCATATTTGTCTCTCTAGTGAATTTTCTGGTACGTTCTTGTTTGAAATGGTATCATTTGACAAGTATATACCTATTTTAAGGGTGAAATTGCGATTCCATAGTTACACAATTTACATTGAAAAAACTTAATTGAGGAAACAATAAAAAATGCCTAAAAAGTTGAAAATTTCTTTCCTAGCTTTTTTAAAATGGTCAAATAAAATTATAATTTTCTATTTTCAGTCACCTAATTTTTTCTATCGAAATTGCATAATCATGGAATTAAAATTTCGCCCTTAAAATAGATATATGCTTGTCAAATGATACCATTTCAGACAAAAACGTATTGAAACATTCACCAGATGAACGAACGTGGAACCAATTTATAAGTTTAGGAACTGTAAGGTCACAAATATTATTTTAGAGACAAAAATGATACTAAAATGAAACATTAAGGACTAAATATAATTGTTGCTCTTACACAATTAAATTAAATAATATTCAAACAGATTAATTGAATTTATATAATATATTTTTTTGTATAAATTTTACAACATAAAACTTTGATTTTCTAATTAGTTGTCTATATTCGTTTTATTTATTATCTAATTAATTTTTAATTATGAAATCTTTTTGAATTTCATAAGGGGTGTTTTTGCCCATTTCTTTAGTGTAGAGGGTTAAGATGTAATTAACTCATTAATTTTTAACGCCTCTTAACAACCATGCAGATGTCACGTGCCATTTCTGCTATCTATTTGACAGAAAATACATTGCGGGAAAATTTTCTGTATAGTATGGAACATAATTTGAAAACACAAACTACATAGGACCTAATTTAAAAAATGACAATTTTACAGGAGCAATTTGACATTTTTCCCTAAAAATAAACTCTTAAAAAATGGGATAAATGTTTTGCTACAAATAAAAATAATACAGTAAACATTCTTTACTGGACTAATGGAGTCGCTTAGCAAAAGATATATATTCGGGTTGATAATGTTACATATATAGAACTTATCTTCTATTTAAAGAGAATGTTAAAAAATGTAAAAATTAATTAATTGTGACTACGATTCCATATATATATTTATAGGCACACACATATGTATCTTCAATAACACTAAAAAAAAAATACCAACTACCAGTTGGTCTAGTGAGATAAAGCGCTCGATCTCTTAAGTAATGTTTAGAGCTCGAATCTTAATTTTGTGAATGGAATAACTAGGAGTGTCCTCACCATAGGTCCAGCAGTGCTTAAGTCAATCAAAAACTTGAGATTAATACATTTAAGGTGACGAATAAGGTAAGGTAAAATATAAAGGAAATAGGTACTTAGGACTAGAAAGGAAAAAGGAGCTGAGATCTTAAGGATCGGGTAGGTCTCTCTAGTATTTAGAAAGAGAAAGTGTGGGGAAGATGAAGCATTATAATGGGACAGAAGTATTTATAGGCATTGTAGCTGACATGTCCACACGTCTACTGCTACATGGAAGGATCTCAATAGTTATTCACAGTTCAAAGCCTCTGCTACATAATGGTGCTACATCTCTTCCTCCACTCATCAATACATACCACGTGTATTGGTGAGCGGTTGAGATAAGAAAGAGAAAAAAGTATGTTATGAATTTTTTTTTTAAATATTCTCTTTCGTTATGTCAAACGTTCACCAATACATGTGGCGTATATTGATGAGTGGAGGAGGAGATTTAGCGTTGTTTTTGTATCAAAGGATCCGAACTGAGTTAATTAGGGCAAACAGATGGGTCTTGTTTGGTTGTTTTGTGATTAGGGCATTAAAATTTTTGAATATTTCTTTTATTTCAATGGTTGCACATTGCTAATTTTATTATCTTATTGAGTAAAATGGACAGTAACCCTCAATTAGTTTTAAAGGTATAAGTCAAACATATGAGCTAACTCTATTGAATTAGTGATTCTTCACTCGAAAAACTAATCAAACCTATTGTTGCTAAATACTTCAATTTTACCAATTCAATTAATTCAATCAGTTAATTACGCATAACGAAATGACTTTATAATTTAGTTTTTTTAATTAATTTAAACGTGTAAGTCAAATGTGTGTGTTTATTTAATTGAATTAGAGCTCGTTCTTTTATGAGCTAATGAAACTAAAATTTTCATCTAATGCGTTAATTTTTCGTAAACAATTAATTCAATTGATCAATTACACATATATTTCCTATACTTAATTAATTCAATTGATATCACTTAATACCAAATCCCTAAAGTCTCTCTTTAAGGACTTCACTTTCTCAACCCGTTCTTGACCGCATCCATCCTTTTACCTTTTACCTTACCTTTCTTATCACTTATATTGATTATCCTTGAGTACTTGTTAATTTAAATATCAAAGGATCCACGCTAAGAACACTTATAGTGGGTCATAATACTTTAATCTATTATTAAGTTAACAGGTCCTCCACCAGATCTCATAATAGTTGTTGGTCCCAGGCACCTGGTCTTGGATCCACAACATGAATGCACCACCTTCAATGACAAATAAATCCATTATGTGTCTTTGACGGATTTTGTTTGTGACAAACCAGTTAGTAAGTATGTTGTCACTAATTATTTTTTTACTCTATTTATATTAAATTTTGTCACTAATCCATTATAGATACCTTAAATATAGTAACAAAATCTTTTCATTATAAAATTTTCAAAAGTGAAGGTGTTGCTTTATTGTAGTGATCCCGCATGATATATAAATAAATGTGATCATATTTTTTGAGGTGGTTTTATAAAGCATGTGAACTAATTTATTATTTTTCGCACCGTGAAAATGTTAGGCTGTAGGATATGTAGGTCATACACTACTAAAAAATTATTTAATTTGACACAGATAATATAGCTCTTTTAAAAAGTATTTTAATTGTGTACCTACCGTGTTGCTTAATAAAAGTGTCTTAATAAACTATATCAAATTTGAACTAAAATGTATCTATTGTGACACTATAAAGTGCCAAAATAAGTTATTGTGACACTCAAATACATATAATTTTAGCTAGTGTCACCAAACCAAAATTGCTTTTAGTGACACTAGCAAAAGTGTCGTGCATTTGAGTGTAGCGATAGCCTATTTTGATATTTTATAGTGTCACGATAAGTACATTATAGTTCAAATTCAGGATAACTTATTAAGGCATCTTTTATAAGGTGTTACAATAGATACACAAATATAACACTATCATATTATATGTGTCCAATTAGATTGTTTTTTCTTTTTTAGTGGTGATAGGGAAATGTGTTTTGATACATTGTGTTCTCTATGTTGGCCAATCTGTTCATGCTAGGTATGTACGTGGTATCGTCTCGTTTCTCCATGCTATATGTCCATTTTAATCAGGTACAAAGATCTTTTGAATTGGGAAAACTATACATATTTCACATACTTTTACATCACTTTTTTCACAAAATATAAAAAATCAGATCAGTACATAGATCACGTCATTATTTGTTAATTAACACTAAATCTGATTGTGCTAATTAGCTAGTTAGAACCAAAGGGTTTACTCATAATCCATGATTATGAATTTTAAATAAATCAAAGACCGAGTCTCTGTCCATACTAAGGAGCCTTCTCAATGACAATAAATCACAATTCTATAATATATACAATGTATGCTATTATATAATACATATGTTTACGTCGGAGGCTTTTGAACTTGAGTTATACGACTTTTGATTCCTTAATATTTTTATCAAGTCCAAATTGTTTAACCTTGATATATTTTCATAACAAGATTTGGACATTTGAACAACATTAGTTACCTTAGCGTCTAAACAAAGGAAAAACCCGAATATATAATTATGTTTCTTTCTCTTTTCTTTTTTAAATAAAAATAGGGAACACCACATCTTGGTTCAGTGAAGAAAGTTTGATAGAATATGTATAGCATTCCCAATTTGATTTATGAAGATAAGTTTTGGATAGCTTAAGAGCTAAACAAATAAACAAACTTAACTTAATTACATAACAATGACAATTTATTAATTTCTTATTTACCAAACTTACATTATGTCGAGATTAATGGTTAAGTAAAATGAATATACCTTCAAAGTATTAATTAAACAAAATCAATCTCATAACAAGCCAACAAGCTAGCTAGCTAACTAGGCATATCGAAGATTAGTTTGCATATGCAGAATCCAAAGTAGGAGATAGTTTATGAAGCCAAACACCAATGAGACCCGTCACTAGAAGAATGCATACTTTTTAGTGATGAATCATTACGTTATAAATTTAATTTTGTGACGAATTTAGTTTATAAAAATTTCATTATTGAATGTCTTGTCACTGATTGTTTCTTTAATTCTATTTATATTGAATTCTATCACCAATCCGTCACAGATATCTTAAATCAGTGACTAAATCTTTTCGCCACAAAATTTTTATTATTGAAGGGTGCTTTCTTGTAGTGCGTAACTGACAATAATGAAGTACAAAACTAAAGCATGATTACTAGAAGTACATTGTCCATCTAATGCATACATTAGTTTCTTTCAAAGTTTCAAATTTAAACTTCTTGTGGTGATTGTACTGAGTATTTATCGAGGTATTTGTATTTACAAGATTACCTAGTAAGGCTCCAATTAATTAATGAGTTTGTCCAAGCGAGAGGGGTGCTACACGTAGCAATATATTTTCTTTTTACTTCATCAATTATCTATAATATCTATACTTTAAGACAAAAAGAGAACATCCTATTATAACTGCTTCGATCTGTTAATTCATTTGATCCATTATGGTATTTTTCACTCCAATTTCCTCTTTTCTCTCTATTGGCTTTTTTAAAGTTTCTCAATCTTTCTCCTCTTTTCTGTCTTTCATCTTTCCTAGAAAGAATTTTTTAATTACCCTCATTTAGTAATAAAATTTTCAAACTATCCTAGTATTCAAAAGGTTTTTGCTTTCTACCCTACTTTGAATAGTACTTGTATTATTGTATTATTTCTTCATAATTGTTCTATAGCCCCTATTGTTTGATAGGTCCTGTTTAGATCACTTAAGTTTCAAATTTAGTTTTTAAGCCAAAAGACTTTCAGTGTTGAAGATTAGGTCTTGCATTTTAGTCTTTACTTGTCTTAGATATGTGTAATTAGACATAGTATGGCTAAATTTGAAATAGAAGGTGAGGTCCTCTATGGATAAACATGTAAAAATTGAAATTGAAACTCCTAAATTGATATGGATAGGTGAAGTTGAAAAGAAAGAAAAATATAGACACATTACTCACATTCAAGAGGAAGATCTCAGTAGTCACAATATGGCTAGAGTTTTAAATCATATGGTAGATGTAGTTGGTAATATATATATATATATATATATATAATTTGATAGGTAATATTCATAATTATCTACAAAAAATAGGTAGAATCGAAAATATTGATCTTATTGGAAAAAAAAAAGATAATGGAAGACTTAATTGGTCAAAATAGACGTAAATATAGGAAACAAAAATATTGTTCCTAAGAAAAAAGAAAAAACTCCTACTAAAGTTAAAACAACTATGTTCAAAGGAGTTAAAAAATTTCAAGAGCATATCTTGACAATATATATTGCAAAGAAAAAAGACATGAAGATTTTTTAGCTTATAAAGAAATTATTGAATATTGGAGAGAAAGATATATATCAATATATATATATATATATATATATATAAACTGATAATGTGGATGAAAGAAACAAGTATCTAAATTAGATACAGTCTTTATATGAAGAATATTAAAATATTTTTCAAAATTTGAATGTGTCTTAAACATAGTTATAGATGATTCAAACTTCAGAAATTGAAGAATTTTATACAACAAGCGCAATGAGTTTCGATTTTGAAGAAAATGATTGTGAGGAAAAAGATGGTAATGAATTATTATTTTCTTTTTTTCTAATCCTGAAAAGAAATATATATTTGAAGAAGAATTGTCCAATATAGAGGAAATTAAAGTTAAACATGAAATGCCTAATACTCCTTCTAATAAAGAAGAATCATATAAAAATGGCATTGCTACTCATGGAACTTATATAGATTTTAAAGATAGTCACCCAAAAAACTATGAAAAAACCATAAATGAATAGGCACAATCTTTAACCTCTGTACTAAATAACTATGAAGAGTCCTGATTTAAAGAAAAAATTTTAGACTACATTGCTGGAACCATTCAAGGTGATGTGTTAAATTGGCTTAGGGCTTGGGAAGAGTTTGAAGAAGGCTAATTGGAAAAAACAAAGTTATCGAAAAAAATCAGATTTAAGAACAGTTTTACAAAATTTTGCTACATTAATAAAAGAGAAATTTATTGGAATAAAAATTTTCAATACTCATTTTAAAGAAGTAAAATATGCTTTAGGTAAAATGAAATTGTGCAATATCTGTAAATACATAGATTTTGTAAAGTTTTAATAAAAATATTTTTGGATGCTTACAGCTAGTGATGTGGCAGGCTAGCTTGATCAATTTTTCCGTAAACTCCCACCTCCATGGGATGAATTATGTGAAAAGCAATACTCTGAGTATCTTGAAAGATCACAAGCTAAAGATACTTTGGGATGCATATATATTGATACATATATATACTTGGACATATATATATATATATTGATACATATATACTTGGACATATATAAAATAGATGCATTTATTGATATATATATATATATATATATGATATATGTATTTGACTGACATACATATATATAATACCATATATATATGAAGATGTTAGCAAATGATTCCAAATTAAAGTTGTTATTATCTAAATAGATTTTTGTTATAAGTTTGTTTTCGATATTTTAATTTATTAAATATTTGTCATAAATATTGAAGGCTAAAGTCAAAGGTACATATTTTTAATTTAAAAAAATAATTGGTTAATAAATTATAAAAATTACTAAAATTAAATTACAAAAATTGATAAAACTAATGAAATTTATTAGATAATATAAATTTAAAATATTGCAAACTAATATTTTAAGTATAAAAAAAATATAACCAAAGAGTTCCTTTGGTGTAACTGTTACAAGCTCCAATTACAACCCCAATGTCCCTGTTCAACTCTCCTTGAGCGCAAAAAAAAAAAAAAAAAAAAAAAAAAACAAAGCACTTGGGGGATGCAGGTTTAGGTTCGGGTTGGGCGCGGGGCAACGTTGTGGGTTTGGGTCGGGTTTTGCCTTTTTTTTTGGTCACAATAGCCACGGCCAGGCATTTTAATGATCAAGTGACCAAATTTAGCCATGGATGTACTGTGGCTGAAGGATGTGGCTATCAATCCGTGGCTATTAGCCACGACCTGGCTGTGGGTAATCCGTGGCTAAGGCCAGGCCATGGCTAAATTAGTCACGCCACTTTTAGCCACGGATTTTTGACCAAATCCGTGGCTAATTCCTCTTTTTCTAGTAGTGAGAATTTCGTTTGGTTATAAAATAATAATTAAATACTATTTGCAAAGAAAAGCACAAAAACAGCTTAAAACACAATTGTCTAAAACTAATGAAGGGCAAAATGTTGTGATAAAGTCCTTAATGAAACTTGGGAAATTGGATGTACAACCAATACGTCATATAAAAGAAAAGGTAAGCATTATAGGTTAAAAAGTGGAAGAAGAATAACGCAAAGTTTTTTTCTAAAATAAGAGGTATGCTTCAAAGAGTAATGAAATGAAGTTCACTAAGTAAAAGAAAACATTCACTTGCTTTTTTTGCAAAGGAAAGGGGTATATAGCCCCAAAATGTCCTAAAAGAAATCCTAAGTTCATAAAAGTTTTATAAGAAAATGAATTAGAAGTATGTTTAGGGGAAGAAATATCAGAGGATGTTAATATTATTTATGAAATTGAGTCTATATCCTCTGAGGAAGAAGAAGAAGAAGAAGGACAAGCATTCATGATGAACGTAGAAACTCAAGAAGAAAGTTTTGAGTCTGTCCCTAATGAAACACTAAGCCAAATCAGGCCTGACGATGTGATAAAAGAAGAAATAACCATAATAGTAATATACTAGAAAAATAGAAACATATGAAAATTGAAGATTTATATAAGAAATCTATGTTTAAACCTTGGTAAACAGATAATTTGAAATATGTGAAGAAATTACTGAACTAAGGGCTAGTCAAATAGAAATTTAGATATTTGACAAACACAAAATCAAAAGACTTAAGGAAAAACATCCTACTGTTAGATTCATTCATATTGGAATAATACAAATAAGTATTACTCGTTTATTCAGGCTTGGAATTGATTCTCTAATTCTTTGCATTGTTTAAGGCAAAGGTTTCATGATCCTATCCAATTCTTTACTTGCGGACAAGAAAATTTTTTATGCAATTCCGAGGTTACAATCTCATTCCTTTACACACAATAAAGGATTTGTGCCAATCAAGCATGGTGAGGGAAGTCCAATTCTTGATTTAGAACCTATAGAAATACATGAGGTAGAAAAATCACATTGAATTTATAAAATATTAAATCCTAACTTCTCAGAAAATTCATTATTACTATGGGAAAAATCTCCTAGGTATTGTGAGCTAAAATTAAAAGACAATAAAAAAATTGTTAGAGTTAAACCAATGATCTATACTAAACAAAATATAGATGAGTTTCAAAAATAGATAAAAAAGTTACTAGAAAAAGGATTGATAGAAGAAACTGGAAGTTTTCATTCCCGTCCATCATTTTTAGTAATGAAACATGGTGAGGTAAAAACAATCCAAAACCAAGTTTTGTCATTGATGGAAGGAGGTTATTCAAGACCTCGTTATTTACTCCATTTAAACGAAATTGTGGCGAAGTTAGAAAGTTCTTCTCTAACATAGCTACACTTCAAGTTGATGTCCCAAAAATTGTAATTGAAAATTTTGATGAATATTGGGAACAATCTGAAGTTGAGCAAGCATTCTGTACCAATGAGGATATGGATGGGAGTGATTATTAGAACACATTGAATTCCCTAACGAGGCACAATATTGAAAATATGATGGAGGGCTAAAAGTACAGAAGCATAGTGGGCCCATTCTAAAAGAAGGTTGTCAAAAATAAAACTCCACCCGAAATTTGCAGACTTCAATACAAAAAGTTGAAGGAATCTGCACTGTAATAGCATAGTAAAATCTCAAGCTCCACTTATTTTTTATTCAACCAAACTGAAAGGAAGCTTTGAAGTCCATCAAAAGAAGTAATCCTCAAAAGGAGAACCCATTGAAGAAAAACACATCTCTCTACACTTTCTTGAGAATCAATAAAGTTTCTCTTTTTTTGCATTTTCATTTCTTCTGCAATATTTTTAGCTTTCCATAAGAACATAAAAAACATTCTATCATTCCTCTTTAAATTATTTGAAATTTGTTTAATTCCGCTAATCAGACGCGAACTATATAGCTATAGCATTAGAGCCTCGTTAGAGGCCTGATCCAGGAGTCTACTCCTGTATAGGATTGTGTTCAAGTATTGTAAACATGTTTAAGATATGCTACTATTTACATAGTTAATTATTTTGCACTTATTTGTCATTTATTTAAATTATTTGTGGCTTTTGTGTAACTAGTATTTCAATTGGGACTCATTTATAATATATTATCTAAGCACTGGATTCATGTTGTGAGCACCAATGTTTTAAAAACCGGACCGGACCGGCCGGTTCGACCGGTGACCGGCGGCTAGTCCGGTCCGAAACATGCTCAAAAATCGGGGGTGGCTCGGACCGGTCAAAACCGCTCAAAACCGGTTAAAAACCGGTCGAACCGGTCCCGGTCCAAGAACCGGTTCGGCGAGCCACTTCCCTTTATTTATTTATTTTTTTTTGCCTTTTTCTAGGTCAAAACCGGTTTTAGGAGAATGAAACCTGCTACTTCACTTCAGTCTGCTACTCTGCTCGCCGCTGCTGCTTCACTTCAGTCTGCTCGCCGCTGCTGCTTCACTTCAGTTTGCTCGCCGCTGCTGCTTCCATTTTTTTCAGCCTTCAATTCAGTGCATCTGCTCTCCTCTTGCCCGTCACACACAGCAGCCGGCAGCCGCCTCGTCTCGCCTCGCCGTGCCGCGCCTCCCTGTCTCGCTGCGCTGCGCCGCGCCGCCTCGCCGCGCCGTCCCGCCTCGCCTCACGGTGAACTAGCAGCAGGAGGTAACTCAGGTAAGTTTTCTTCCTTTCTTTATTTTTTCTGTTTTTTTTCTTGTTTTCTTGTTGGGTGGTCTGAGGAGGAGATGATAAATGTGTTTGAGACTTTGAGGAGAGAAAGTGAGTTCTTGAGGAGAGAGAGAAAGCCGAGGGAGGAAATGAGGACTATCCAGGTTGCAAGCATTCTGTTGAGCTTGATAGAAAAGTGAATTTGGTTATATGTGTACATATATATATGTATGTATATATATATATGTCTGTATATATGTATTAGTTGCTAATTTTGGAGGAACAATGTGTTAGTTGACAACTTGACACCCACCTACGTACACTCATGTGGTATTAAAACAGAAAAATCGCAAGCTGCTTGGCCATTTTCTGATTTTCTGTTGCGTAATGGATTATATCTCCTGAAAATCATTCACAACAAGTTCTTGAAGAAAAAGTTTAGGGATGATTGAATCAGATTATCCTTATTATATATTTTTGGCAAATCAATCTATTAAATTAGTAGAAATTGGTAGTGTGGCAGGTTTTACCAAATCATGGGTGATTATTATTATAGTTGTTAAAATCAAGTTTAAGTAAATTTCTTAACACTAATTATAAAAGACAGTTTGTATTACGTTGTAGTGGTGGTATTTGTTTTATATTGTTGAGTTGAAAGAGAAGGTATTTAATTGGAATATGTTCTCAAGATCAAAATTTTCTTACATAAATTTACCGTTGTAATTTTTGTTTCGTAATCGTAAAAGATGACTAACTTCAATATTTTGAATTCGCTCTTAGGACATGGAAAATATTGGATCCTCTTCGCCCACTACACCATCAAATCCATCACAATCGGTGCAACAATCTAGTAGTGGGCAAAATCCCCGTAATAGAAGTGATATAGCTTGGAGGCATTGCTATGAGGTACCCTCAGATGGGAAAACTCGCACATTGAAGTGCTCATATTGTGATCAAGCAATTCGAGGAGGTGGTATCAATCGCATGAAGCAACATCTAGCCGGCATTCCCGGTAATGTTAAATCGTGCCTTAAAGTTCCTGCAGATGTGCGTTTCCAAATTAAAGGTACATTGATTGAAGTTGCAAATAGTAAAAAGGAAAAAGCCACAGCTAAATTGAATTTGGATGATAATGATGATGATATTGAAGAAATTCAAAATCTAAGTTGTAAAGAAGTTGGGGGTGGTGGTAATAAGAAGAAAAAGATTGTTCATATAGGAGATTATATGAAAGCCGGTGCTGGTATTGATTCTAGTCAACCTAGCATTCAAGCAACATTGCAAAGTAGGGAAAGATGGCATGATACAGATATGTCTATTGCTTTGTGATTTTATGATTGTTGTATCCCGATTAATGCTGTAAATTCTCCATATTTTCAATCAATGATAAGTAGGATTGCAACAATGGGTCATGGATATACTGGTCCAACTTATTATGCTTTGAGGATTCCGTTACTTAAAGAAGCTAAAAAGCAATGTGAATTGACTATCGATGCTCTCCGAGCTAAATGGGTTGATACTGGTGTCACAATTATGGGTGATGGTTGGAGTGATCAGAGTCATAGGGCATTGATAAACTTTTTGGTTTATTGTCCACATGGTTTATCGTTTATTAAATCTGTTGATATTTCTCATATGGACTCTGATGCGAAGACTTTGTGTAATCTCTTTTCTGAAATTGTAGAGATGGTTGGAGTTAGTAATGTTGTGCATTTGGTTACCGATAATGCAAATAACTACAAAAAAGCTGGAAAGTTATTATCTGAAAAATATCCTTCAATCTATTGGTCTCCATGTGCTGCTCATTGTGTTAATTTGATATTTAAAGATATTGGGGAGTTAACATCTGTGAAAAGTTTAGTAGCTCTTGCTTCAAAGATAACAGTTTTTGTGTATAATCATAAGTGGCCTCATGCATGGTTGAGACAGCGACCTGGATGGACTGAAATTGTTCGTCCGGGAGATACTCGATTTGGCACACAATTTATTGCTTTGAAGAGTCTTTATGACCATAAGGAGCATTTGGAAGCTTTGGTTGTAAGTGTAGGGTTTAAAAAAATTTTGAAAACTGACAAGGGTAAAGAGGCTAAGCAAATTGTTTTAAATGGTGATTTTTGGAACAATTGCTTAATCATTGTCAAGATTATGAGTCCACTTATGAGATTGTTGCGGATGTGTGATTCTGATGAGAAGCCTTCATTAGGCTATGTTTATGAGGGGATGTGGAGAGCAATAAATGGCATAAAGGAGTTATTTAAAAAGAAGGAGCATTTATACACCACCTATGTTGATATCATTAATGATAGGTGGGATGCTATGTTGCGCAAACGTCTCCACTCGGCTGCATTTTTTTTGAACCCTGCTTTTCAGTATGACCCACAGAGTCCCTCCAAACAAGAGGGATTGATAGGCCTGCTTGATGTTTGTGAGAAGCTCTTGCCGGGTGTAAATGATGTTTTAGATGAAATTACTTCGTTTCGAGAACAAAAAGGAAGCTTCGCAAGGCCATTAGCTAAAAACACTGTAAAAACTGCTCGACCGGGTATGTCTTTTATTTGTTTCTTACTTCATTGTTACTATTAAAGTATTTATTTAATATGGTGCTATTTTAATTTCATTTGCTTTTGCATTTGGTGTACAATTGCTTTTTAGATGAATGGTGGAGAATGTTTGGTGGGGATGCACCAAATTTACAAAAGATTGCTATTCGACTATTAAGCCAAACCTCATCATCTTCCGGATGTGAGCGTAATTGGAGTGTATTTGAACGCATCCATACTAAAAAGAGAAATAGGTTAGAGCATCAAAGGTTAAATGATCTCGTCTATGTGCATTATAATTTGCGCTTGCAAAATCGGTAAGAACATTATTAGTTTTCTATATCGTAAGTGTTATGTTTCTTTATTGTTATTAATTATATTAATGTTATGGTATTTTGTAGTAGTAAACAAAGAACAAAGCCATATGATCCAATTGATTATGAATGCATTGATAAAGTGGATTTTTGGATCATCGAGGAGGAGCCTAGTGGAGAGCTTGATGGTGATGAGTTAGAGGAAATGCTTGAAGAAGAGTTGTCCCAAGGAAGAGGTTATATAGTAATTTATTTATTTTACTAAAAGATTCATTATCTAGTCTTTTATTGTTTTATTAAAAAAATTATTTATGATTAATTAGATGATGGAGGAGACGAGGTTAATTTATCAAGATTTGATGTTGCATCCTCAAGTGGTAACGATGGTGAAGTACAACGCCTTTTAAGGCAACAAAAAAATCACCTCATTGATGAAGATGATGATTGAAGACTTTGAATATATCACTTGGATGATTTATGATGATTAATCTTATTTTATGTTGTTTAATATTGTTTGGGTTTAATAATGTTGTTTTATGTTATTATTATTATTTTTTATTTTTTATATAAAAAATTAATTTAATAATTATTACGTATTTATGACGTCACACCGGTCGAACCGGTGGTCGAACCGGTCGAACCGGTAACCAGTAAGGCCGCCGGTTCGATGTCCGGTCCGGTTTTTAAAACATTGGTGAGCACCAAGGCGGCATATATGCTGTGACTGCGTTCTAAAGGCAAAAAAGAAAGACTTTTTGAAACCAAGGCATTTTGAAATGCAAAATTCCAAATCGTGGTATTATAAAAATAGGTTCTCTTTCCTAACCATACCACACTACTTAATATTTTTCAATTATCTTGTAGTCATATAATTTCATCTTGTTTTAAATCATTTTACTTCCAAATTATTATAGATGTAACAAATACTAAAACTATATATTTATATTAGAAACCTTAATTAATATTTATTATTTTATTTATCAAAAGTTAAATATAATTAAAACATATAGATCTTTTTTTTTAATTTTGCAATTGTAACAAATGTTTTGATGAAATGTTAATTAGACTTTATAACTCCTTAAAGGAAAAAGAGAGCAGTATATGGGAAAAAAATATTATCATTGAAATTTTATGTCAAATATAAATTGACATGTGTAATTTTTTTAAAAAAATTAATTATTTATTTATATTTTGGAATCTTTCAAAATAAATTCCAAAATTAAATAAAATATTTAATTGGTGATTACATATTTTCATGTTCAAAATTGAGCAATAAAAGTCATATCTTGAAAATAAAGAACTCATATGTTGATATTTTGACAATTCAAATCACATCTTGTGATCAAGACAGTAAATTGTTGCCAAGTGTTGAGTGCACAATCAAATCGTTGCACCTTGTCAGGTGAATATGTCAAGAATTCATCTCTCGCACCTATAAATAGGGGACGTTTTACAAGACAAAGACAAAAAACAATAAGAGAGACGTAAAAAGTATTTCTCATTTAAGGAAGTCTCGCAATTTTCTAAAGTCAAATCTGCGGTGATCTAGGCGAAGTTCCTAGTGTTTTTCGTGAAGATTATCCAAATCAAGGCTCTCAATCTGCAGACAAAATGCGAAGCCAATAAATCGGCATTCTTCCCAAATTTACATCAACTCAAGCATACGGTATTCACGGTGTTCAATGTATATCTCGGCATTCATCGTGTTTCTCGGTGTTTGATTCGTAATCAAGTTGCATCGTAATCAAGTTGCGAAGCCTACGAATCACATTATTGAAGATCAAATCTTCTTTGAAGGAAGAATCAGATGATCAAAATTAGAGATTGCACCTTCATTATTTTATTTAATTTTTTTTTGAAATTTAATTTGTACTATTTTTCTTGTCTTCTAATTCAATAAACATGAAAATTGTTGTTATAATTATAATTAGTGGCAAGTCGGTGTTGTCAGATAACATGAGATAGTATGCGGGCTGTCACTATATATTTATATTAAGTGACGATTTAATTTATGTGAGTTATACAATGACCATATTTGTTGAGTTATACAACAGACTCGCAAAACTGATGCATGCGTGACATCTTATATACCATGCATTTATTATTAATTATAAAAAATAACAACATAAATTAATTATCATTACCATTAAGTTTGTTGAGATCTGCGACCACAAATTAATATTTGTTATCATGTAATATATATATATATATATATATACACACGCACACACAATTATTATCAATTTTCAACTATTTTAATATTCTAATGGTTGTATTAACTTGCACTACAATAATGCATCACCTCCACTAACAAATGAATCGATTACAAATTTAGTTTTGTGTTGGATTTGATTTATTATAAATTCGTTAGTAAGTATCTTATCATTGATTTTTTTTTTAAATTCTATTTACATTGAATTCTATCTCTAATTCATCACAAATATATTAAATTTGTGACAAAATCTCTCTCACAAATTTCTCATTAATAAAGGGTTTGCTTTGTTAAAGTTTCCCAGATTGCAACTAAACACGTTGTTACTAATACTAGCTGTAATGAATGAAGATTATTCCAAAATGGGGTTCAACCAAAAAATATCTAAGATTTTCCTAAATTTTTTAAACACATAATCATCACTAAGAGAATGATCAGTTCAAGAAAGGGTCCACAATGAACAATATTCTTCATCAAGCTAAGACCCTCAAGTCAAATAACCAATTGGTGGGGTTACCACCTGCCCCCAACTGGTGGCTAATATAACATAGTGCAAGTGTCTTAATTATTGGACACAAAGAAAAATGCGTACACATTGAAGCCAAGCAATCCCTATGGACAGAACACGTAAGAGTTACAAGCCAAGAGAAACCTCATAAAATCTAATTCAGCATCCACAAAACTTGTACCAATTTCTTGTACAAAAACTATTGGTTCAAACGAACATATCCGATTTGCAGAAAACGATGAGTAATCTATTAAATAGGACTAATCTTTCTTGATATATATATATATAATTTTGAGGGAACAGACTAAACCTATGCTGAAACAAGGAGACCAGACATACATATCAACTATTTTGATTAAATGTATGCGGTCTATTTCATGAAATGTACCGTCCAATGTTCATGGTTTGTATAATTCTAGCCCTGCACGCATGTATACAAAATGGGGTGCTTCTTTAATTAAGAAATACAGTTGAATAATTAATTGGGAGTTCTTTCCAATTGTTATAGAACAGTGATTTCACAGGCGTGATTTGGCATAGATAGATCGAAATAAGAGTTGAATTCTTTGTTCTTAAAAATGAAATTGTTCTGAATTTGTGTTCACAGTTTAACAACAATTGTCTTCCAAAATACAATGACCTCTTTCTTGAGATAAGAATACTCCAAATGTTAAGAAAGAACTAAGTTAAGAATTTTGAACTCTCAAGATTAAAAAGAATGCTATCGAATATTGTTTTGGAAATATTTTCAACATAAATGTAGAAGACAGGAAATACTCTCGGATGAGGATGGAATGAATCTGACTTCTGCGGGTGCCTATTTATATTGCCTTAAAGTTGTGGCTCGATGGGTGTCGAAGCCAATATATATATATATATATATATATATAAAAGCATATCTTTAGAAACAAATGAAATACAAATACGGTGAGAAGGGTGGATTCAGCGAGGAATACTTTTGCCAATTTCTAAGACAACCAAATGAGTAAATAGAAAAATAAAAGGGGGCTTTTCAAAGCAAGAAAACCAAAATAAATTAAATAAAACAACTCACAGGAAATTTGAGAGAAGAATTAAATCAAGGTGAGAGGACTTCAGTCAAAGGTAGTTCACAAAGCAAAGTTCACGGAATTGATCACTGATGCAAAGATGGCTCTCTACTTTCATGCAGTAAAGTGGTTATAAGTTTTGGAAACACTATGCCAACCAATCCATCAGTAATTTTAGGTTAAGCAAGACATGGCATTATGAATAATCTTTAACTAACAAATAACCCTAATTAAACAATCTTTGAAATTCAAAAAGAACCTGCTCCTAACTAGTTAATATATCTACATGTGAGATTCATTCAGGAATCAGATCATATATTTTCTCAACATATATAATCCAAAAACTTTACCACAATCAAATTATGTTTATTACCACTTAATATTAATCAAAATAAACAATTACGGGTTTAATTTAACTAGTTAGATATATGCTATTTATTATTCGAACCAACTTGCAAATTAAATTGCACAAAAAATAAAGTAACATCAACTACAAGAAAATCTAGTTTTAGCAACCAAATTCTTAGCAACAATAATAAAATGGTTGCTAAGCATGTAGATTTAGCGATAAAAAATTATTTAGTTGCTAGAGTTATATTATATATATTATTTTGTCACCAATCAATATTTGGTAGTTATAGATAGTTGCTATTATCTGGCAAGTCATGGCGAATAATATAGTGACCGAATTAATCACTAGCAACCAACTAATTTTGTATATATATATATATATATATATGGTAGAAAAAATGTCATTACAAATAATTTTACATGGTTGCTAAAAGAAATGCTCATACCAAAAAAAAAAATCTATTTTCTTGCAGAAATTAAATAAAAATCCTTTAAATTCACTTGTAATGCTTATATTAATTTAAAAACTTACTTTAATATAAAAAGAAATAAATATTTGTATTTATAGAAAAATAAAAAAAACAAATTTTGTACTTACCTAAATCAATAAAGTTACAAAAATTAATAAATTGCATAATTTAAATATCGATAAAATTATTAAAAAAAATAAATAAATAACATAATTAAAAATTATTATTAAAATAAATAAATTAATTAAAATATATTAACAAAACAAGGATAATTTCACAAAGATATAATAGTTAAAAAAATACATATTAACAATTCATTATAATAGTGTAGTGGTAAGGCTCCCTTTTCCTTCAGTTGAAGTCCAGGGTTTGAAACCTAGTAGGTGCAAAATATATTTTCTTTGTGGGTGTGTGCAATTGCGCCACACAAGGGGTCATCCAGGGACTAGCGATGGTCGGGGCACTATAGTGGTGGCCAAAAATCAATGAGTGTGCGACCTATAGCAGGGCTCTTTGACGGTGGCCAATAATCGACGAGGGTATGAAAGAAATTTATATTTTTTATAGTAAATACGGTCGCTAAACGATTAACTACAACAACCATACAAATGTTATAGTGACCATGAACTTTTATAACAGTGAGTGAAAAATTTGTTACTGATAATATAACCTTTAACGACCATTACTGGATGGTTGCTGAACATTTATTTTGAGCGATCATGTTCAGAAATTGCCACCGAGTACTTTTAGTAATTACTCTATTGCGACCACCGATGACCAATCAATTTTGGTCGCTGTAAGTTTTAATGATTATTTTCGCACTTTTAGTAACCATCCATGATAGTCCCTAAAACTAAATTTTCTTGTAGTATAAGGGATGACCTTTCATAATAAGCCGCAAAGAATATATAAATATTTCAGAAAATAAATAGAAGAAGGAAGAATATTTAGATCTCACAATTGTCTTAGGACATCAACTTTGGATTAACCTTCAACTGAAATAAAAAAATTTAGTCACGAATGGTCATTGCCAAACCTTAAAGAAAAATAAAAGCTAGAAAAATAAACTCTAAAATATAAGATGAATGATAGAAGAAGGAAGATAAAAGAGAAACTTAACAGTTATCAAAAGTCTTGTATATAAGGGTGTTAAGACTCCTAAAAACTAATCCAAAGGGGGCTAGGGTTCTTGCTGAACAAATGTGGGCTCAAAAGGGAAAAAATCAATCTAAATGCTAGTCAAATCTTAATTTTCCTCCAGCTGGTCTAGCGTAGAGGCGTGCTCACAGCTAAGACTCGCTGATGTTCATTGGCTAATCCTTGGGCTGCTACGGGATAAGACATGCCCATGATTTATCAGAGAATTTCATATTCTAGTACATTTATTTCTTTTATCCCCTTAGCAAGTCGTGCCCAAGACTTTTCTTTAGCTTCTGATTATACTTTAAATTCTTCTAATTTTTACAGCAAGAGACTTGCTTTCACATTTTCGACCTAAGCTGTACGGAATCACAAAAAACATAGTGAAGACTTCAATCTAAAATCATACACAAGCCAAAAAAGAAGAATAAAAAGCAAGGGAATTTTAGTAAAATATACAGCTTATCATGGCTGTTCGGTGAATAGTCACGACCTACCCTCCCAGATTGAGATGTCGATTCAGAACCCAAGATAGCGGTCTGATCTTAAGGCATGGATTGGGGATTGACTAAATTGGTTCGTACCCGTTCTGGGTTGGACTCGTACGATTTGGTCCGATTCATTGAATAAAAGGCATACTTCTTAAAGTAGTGAAGTCTCAATTTAATGCAAAAATCATATTAGTATTAGCTTGTATTACTTCTTTTTGTATTTATACAACTAGGAAGTTTATGTATACCTCTTTAAACTAATTTTCTTAGCAATACATTCAACTTTATTATGGATTTACAGTAATATTCATGCTACTATATGCTTGACGTTTCTTCTCGAAGAAAAAAAAAAATAGTTTATACTTAATACTCGTAATATTTTCAAATAATCAAATGATGTAGTCTGAATCTGGTCTTCGGACAAGCGGGGGGAGAGTGCTGCTTCAACGGTCAAGTGCAGTGTAAGAGGTCAGATTTGCTCCAGAAGATGTGAATAAACATGAGTTAACCGAGAGGGAGGTGTCTTGATAAGGTCCTTTGATGCTTAAATGACCTTAATTAATTACAACACATACTTAAATTTAATATCAATAAGTTTATATATTTTATTTAACATGTTACCTGCTTTGTAATTTACAATTATTTATGTTAAATTATCAAAAATATAGTAGTTATCTTTTTTAAACCACCTCAATTTTAAGGAATTAATGGGAAGAGAATCCTAATAAGTAGGAAAGTGAACCAATGCTAATCCATTTTTTTTCGTCGTCACCCCCCCCCCCCCCCCACCTCACCGGGTTTCCCCGGGTTTTGATTAGTGATCTTGTCTAACACATGAAGAGTAGTTAGATAATGAAAAATAAGTTGTAATAGGTACATATAGATTAAATTATAATGAAATGTGTAAATAAATTAAGTGCCAAATAAAAAAATATTAAATATCTTATGCTAATATTTTTCTTTTCTGAATCAAAAATTGAAAGATGATCTTTTATACTAGTATAAATTCATAGTTATCATTATTAATATTTCTTTACTCAAATAAATTAAGTAATTACTATGCAATCTTGTTTAATTATCTAAAATACAAAAAATTTAGAAATACTATTAAAAATTATCTCATGATTTAATTTTCGAACAAAATAGTTTTTATTCATTTTTTTTTTGTTAATGTCATTATATCATATATGGATGCTTTAATTCACAGTTCACCTTAAAAATTGCTTCTATTTAAGAGAAAATAAATATATCTTTAATTATTACCAACAAATTTGCACATAAAATTTTTTTTTTTTTTTTTGCTATGTGATTTGTTGATTTGAAGACATAACAAACTATTATTTAATGAACTATATCATTATAAATTATAATCACGTGACAACTTAATATGACTGAGATGATATGAAGAATGATATTTATACAATGGACAATATAAAAAAATTAACTATGTATAATTAAACTGTGATTCGACTACTTAATTAAGTTAATGTTGATTTTCTATACTATATGTTAAACAAATTAATGTCAACAATAAGATTACATATTTATGCACTTAATCATTTATTAAAAGAAAGGCTCATAGGCTATTTTTCTGAAAAATGTTACCATTAATCCTACAAAAATTTATGTTTACAGATGAACAACAAATAGCAAGTCACAACAACCTGCGTTGTAGGTTATAAATTACAACAAAAATTTATATTATAGATAAACAACAAGTAGTAAGTCACAGCATCGTAAGTTAGAGGTAAACGTAACATGTAAAACAGATAACATGTATTCTAATAAAATAAAGGTAATTAATTAATGTTAAACTTTTCCCAACCTACCTAATATTAGACGAACCTAATTTTTAACAAAATTCAACATCCAAAACATAATGCTTATCTTCACATCATGTTAGAAATAAGAATGTGATATCAAAAGTAGTAATAGTGAGGTTATGACACAATTACCCTTCTAGTTTTAAGGACGAATCCATCATGCACAAGTATTC
>CM047879.1:4573977-4749373 GCA_026212405.1 Petrea volubilis
CTGCGTGATCATGTCAATAATAACACTATACATGTTCTGCATATTGACACAAATAATCAGCTAGCAGATATCCTCACAAAGCCTCTTCCTGAAACACGCTTCTGTGAAATTAGAAGTAAATTAGGCGTTCATAGGTATGAGCCAGGAAAATACTGTTAAACACACTTGCACGGCCCCTCTTGATGATGAAGGGGGAGAACGTGAAGAAAAGGTGGTCGCTGAAACAGAGGTGGTTGAATCATAAAGAAGACAATGTCTTGCTTATGCTCGATCTTTTTGCTCTTTTTTAGTTTATGTTATGAACCTGGTCTGGTATTTGTCTTGGCGTTTAGTTTCTATTTTTATTTTGACTCATAATTGTTTCCTTGGAACTTATGAACCGTCTCTTTTATCTTGTTTGTTCTATTAGCTTGATATCTATGTCCATTGGAACTTATGAACCTGATCTGACATCTTTTGAAGCATACGCCACACTTATGAAATTCTATTTAGTTTTCAAAGTTACATAAGACAGGTTGATGCACGGAGACAGGGGGAGCTCCCAAAATTGTCATCATCAAAAGGAGGAGAATGTTGGCAGATTTGATTATGACAATTTCCATCAAGACTAGAACAAGAGGAAGTTGGAAAAAGATCTTCAAGGATCGAGCGAGTCAAGGAAAGTCGGTTCTCACTCAATGGCAAGAAAGCCGGCTAAGGAAAGCATCCTTTGTAGGCTCAAATATGGCAAGAAGACGTTGATCAATCTGCAAAGGAAAGAATCCGCTAGAGGCTTAACTATGGCAAGAAGCCGTTAATCAATCAACAAAGGAAAGAATTAATTTGAATTTGAAAGCCATCCTCACCAAGTATAAATAGAAGAAATCAACAAGCAAGAAGAGTCAAACCTTGAAAGTGTGTGTAAATCAAGATTGATCCATAGTTATTGTCTAGCACTTCTCTAAGTAATTAGTGTGTTCAAGAGTGTGCTTTGAGTACTTCATTCAACTTACTGGTGCAAGGCTGTGAGTGTGTTAAACAGCCGTGCACAGTCCCACAACTGACAAAGAAGACAGTTTAGTGTTAGGCTGTCTTCTAGAACTCGTGTCTTTGTTCCAGGTTCATTCATTCAACTGTAATCTGGAATCTTTGTTAAGTTCCAGTTTAATTAGATTTAGCTGTGTTCTACAGCAACTGTACCCTCACATTGTAGTTCGATTTTCCAGTTTAATAAACTAATATTAATTCTGGTATTTCGATTTTACAATATATATATATATGATATATGTACTTGACTGACATATATATATAATACCATATATATATGAAGATGTTGGCAAATGATCCCGAATTAAAATTGCTATTATCTAAATAGATTTTTGTTATAAGTTTTGTTTTTGATATTTTAATTTATTAAATATTTGTCATAAAAAGAAAAGTTGAATATTGAAGGATAAAGTCAAATGTAAATATTTTTAATTTAAAAAAAATAATTGGTTAATAAATTATAAAAATTACTAAAATTAAATTACAAAAATTGATAAAACTAATGAAATTTATTAGATAATATAAATTTAAAATATTGCAAAATGATATTTTAAGTATAAAAAAAATTCATTCAACAACCAAAGAGTTCATTTGGTGCAACTGTTACAAGCTCCGATTACAACCCCAATGTCCCGTGTTCAACTCTTCTTGAGCACAAAAAAAAGAAAAAAAACACAAAGCGCTTGGGGGATGCAGGTTTAGGTCCGGGTTGGGCGCGGGGCAATGTCGTGGGTTTGGGTCGGGTTTTGCCTTTTTTTTGTCACAATAGCCACGGCCAAGCATTTTAATAATTAAGTGACCAAATTTAGCCATGGATGTACCGTGGCTGAAGGATGTGACTACCAATCTGTGGCTATTAGCCACTGCCTGGCTGTGGCTAATTCGTGGGTAAAGCCAGGCCATGGCTAAATTAGTCACGCCACTTTTAGCCATGGATTTCTTTGTGGCTAATTCCTCTTTTTCTAGTAGTGAGAATTTCGTTTGGTTATAAAATAATAATTGAATACTGTTTGCAAAGAAAAACACAAAAACAACTTAAAACACAATTGTCTAAAACTAATAAAGGGCAAAATGTTGTGATAAAGTCCTTAATGAAACTTGGGAAATTGGATGTACAACCAGTACATCATATAAAAGAAACGGTAAGCATTATAGGTTTAAAAAGTGGAAGAAGAATAACACAAAGTTTTTTCCTAAAATAAGAGGTATGCTTCAAAGAGTAATGAAATGAAGTTCACTAAGTAAAAGAAAACATTCACTTGCTTTTTTTGCAAAGGAAAGGGGCATATAGCCCCAAAATGTCCTAAAAGAAATCCCAAGTTCATAAAAGTTTTAGAAGAAAATGAATTAAAAGTATGTTTAGGGGAAGAAATATCAGAGGATGTTAGTATTGTTTATGCAATTGAGTCTATATCCTCTGAGGAAGAAGAAGAAGAAGAAGGACAAGCGTTCATGATGAACGTTGAAACTCAAGAAGAAAGTTTTGAGTCTGTCCCTGATGAAACACTAAGCCAAATCAGGCCTGACGATGTGATAAAAGAAGAAATAACCTTAAATAGTAATAAACTAGAAAAATAGAAACATATGAAAATTGAAGATTTATATAAGAAATCTAACTTTAAACCTTGGTAAACAGAATATTTTGAAATATGTGAAGAAATTACTGAACTAAGGGCTAGTGAAATAGAAATTCAGATATTTAACAAATACAAAATCAAAAGACTTAAGGAAAAATATCCTACTGTTAGATTCATTCATATTGGAATAATACAAATAAGTATTACTCCTTTATTCAGGCTTGGAATTGATTCTCTAATTCTTTGCATTGTTTAAGGCAAAGGTTTCATGATCCTATCCAATTCTTTACTTGCGGACAAGAAAAAATCTTATGCAATTCCGAAGTTACAATCTCATTCCTTTACACGCAATAAAGGATTTGTGCCAATCAAGCATGGTGAGGGAAGTCCAATTCTTGATTTAAAACCTATAGAAATACATGACTTAGAAAATCACATTGAATTTATAAAATATTAAATCCTAACTTCTCAGAAAATTCATTATTACTCTGGGAAAAATCTCCTAGGTATTGTGAGCTAAAATTAAAAGACAATAAAAAAATTGTTAGAGTTAAACCAATGATCTATACTAAACAAAATATAAATGAGTTTCAAAAATAGATAAAAAAAGTTACTAGAAAAAGGATTGATAGAAGAAACTGGAAGTTTTCATTCCCGTCCATCATTTTTAGTAATGAAACATGGTGAGGTAAAAAGAATCCAAAACCAAGTTTTGTCATTGATGGAAGGAGGTTATTCAAGACCTCATTATTTACTCCATTTAAATGAAATTGTGGCGAAGTTAGAAAGTTCTTATCTAACATAGCTAAACTTCAAGTTGATGTCCCAAAAATTGTAATTGAAAATTTTGATGAATATTGGGAACAATCTGAAGTTGAGCAAGCATTCTGTACCAATGAGGATATGGATGGGAGTGGTTATTAGAACACATTGAATTCCCTAACGAGGCACAATATTGAAAATATGATGGAGGGCTAAAACTACAGAAGCATAGTGGCCCCATTCTAAAAGAAGGTTGTCAAAAATAAAACTCTACCTGAAATTTGCAAACTCCAATACAAAAAGTTGAAGGAATCTGTACTGTAATAGCATAGTAAAATCTCAAGCTCCACTTATATTTTATTCAACCAAACCAAAAGGAAGTTTTGAAGTCCATCAAAAGGAGTAATCCTCAAAAGGAGAACCCATTGAAGAAAAACACATCTCTCTGCTCTTTCTTGAGAATCAATAAAGTTTCTCTTTTTTTCCATTTTCATTTCTTCTGCAATATTTTTAGCTTTGCATAAGAACATAAAAAAAACATTCTATCATTCCTCTTTAAATTATTTGAACTTTGTTTAATTCTGCTAATCAGACGCGCACTATATAGCTCTAGTAATAGAGCCTCGTTAGAGGCCTGATCCAGGAGTCTACTCCAGTATAGGATTGTGGTCAAGTATTGTAAACACGTTTAAGATATACTAATATTTACATAGTTAATTTTTTTGCACTTATTTGTCATTTATTTAAATGATTTGTGGCTTTTGTGTAATTTGTGTTTCAATTGGGACTCATTTATAATATATTATCTGAGCACTGGATTCATGTTGTGAGCACCAAGGTGGCATGCTGTGACTGCGTTGTAAAGGCAAAAAAGAAAGACTTTTTGAAACCAAGGCATTTTGAAATGCAAAATTCCAAATCGTGGTATTATAAAAATAGTTTCTCTTTCCTAACCATACCACACTACTTAATATTTTTCAATTATCTTGTAGTCATATAATTTCATCTTGTTTTAAATCATTTTACTTCCAAATTATTATAGATGTAACAAATACTAAAACTATATATTTATATAGAAACCTTAATTAATATTTATTATTTTATTTATCTAAAGTTAAATATAATTAAAATATATAGATCTTTTTTTTTTTTCAATTTTGCAATTGTAACAAATGTTTTGATGAAATGTTAATTAGATTTTATAACTCTTTAAAGGAAAAAGAGAGCAGTATATGGAAAAAAACAATAGTATCATTGAAATTTTATGTCAAATATAAATTGACATGTGTATTTTTTTTTTAAAAAAAATTATTTATTTATATTTTGGAATCTTTCAAAATAAACTCTAAAATTAAATAAAATATTTAATTGGCGATTACATATTTTCATGTTCAAAATTGAGCAATAAAAGCCATATCTTGAAAATAAGGAACTCATATATTGATATTTTGATAATTCAAATCACATCTTGTGATCAAGACAGTAAATTGTTGCCAAGTGTTGAGTGCACAATCAAATCGCCGCACCTCGTCAGGTGAATATGTCAAGAATTCACCTCTCGCACCTATAAATAGGGGACGTTTTACAAGACAAAGACAAAAAACAATAAGAGAGACATAAAAAGTATTTCTCATTTAAGGAAGTCCCGCAATTTTCTGAAGTCAAATCTGCGGTGATCTAGGCGAAGTTCCTAGTGTTCTTCTTGAAGATTATCCAAATCAAGGCTCTCAATCTGCAGACAACATGCTAAGCCAATAAATCGGCATTCTTCCCAAATTTACATCAACTCAAGCATACGGTATTCACGGTGTTCAACGTATATCTCGGCATTCATCGTGTTTCTCGGCGTTTGATTCGTAATCACGTTGCGAAGCCTACGAATCACATTATTGAAGATCAAATCTTCTTTAAAGGAAGAATCAGATGATCAAAATTAGAGATTGCACCTTCATTCTTCTATTTATTTTTTTTGAAATTTAATTTGTACTATTTTTCTTGTCTTCTAATTCAATAAACACGAAAATGTGTGTTATAATTATAATTAGTGGCAAGTCGGTGTTGTCAGATAACATGAGATAGTATGCGGGCTGTCACTATATATTTATATTAAGTGACGATTTAATTTATGTGAGTTATACAATGACCATATTTGTATTTATATTGTCGATATTGATGATTATCATCACGCCGGGAAGACAATGTCACATTTTGAAGAAAGGGTGATTGCAACATCCTATATGGGCAGTTTATGAGAAAGAAATGAGTCGTTTATAAAGATGGGCAGTTAATATCCAAATACAACCATTGAATATGTCTTCTGTGTTAGTTGATTATAGCTCAATTTCAAAATATGCTATGTGGATTTGGAGACAACTATTGCGTCCAAACAGACTCGCAAATCTGATGCATGCATGACATCTTATATACCATGCATTTATTATTAATTATAAAAAATAACAACATAAATTAATTATCATTACCATTAAGTTTGTTGAGATCTGCGACGACAAATTAATATTTGTTATCATGTAATATATATAGATATATACACACACACAATTATTATCAATTTTCAACAATTTTAATATTCTAATGGTTGTATTAACTTGTACTACAATAATGCATCATTTTCACTAACAAATGAATCGATTACAAATTTAGTTTTGTGTTAGATTTTATTTATTATAAATTCGTTAGTAAGTATCTTATCATTGATTTTTTTTTTAATTCTATTTACATTGAATTATATCTCTAATTCATCACAAATATATTAAATTTGTGACAAAATCTCTCTCACAAATTTCTGCTTTATTAAAGTTTCCCAGATTACAACTAAACACGTTGTTACTAATACTAGCTGTAATGATTGAAGATTATTCCAAAATGGGGTTCAACCAAAAAAAATCTAAGATTTTCCTAAATTTTTTAAACACATAATCATCACCAAGAGAATGATCAGTTCAAGAAAGGGTCCACAATGAACAATATTCTTCATCAAGCTAAGACCCTCAAGTCAAATAACCAATTGGTGGGGTTACCACCTGCCCCCAACTGGTGGCTAATATAACATAGTGCAAGTGTCTTAATTATTGGACACAAAGAAAAATGCCTACACATTCGAGCCAAGAAATCCCTATGGACAGAACACGTAAGAGTTACAAGCCAAGAGAAACCTCATAAAATCTAATTCAGCATCCACAAAACTTGTACCAATTTCTTGTACAAAAACTATTGGTTCAAACGAACATATCCGATTTGCAGAAAACGATGAGTAATCTATTAAATAGGACTAATCTTTCTTGATATATATATATATATATATAATTTTGAGGGAACAATCTAAAACTATGCTGAAACAAGGAGACAAGACATACATATCAACTATTTTGATTAAATGTATGCGGTCTATTTCATGAAATGTACTGTCCATTATTCATGGTTTGTATAATTCTAGCCATGCACGCATGTATACAAAATGGGGTGATTCTTTAATTAAGAAATACAGTTGAATAATTAATTGGGAGTTCTTTCCAATTGTTATAGAACAGTGATTTCACAGGCGTGATTTGGCATAGATAGATCGAAATAAGAGTTGAATTCTTTGTTTTTAAAAATGAAATTCTTTGTTTTTAAAAATGAAATTGTTCTGAATTTGTGTTCACAGTTTAACAACAATTGTCTTCCAAAATACAATGACCTCTTTCTTGAGATAAGAATACTCCAAATGTTAAGAAAGAACTAAGTTAAGAATTTTGAACTCTCAAAATTAAAAAGAATGCTATCGAATATTGTTTTGGAAATATTTTCAACATAAATGTAGAAGACAGGAAATAATCTCGGATGAGGATGGAATGAATCTGACTTCTGCGGGTGCCTATTTATATTGCCTTAAAGTTGTGGCTCGATGGGTGTCGAAGCCAATATATATATATATATATATAAAAGCATATCTTTAGAAACAAATGAAATACAAATACGGTGAGAAGGGTGGATTCAGCGAGGAATACTTTTGACAATTTCTAAGACAACCAAATGAGTAAATAGAAAAATAAAAGGGGGCTTTTCAAAGCAAGAAAACCAAAATAAATTAAATAAAACAACTCACAGGAAATTTGAGAGAAGAATTAAATCAAGGTGAGAGGACTTCAGTCAAAGGTAGTTCACAAAGCAAAGTTCACGGAATTGATCACTGATGCAAAGATGGCTCTCTACTTTCATGCAGTAAAGTGGTTATAAGTTTTGGAAACACTATGCCAACCAATCCATCAGTAATTTTAGGTTAAGCAAGACATGGCATTATGAATAATCTTTAACTAACAAATAACCCTAATTAAACAATCTTTGAAATTCAAAAAGAACCTGCTCCTAACTAGTTAATATATCTACATGTGAGATTCATTCAGGAATCAGATCATATATTTTCTCAACATATATAATCCAAAAACTTTACCACAATCAAATTATGTTTATTACCACTTAATATTAATCAAAATAAACAATTACGGGTTTAATTTAACTAGTTAGATATATGCTATTTATTATTCGAACCAACTTGCAAATTAAATTGCACAAAAAATAAAGTAACATCAACTACAAGAAAATCTAGTTTTAGCAACCAAATTCTTAGCAACAATAATAAAATGGTTGCTAAGCATGTAGATTTAGCGATAAAAAATTATTTAGTTGCTAGAGTTATATTATATATATTATTTTGTCACCAATCAATATTTGGTAGTTATAGATAGTTGCTATTATCTGGCAAGTCATGGCGAATAATATAGTGACCGAATTAATCACTAGCAACCAACTAATTTTGTATATATATATATATATATATATATATGGTAGAAAAAAAGTCATTACAAATAATTTTACATGGTTGCTAAAAGAAATGCTCATACCAAAAAAAAAAAATCTATTTTCTTGCAGAAATTAAATAAAAATCCTTTAAATTCACTTGTAATGCTTATATTAATTTAAAAACTTACTTTAATATAAAAAGAAATAAATATTTGTATTTATAGAAAAATAAAAAAAACAAATTTTGTACTTACCTAAATCAATAAAGTTACAAAAATTAATAAATTGCATAATTTAAATATCGATAAAATTATTAAAAAAATAAATAAATAACATAATTAAAAATTATTATTAAAATAAATAAATTAATTAAAATATATTAACAAAACAAGGATAATTTCACAAAGATATAATAGTTAAAAAAATACATATTAACAATTCATTATAATAGTGTAGTGGTAAGGCTCCCTTTTCCTTCAGTTGAAGTCCAGGGTTTGAAACATAGTAGGTGCAAAATATATTTTCTTTGTGGGTGTGTGCAATTGCGCCACACAAGGGGTCATCCAGGGACTAGCGATGGTCGGGGCACTATAGTGGTGGCCAAAAATCAATGAGTGTGCGACCTATAGCAGGGCTCTTTGACGGTGGCCAATAATCGACGAGGGTATGAAAGAAATTTATATTTTTTATAGTAAATACGGTCGCTAAACGATTAACTACAACAACCATACAAATGTTATAGTGACCATGAACTTTTATATCAGTGAGTGAAAAATTTGTTACTGATAATATAACCTTTAACGACCATTACTGGATGGTTGCTGAACATTTATTTTGAGCGATCATGTTCAGAAATTGCCACCGAGTACTTTTAGTAATTACTCTATTGCGACCACCGATGACCAATCAATTTTGGTTGCTGTAAGTTTTAATGATTATTTTCGCACTTTTAGTAACCATCCATGATAGTCCCTAAAACTAAATTTTCTTGTAGTATAAGGGATGACCTTTCATAATAAGCCGCAAAGAATATATAAATATTTCAGAAAATAAATAGAAGAAGGAAGAATATTTAGATCTCACAATTGTCTTAGGACATCAACTTTGGATTAACCTTCAACTGAAATAAAAAAATTTAGTCACGAATGGTCATTGCCAAACCTTAAAGAAAAATAAAAGCTAGAAAAATAAACTCTAAAATATAAGATGAATGATAGAAGAAGGAAGATAAAAGAGAAACTTAACAGTTATCAAAAGTCTTGTATATAAGGGTGTTAAGACTCCTAAAAACTAATCCAAAGGGGGCTAGGGTTCTTGCTGAACAAATGTGGGCTCAAAAGGGAAAAAATCAATCTAAATGCTAGTCAAATCTTAATTTTCCTCCAGCTGGTCTAGCGTAGAGGCGTGCTCACAGCTAAGACTCGCTGATGTTCATTGGCTAATCCTTGGGCTGCTACGGGATAAGACATGCCCATGATTTATCAGAGAATTTCATATTCTAGTACATTTATTTTCTTTTATCCCCTTAGCAAGTCGTGCCCAAGACTTTTCTTTAGCTTCTGATTATACTTTAAATTCTTCTAATTTTTACAGCAAGAGACTTGCTTTCACATTTTCGACCTAAGCTGTACGGAATCACAAAAAACATAGTGAAGACTTCAATCTAAAATCATACACAAGCCAAAAAAGAAGAATAAAAAGCAAGGGAATTTTAGTAAAATATACAGCTTATCATGGCTGTTCGGTGAATAGTCACGACCTACCCTCCCAGATTGAGATGTCGATTCAGAACCCAAGATAGCGGTCTGATCTTAAGGCATGGATTGGGGCTTGACTAAATTGGTTCGTACCCGTTCTGGGTTGGACTCGTACGATTTGGTCCGATTCATTGAATAAAAGGCATACTTCTTAAAGTAGTGAAGTCTCAATTTAATGCAAAAATCATATTAGTATTAGCTTGTATTACTTCTTTTTGTATTTATACAACTAGGAAGTTTATGTATACCTCTTTAAACTAATTTTCTTAGCAATACATTCAATTTTATTATGGATTTACAGTAATATTCATGCTACTATATGCTTGACGTTTCTTCTCGAAGAAAAAAAAAAATAGTTTATACTTAATACTCGTAATGTTTTCAAATAATCAAATGATGTAGTCTGAATCTGGTCTTCGGACAAGCGGGGGGAGAGAGCTGCTTCAACGGTCAAGTGCAGTGTAAGAGGTCAGATTTGCTCCAGAAGATGTGAATAAACATGAGTTAACCGAGAGGGAGGTGTCTTGATAAGGTCCTTTGATGCTTAAATGACCTTAATTAATTACAACACATACTTAAATTTAATATCAATAAGTTTATATATTTTATTTTAACATGTTACCTGCTTTGTAATTTACAATTATTTATGTTAAATTATCAAAAATATAGTAGTTATCTTTTTTAAACCACCTCAATTTTAAGGAATTAATGGGAAGAGAATCCTAATAAGTAGGAAAGTGAACCAATGCTAATCCATTTTTTTCGTCGTCACCCCCCCCCCCCCCCACCCTCACCGGGTTTCCCCGGGTTTTTGATTAGTGATCTTGTCTAACACATGAAGAGTAGTTAGATAATGAAAAATAAGTTGTAAATAGGTACATATATAGATTAAATTATAATGAAATTTGTAAATAAATTAAGTGCCAAATTAAAAAAATATTAAATATCTTATGCTAATATTTTTCTTTTCTGAATCAAAAATTGAAAGATGATCTTTTATACTAGTATAAATTCATAGTTATCATTATTAAATATTTCTTTACTCAAATAAATTAAGTAATTACTATGCAATCTTTGTTTAATTATCTAAAATACAAAAAATTTAGAAATACTATTAAAAATTATCTCATGATTTAATTTTCGAACAAAATAGTTTTTATTCATTTTTTTTTTGTTAATGTCATTATATCATATATGGATGCTTTAATTCACAGTTCACCTTAAAAATGCTTCTATTTAAGAGAAAATAAATATATCTTTAATTATTACCAACAAATTTGCACATAAAATTTTTTTTTTTTTTTTGCTATGTGATTTGTTGATTTGAAGACATAACAAAACTATTATTTAATGAACTATATCATTATAAATTATAATCACGTGACAACTTAATATGACTGAGATGATATGAAGAATGATATTTATACAATGGACAATATAAAAAAATTAACTATGTATAATTAAACTGTGATTCGACTACTTAATTAAGTTAATGTTGATTTTCTATACTATATGTTAAACAAATTAATGTCAACAATAAGATTACATATTTATGCACTTAATCATTTATTAAAAGAAAAGGCCTCATAGGCTATTTTTCTGAAAAATGTTACCATTAATCCTACAAAAAATTTATGTTTACAGATGAACAACAAATAGCAAGTCACAACAACCTGCGTTGTAGGTTATAAATTACAACAAAAATTTATATTTATAGATAAACAACAAGTAGTAAGTCACAGCATCGTAAGTTAGAGGTAAACGTAACATGTAAAACAGATAACATGTATTCTAATAAAATAAAGGTAATTAATTAATGTTAAACTTTTCCCAACCTACCTAATATTAGACGAACCTAATTTTTTAACTAAAATTCAACATCCAAAACATAATGCTTATCTTCACATCATGTTAGAAATAAGAAATGTGATATCAAAGTAGTAATAGTGAGGTTATGACAACAATTACCCTTCTAGTTTTAAGGACGAATCCATCATGCACAAGTATTCAAGAGCTTCTAACAGCGTGTCCAAAAAATAAAATGACCAATTTTTTTTTAAGATAGCAGCATTGCAAATTTCTAAAATTATTGAATTTAAGGTATCTATAGAATTCTTGAGAGTAAATGAGAGAAACGAGAAATCATAAAATACTCCACTTGCTTATTTCATTAATACGCTTTTCTTATAGTACAACAACACCAAGAGCTAATAGCATCAAGCCCCTATGCTAATTTACATAGGTACAAAGGACTTGATGTTATTTTAACTAACACAATTTCTTTTCCTTTCAGATGATAAACGTTTCTCCTGGTACCATTCATATGCTTGTTTCAAAGAATCTTGAATAGACAGAATTGCCATTTCTAATTACACACCAGAAATCCTATATTAAAAAAATACTAGCAGCAGAAACCATACGGTCAAAAAAAAATTGAATATACGTTATATATATAGTTATAATTATAATTTGGTGAAGAAGAAGATTGGGGTTTGGGGTGGGGTTTTGGTGGGGGGGGGGGGGTGGGCTTGTAAAAGAATAGGAAATATAAAACAAAAAAAAAATTAAGAAGAATTATTTATTCAAAAAAATGAAATTGTGATTGTAAAGGGTAAATTTGTAAATATATTTGGTCATAGGTTTTCTATGGAAAAATTTAAAAAAAACATATTTAGGTTAAATTTCTTCTTCTTTTTTTTTTTTTAAATAAAAGGTTGTTTTTGGTGGTGAATTGAACCCACACATGCAATAGAGGCGCATATATATATATATATATATATATATATAGTTGGCTTTTTTGATATCCTTATCTCCTTTAATTACGAACTAATTAATCCCATCTAATTAAGTATACCATAAAACATAAACGCAATCAACGAGCTAAAGTTTTTGTCAAGGAAAAAAAAAAAGAAAAGAAATATCCTCATATAAGTTAGTAAAACATAAGATAAGATGAAATTAAATTTCCCCATGACACGGACAAGTAAGTTACCGTAGAGATGACGAAATTGCTGATGGAGTAGTTGAGTAAGATTGCAATCACAGGGTACCATTGTGTAGCAATACAGTGAAGAAATCTTTTCTTTTTTTTTTTTTTAATTTTATTTGTGTGTGTGTGTGTGTCTGTAGGTGGGTGGAGGTTGGGGTGTTTGTGTGGGTGGGTGGGTGGGTGGGGGGGGGGGGGGCGCTTCAGTGTAGCTTTGTGTTTGGGTCACCCCATCCTTCACTGTCACCACTTCAAGCTTGCAGTTCATCAGTAGTTTTCACAAAACCAATTGTGGGCCATGAAATCATACACACACACACACACAATACATTATTTTGGGATTAATTACAATTTACCCCCATTGAAATGCATAATCTGCAAAAGGACCCTCTTCTGGTTGAAAAAAGAAAAAGAATTACATAATTTGCAAAAGTGCCTTGAAACTAAATAAAAGAGCAACCCACATCCTTGAGCTATTTAAAATAAAACATTTATTCCATTCAGTGCATCTATGTTGCTTACTTGCGTGATTTGAAATTGATTCTCGAGTTGTGGTGTACACAGTATCATTTTCGCCCTAAATTAGCAAAGCGTATAAGTGAAATATTAATCGTTGTTGCAGCTTTTTTGGCCTTTTCTAATTCAAAATCATAAAAGGACTTAGTTACCAAAGGCGAAAAATTGAAAAGGTGTGCTCCAAAGTCAGGAAATCAATTTTAAATTGCGCGAGCAAATGACAGCTCTACGCAAGGAGGTTAAAGTGCCTTTTTTACTTAGTATAGGGGAATTCTTGCAGATTATATATTTCACAGGGGGTAAAATGCAATTAACCATATAATTATGAGGGAAGCCTCAGAAAAAAGGAAAAGGGAAAAAGAAAATTAGCAACCTTATCTATTGATTAGGCAGTATATATAGGTGGGTAAGGGGGACTTTTGAGTTCCAGCAAAAGTATCAATATTAGTGGAGAAAATTTATACATTTATACATACTTTTTTAAAGTGGTGGTGGTGGTGATTATGGGAAGACAACCTTGTTGTGACAAACTTGGGGTGAAGAAGGGGCCGTGGACGGCGGAGGAAGACAAGAAACTCATTCATTTTATACTGACAAATGGGCAATGTTGCTGGCGGGCCGTCCCCAAACTGGCGGGGCTCCGCCGCTGTGGGAAGAGCTGCCGCCTCCGGTGGACCAACTACCTCCGCCCGGACTTGAAGCGTGGTCTTCTCACCGAGGCGGAGGAACAATTGGTCATTGATTTACATGCACGTCTTGGTAATAGGTACGTGTTAAATACACACAAAAAATAAAAATATAACGAAAACAAAAGGAAAGAAGAAAAAAGAAAAATGCTACATACCAGTGTTAATATGACTTAAGTTAGCATTTTGTTTTTTAACATGATTATTTTTGTTTTAAAATATAGTGATTTTCTTGTATTCAATGTCTTAATTAGTCGTATGTATGACATAATTATTATTAGAAAAAAATATTATTACTATAAAAAATAAGATGACAATATGAAAGTTATCATTAATAATATATATTAAATGAGAATATCTCATATTTTATCATTACTAAAATGTATTTAATGAGTGGGGAAATTCTAGCCCAGACTTGACTCGGCCGAACTAGCGTTAATCACATAGTAAGTATTTTACACTTGCCATGTGAATAATCGATAATTTAGGGAGAGTGGCTAATCACTTGGTAAGTGCAATACACTTACCATATGATTTGTTGGGTTTGACCAAACCAGGTTCGGGTAAAAATTTTCTGAAGTGAGTGTTATTTATATTCCATCACCTAATGGTTTAAAAATTACAATAAATAGTATTTTAAGTTGTAACTATTCCGACTAATGGATTCGGATCCTATAATGATATTTTAATGACACAAAAAAATCATCACTATAATTTGCATGATTTTTTTTGTCTTTTGCCACTCTGTAGGGGCCGTAGGGTTATCTCAAATTATTAATCATAACAACTTATATACAATTTTTGTCATTGTTGTATGAAAATCATTTCTAAATATCATTTCTGTGAAAGAACAATAGTTTCGTTACTAAATGTATATATATAACTAATGACAATTTTTACATTGCTACGTACTTGATATTTTGGCATAGTTTTTTTTTGCTTGTGGTGATATAAATAAAATTAAAAAGGAAGGAAAAGATTCAATTCATGTAGTACTTGTGTTTTGTGTGTGTGTGTGTGTGTGTTTTTTTTTCCCCCTACGTTTTGTAGGCATTCATAAAAGGCTAAACGCATTGATCGTATAAAAATTGTGTTTTGTATTCTTTTTCTTTCTTTTTTTTGTTTTTTTGGGTTTTAAGAGAGATTTTCGTTCTTTCATTCTTTCTGGGTATTATTAGTTCGAAGCATTAATTTCGGCTGTCATAGCTGGTCCATTTGTGTTTATGTCGTTAATCGGTCAACTTAATTATTGTTAAAAAACAATAATAAACTTTCGAGTTTATGTTAAGTAAAGTAAAATTTAATTAAGTTTTCAACAATATCTGTAATCTGAGGCCGGATCCCCTATTGCATAATCGTACTACATCTTCTATTACACTCATCGACACGTGTATTGGTGAGCGGTTGAAATAAGAAAATAGAAAAATTGATGATATGGAAAAAAATATGAAGATTGTCTTTTCTTATCTCAATCACTCATCAATACACGTGGCGTATATTGATGAGTATAATAGAATATGTAGTATGATTATGCAATAGAAGATTCGAACCGCTGTAATTCAAAAATAATCTAATGATAAGAAAGTTCAAAATATAATGTTAATTTGATAATATATATATTTTTTTCTAAGCAAAAGCAGCAATAAATTTTGACGCGGGGACTGCTTTTACTAAGAGATGTAACTTGTTAGCAATAAATTCAATTAATTAATGTGTTAACTTTATCAACAAATTAATGGCGCACTTTAGTTAACTTTTGATCTTCCATTAACTAATATCTGTGCATTACCCTTTTAATGCCTTTTTTATGGCTTTACAAAGCTCTTTGATTATGAGAATATATATGCGGTTCCTTTAACCTCTGCCCAATTAATTTAATTTTATTTTTGTTTCATTTATTTATTATTTTGTTTCTGTCAATCTTATCATCATTTTAATTGATTAAGCAATTACCCCTCCTTTCGTAACGACTAGGAAAACTATATAATAATATTCCAAACATGGCTTCAAATTCAAGATTATTATTTTATGAAAAGAAATAGTGCCCTAAAACAAAGACAAATCAACAGATCTGAAAGGGGCCGTCCTTTTTCTTATTGTATTTATAATTTTGGGTTTTATAGTTATAATAAATAATAAATTAAATATTTCTCCTGCACAAGATTTGAATTTATCCATTCATGAAGCAAAATACCATATTGCCCCTAAGAATTTCTGGCTCCTTTCTTTTAGGCAATGTTTAGAACAAGAATTTTGATGAGGAAAAGTGGAAGAAAAATGGAAATGATTAAAAATGAAAGCATAAAGTACTATTATTTGAAGCAAAAAAATAAAATTTCATCCTATTTTCCTTACCAAAATCCTAGAACCAAATAGAGGGTTAAAGAATTTCCTGTGTCATTTAAATTATTTTCTCCAACTACGTACAAAAGAGAACCTTTTTCATTGAGAAGAAAATCTGTCACGAATTTAACGAAATTCGTTACAAAACATAGTTTTGTGATAGAATTTAATCGTCAAAATTTCGTTAGTATATATTGGGCAACTGATTAATTTTGTTTCAATTTTTAACTTTAATTCACTAATATAAATTCATGTATACATAATTTTTTTTTTAGTGAAAAGGTTGTTTTCTCACTGCAAGAAAATGAGTAAATTTGTAACAATATAATAAGTGATAATCAAAAAATTGTCATTAATTATATACATTTTGTGACAACAAATTAATGTTGTCACGAAACACAGTATGCATAATGTTAATGGTGACAACTTATTATAAAAATGTGGCAACATAGTGCAAAAGTGATAATTAGTGACACACTTATTGCGGCAACTTAGTCGCAATGGAATATTATCACAAAAACCTAATAACAAATTTGATTGTCACCAAATTGTCATTATAAGTGTGCCACTAATTATTAATAGTGACAACGAAAACATTACTTCTTATCATCATTGAGTGATATTGTGATAACATAAAAATTATTTTCACCAAAAAAACTTAATTAGTGATAAAATAGAATGTATTGCCACTTCATACAATTATTAGTGACAACTTTTATATTGTTACTTTTAAATCTTGTCAATAATATTGCTTTTTCTTATAGTATCTTCAATAATTACCTATTTTGTGTGTGTATATATATATATATTAACCAATCATTTTTGTTTTCTATTTTTGTATTGTTAATTAGGTGGTCTAAAATTGCAGCAAGGTTGCCAGGGAGGACAGACAACGAGATCAAGAATCATTGGAACACCCATGTAAAGAAAAAGCTTCTGAAAATGGGAATTGATCCTGTCACACATGAACCCCTACACAAGGAAACCACTGCAAAAAACTCACAATCACAATCACAATCACAACCCCATGCAGCAGATACTTTTCCAAAGCAATCAGAAAAAAACCATCATAAAGTGGAACTATCTGAAGCAAATAATAAAAAAGTGATCACTTCCAGCCAAGAAGAAGAAAACTCTTGTTCACCAACTGATCAAAACAGCTCCTCATGCGACGAATTCAATTCGTACGAAAAAGACCCTCTGATCAGCTTTCTGTTCAGGGATGACGATCATTTCCAGGTTCCATGGGAAAATTTCAACGATTTTTGCGGCACTTCTTGGGACGAAAACTGCTCCTGGCTGTTGGATTGTCAAGATTTCGGCCTTCATGACTTTGGCGGCTTCGATTGTTTCAATGATACGGAAACGAGCAGTGTGTTGAACTCATTATAGAAGGGGAGTGACCCTTATCAAAAGGGTTAGTTACCGAATAAAATCCTGAGATTTGGCCCGTTTCCAATCCTCTATAGCATAAAAAATTACAAATACCCCCCTATTGTTTGGTTACATGTTACACATAACCCTTTATTGCAAATGGGTTTTGTAATAAAAAACCAAATATTAGGGAGGTATTTGTAATTTTTCATACCAGCAGAGGTTCTGTCAAACTGGGATAAATCTCAAGTGTTTGTTCTGTGATTAACCTTTGTTTAACCTGTAAAATTACTGCGACTAATGTGTGAAGAAAAAGAAAAAATAAAAATAAATCCCGATGATCAATGATGTTATATTGAGGGATATTTAGTTTCATGAGGGCTTCGGACATGTTACAAAGTAACATGTCGGGTGGTTCCATATAAATGTATAATTATTACTAGAGTTATTAGAAGTTGATTTTTATTTATGGTGATATAGTAGAATTAATATCCTTGGTGGGTTGGAAATTGAAGCTCTGCTAGCTAGAGAAGAGGTTTCTCAACAACCAAATTAGAGAGGGGATTAAGTATACGAAATTCAAATAGTGTAGAAGCTTTGTCGTACTCCTATGTTAGAAAAGGATGGGGAGACAATATTGTAGATAGTGTGGCAATGCGAAGAATGTAAATGTGAATATTAAAGCTTTTATGTGCATTTTATGTGTCAATGCCAATAAAGGAAAACAATAATAAAAAAGAAAAAGCCTTTGCATATTTTTAATACTACAACAAATGTGACATGATATTTGGTTATATGAGAATATCCATATCTATGGTCGTCTGGAGAAGACCATTGACTACTTCACTTGCCTGCATGTCCCGTGTCGGCCACGTATAGTTGGAGGAGTAAGAAAGAGATTAATATTTTGTTTCATTTTACCAAGAAACAAGGACGAGGGATCGAAATGTATTTTCTGGTATGATTTAGAATAAGGATTACAATTTTGTTGCAATTTGTTTGTTCTTTTATTCTAATTTTGCTTGTTTAACGATTGGCCTGCGATGAACTGTTTCAAATAAAGACGTTACAATATTTAATTAGTGACAACATAAAATGTATTCCCATTAAATACAATTATTGGTAACAAGTGATAATTGACAACTTTTATATTTTATTACTAAAATTATTTTTTCTTGTAGTGTGGACATCTATAAAGCACAAAAATACTCTTAAAAATAGAGATGTGCAATGTCAAACATCGTATTGGACACGACACTTCGCGACACACGTACGACGTTCCACGTGGCGTGTCATAAACTAACTAAATCCAACACTTCTAAAAACATGTCAAACACTATCACAACGTGTCCGACAACTTTTGGACACGTGATGTTTTTTTTCTATATATTTTTGTAAGTATTCCAATGGCAAAAGATAATTTACAATAAAAATTTTCTAAAGATATTTAAAAAAAATTATTTTTTCATTATATTTTTTTATAAAAATTGAAACTCTATTCTTTTTTTTAAATAGATAGTTACAATCACCCATATGTACTTCTACCTTTTGTATTTGTATCATTATGTATATATGAATCTTACATTAATTATATATCAATGTTTAATTATTTACATATTATGTCATATTATCAATAAAATAATATATAAATAATGTCATGTTGGAAACGTATTGTGTCATAAATATTTTAAAAATTTTGTATAGTCATTTTCATATCATATTATGTTTGTGTCACTGTATCAGTATCCGTGTAACATAAGTGGGCATTCGCCTTGCTGACTTGGGTAAGGTTACCCTCCCGGTTGCATGTGCAAACCGAATTGCCCTATTGGATCAAGCGTTGGTCCTCCTGGTTAGGGCCACCTTCGGGGTCAGCCTATCGAGACCCAAGAACGCTATTGGGCTTTTGTATTTTGGCATGGACGTTATTGAAAACATATTGGCCCCTTTTGATTGGGTGGATTGGATAAATGTATATTTAGTATTGAGTTAGTTGGTGGGTTGGATAATTGTAGTTGAAATGCCATATTTGATTTGTGGGATTCAGTCCATGGCTCAAATTTCAATGATATATAAATCTCGTTTGATTTTGTGGATTACATTGGATTAATAGCAAAAGTTCCATTTTGCCCTCAAAATTATTTTTCATTGGTTTTTGACTTTTTTTATAACAAGGACAATTTAGTAAATTCAATTTTGAGATATTAACAATACATTCTAACTTCCTCTAGTAGCACCCCCGCCCCTAAGACTGAATCCAGCTTAAATGATGGCTTCAATCCATGGTATCATGGATTGAGGCATTTCAATACATGATAAAATTACGAATCAAATATGGAATTTAGATTGGACTATTTATTGTATTACAACGTATTATAACAAATCAAAAAGAACCAATATATATGGTATCATTACTAAATGTTTCACTATGAAATGGACAAAATTTTGCATACTAAAACTTCTTTTCTTAGAACACTTTTCTTTTTTTTCCGTTGGTTATTCTTTGGTCGTATATTCCTCAAATCCTATTTAGAGAGCTGTCCATTTCTGTAGTAGTTATCGATTAGCCAATTCTTTTAAATGGGTCAAAAAAAAAAAAATCTCAAGTCATTCTTTTTTTCGTAGATTTTTTTTTAAAAAAAGTCAAGTAGTTTTACATTAAGATATAGTAATAAAAAATTCTTTTATTTGAAACTTTTCTAAATAGCTTCTAAGAAAAAGCTATATTTTGCCTTTCTTTTCAGCTTATGCCTTTTCTGAAATTTCTTACCGGGGGAAATTCCGCCGGAATATTCCACCGGAACGGAATCCTATCCGGGGGAAATTAATCCTAGATCAATTCAATAATAATCCTAGATCAATTTAAATACATAAATCAAATATTTGAATTTATTTTATTGAATTAGTTATTTAAATTAATTTTTGACAAGTTATATCAAATGATTTTTGACTAGTTAAAACAAACTCGATTTATTCTTTTGGTTCATCAGCCCAATGAAGTATAGTTCTAACTTTATATTATGGGATAACTTTCATAATTTAATAAAATCATTTATTTTGTTTGACAAGTAGTATTAGGACTATTGCAGGGGTTGTAGCCACATTTAATCTTATACTCCAAATACATGTTTCATTTTCTTCTTCATTGCATGAATATACACCAATTATAAAGATTTTATCAATTGTATGATTAAGAAAATAATTTTAAATACATAGTTGTCTAATATAAATGTGTATTATAAAATAAAATATCATCTGAAAAAAGAGATTTTATTAGGGTCGTAGCCTTCAAATATTTTGAAAATCCAATATATATCATGTTATATGTCATGGTCCAGTCCTTTATTTTTTTTCCTAATCATTGTCTTTTATTATATTGAAAATTATTTAGTGATTGAACTAGTAATTTGTTAATTATAACAAATATTTAATAAATTAATAGCAAAAAAAAAATATCACAAAAATTTATTTAGATAATTTATATTTAGAATTTCGCATAATTTATATTAGTTAAGTACAGAAACAAGTAATTCTTTAACAAAAAACTAAAGTGGTATAGTGGTTTGAGGCTTTATTCTCAACCAAGAGGTCAAGAGTTCGAATCACATCAGATTCAAGAAAAAAAAAATTTATCCGTGGCTAACAACTAGCACGGCTAGCCCGTGGCTAAATACTAGCCATGGGTAGCCGTGGCTGACAACTACGGCTAGGCCGTAGTTAATCGTGCAAGTCCGTGGCTAATTTTATACTGAAATATTTTAAATTATCAATAACATTACATATTATTGAATTACAGATAAAAATATAGTATAAGTGATGGCAATCCATCAATTATAAACTTTTAAAACTAGATAATTAACTTGTACATATATACAAGTGATCATAATATATATACACATATATATAGTAAAAGCCACTTGTGATATTATAATAAATTGATAAAGTCTAAACAAATAATTGTGCAACTTAAGTTCTGATTTAACTCAATAGAACATTATACTATCGTAAAATAATTGGAACGATCATTGTTTATTCAAATTGATATTCAGCACACAAAACACATAACGATTCAATTATATAACAATTTAAAAGATTTATTTGAGTAAAAATAGTAAATTAAATGAGGGTTATTATTTGTTATAAATAATACAATACTTATGAAAACAAATTACACGTTTGTATTCAAAGAACATATTAAAACGAAAACAAATAAAAAAAATGAATAATTAAACAATTATCAAATTTACAATTTACATTACTTTTAATGTACTTTTGATTATAAGAGTAGATAAATTTATTCAGAAGAAACTAATTTAGAATTAACACTATTATATTTATATGTAGAAAATAAAAATATTAATAATATGCTTACCCCTTCGTTTAAATACGTAATCCATTGAACTATAACACTTTACCCCTTTGTATTATAATAAGTCTCATTTAACCTCTTCATCTATGTTGAATATTACTTGTGAAATGTCTATTATAACCTTTTATTCTTTGAATTTTTAAACAATAAAAATATTCATTAGTATGAGAAAGATAAATTATACAACTACAATTATTTTTTCGTCTCTATTTTAACACTATTATAATGCAGGGTGTTAGCTAATAAATATTTTATTCTAATAAATACCAAATTGATTTTTTTAGATCTCAAATTTTATTATTATTATTATTATTATTATTATTATTATTATTATTATATTGACTTAATAGTTCATTCTTTCTTTTATTTCTCTCGAATTCCTAAAGTTTGTTACACAAAAATATAATGGTTGCAATCTTATCCAAAGAAATTTGCGCAATGTTTGAGCTAAGTATTTTGGATCAGAAGATGAAATTATAAACAATTGAAAATTACATTTGTAATCTTCAATATATAATAATAAAGTTGTGAGATTGAAAATACAACTAATGTTGGCACTTTCATTGCCAAAATTAATAATCGATGACATAATATCGAAAGGTAAAAGTTTTGCTTAACAACAATATATGAAATATTTTTGGTATTTTATATTTTTTATGACAGCTTTTGAACTGTAAAAGCCTAAAAGGAGTGGTTATTAAGATTAATAGTTAAGACCTTTTTTATATAATCTATTTGCTTATTAAGATGGAGTGGTTAAGTGAAACATATCTCTATCTATTATATATAACGAAATAGTCAATTTAAATTCACGACAAGTGGCAGTGTAGTTTCACGACAAGTGTTGCAATGAAATAGTCAGTTTAGATTCACGACAAGTGGCAGCGTAGTTTCACGACAAGTGTTAGCAACATGTTTATTTTTTATATATCAATTAATTAGAAATACTTATTACTAATCAATTAGTCATTTAGTACAATTTTAAATTATGAAAAGAGTATATTATTTAGCAATTTATGGCTAAATTACAAGCTCATTACCAGTATTACTTAACTATTTTAAATTACTTGCTATAAATTAATTGAAATGTATATATCTTATGAAATTTTATGTTTCAAAAATATAAAATACATTTGAATTTGAAATTAAATAATATTTTCATTACTTATCAATTTAAATAATTATTCATCACAATTATAAAGAACATTTAAATTATCTAGAAAACTTGCATATTGGAATAAAATAAATAATTTAGATAATATATTTCCTAAAATAATATTAAAATTTATAAAACAAAAAAACTTATTAAAGTTTTAATAATTTTCAAACTAATTATTGATTAGCAAAAAAAGATGAGTAGTAAACAAACTAACAAAAAACTAAGACATAACAAAATATTAGAAAGTAAATATTAGCAGAAAATATCCTAAAAAAAATATAAATCTATACTATTATATATTTGAGAGCGGTTTATCAGTAAAATAAACTCAATTTTGACTCAATTCTCAATTCTTAGAAGTTTGAATTATTTTTAATTGATAAACAAAGTTTAAATGTTGTTTAATTTTGATAATATATTTCCTTTCTAGATTTTCTTCCAAAAATCAATCTAATTAATTATTTTCTTGATTCTCTAGATCATTCAAATTTTATTAACTTAATCACTCTTCTATAACATGCAACTTTCCATATTTATCTCTTTGTTTAATTTTATCTTTTCCTATTTATTTGACACAACTATGAAATTTGTTTTATCCCATCCATAAATTTGAAACACAATGAGAGGATCGAATGTCCCTTGCCCTCTATGAATATTGATGAAGATTTGTTGAGTCTCCTTTCATCAATCATAAAATTTATTAGTAAGTTCTTCACTTTTTATCCCCCAAAGATCTTCTACGATTAGCTTTATTTTGTTATACTATTTTTGTTTGTTTGTTGGTACTTAATTTTGTGATCATCTTTCAATTTTTAAATAATATCAATATTATTGTATTTTCTTTTCTTTGTTCTTACTTCTGTTTTTGAGTTATTTTTTGTTATAATTTCGGTATTCTATTTTAGATTACATATTGGTTTTTTTGAATGGGTCAACGGGATCTGTTTGACTTATTAGCTAAATCTTTTTCCCGCTAAATTGATAACTCTCGCATTAGCGCACGATGAATTTGATGATTAGTTATTTGATGAAATAATAATTAAAATTCAATAAATAATATAGTTGCGTTAAAAATAATTTCAAACTTTCATAAAAGTGGAAACACAATAGAATTTAGGAACAAACCAATAATAAGTACAAATAATGTATAATGATTCAAATGTTAAGCCAAATTAACATTTTCTTATGCATGATAATGATAAAGAAATTATAATATAGCTTATGGAATTAGAACTGCAAATTCTTTACAAATTTTTTAATGTGGTTAAATGAGATAAAAAAAAAAAGGAATGAAATTTTGAATAAAATTTATGAAGAACAACAAACAAAAAATCATCTCATATTGGATCACCATCTTTATACTATAAATCCATTACGATTTTGATATTTAGGGATATTGTACACACATGCCGTCAATATTTATATTTGTATTTATATTTATATTTATTATTATTATTGTTGTTGTTGTTGTTGTTGTTTCTAGTCCTACTACAATTTTTCTTGATTTTCTTTAATTAAAATAAACCCAAATATTTTGTTTCTTGCTGTTGACTTCACGACCAAAAATTAGTGATACAATATTGAACTACTTATGTTTTTGTCTTTACATAATGCTAAAAAACAATTCGAACTCTCAATCCCTTTATATTCAAATCATAATTCATAATAATTAATGCATCCTCTCCAACTTTCTAAATATGATTAATCCAACTAATGTTGTTAGACAATAGTAAATCTTTAGATGATTTTGTAAATATGATTGTTACCCATCCTATGCACGACTTCTTCCTAAAGATAATATTTATTGTACTCCCAAATGAATATCTTGATTTTTATTTTCTATTGTAGTTTATTTGTTCAAATATATTGCATATTTTTATTAAAAAAGAATAAGTAATTAATTTTCTCATCAATTGTACCCTTCTTTTACATATATATAATCAATTGATTTTAGATACGACAAATTACTAATGAAATTCAACAATTAAACAACATAAGATATTAATATTGAAAAAATTTATAAGTTTGATTCTAGTATTTCAAATTGTTTTTCTGTTGTTTTACAAAAATATTAATTATAGAAATTATTTTTTTTTTCTATTTTTTACAAAAATATTAATTATAAAGCAAATTCAATCAAGATATTGACATAATATTAATTTTATTTTTAATTATATGTACGATAAAGAAATAATATTTTATTTAAATTTTTGTTTAGTATCGATCAAGTGAGGAAAAATATAATATTAATAAATTAGAAATACAAAATTTATTATTATAAATAATTATATTAAATTAAAATTGATTATAGAATATGGACTAATGAGCAGATATAATGAGAGGAAGATTAAAATTAAAAGATATATAAAATTTGGACAAACTGAACTATTATAGTGAGTTGTTCATTATTAATATATTTTACACATATGTACCTTTATAGAGCATACAATAAAAGAAAATGGAAAAAAAATCAAATAACAATAGGAAATTGTAATACCATTATACAAATCATATCCATACTTTTAATATTAAATAGATCAATATATAAATTCAACACTCATTAGTTAATAAAATCATATAAAAATATTTTTCCAAAAAAATCAAAATTTATAGGTATATAAGTACTCACACATAAGTAACATAGAACAACAATTGGGAACGAGGTGGTAAGGAGCTCATTTGAGTACTCGAAGCTGAATTCTTGTTGCGACTTTGTCCTCCTCACTCTTGATAAGGACATTTTACCCTTAAATTATGAAAATAAAATTTAGGGTTAATTATATTTACCACTCCTGAGGTTTAGTGTATTTACAAAAAACACCTTGCCGTTTAGGAAATTACCATTACCCCTGAATTGATGGGCTCTCAAGTTAGATCTAAAGGACTTGATAGAAAGTCCTTTTTGCCCCCCCCCCTCCCCCCACTCTTTTTGTTTTTTCAAAAAACAAAATTGAAAAAGGCTTATTTTGTGAAAGACAATAATGCCCCTCCTTGCCCTTAGAACCAAGTGTCGATCAAAGTCAAACTAAAGAAAAAAACTTTTCATCTCCCAAACCCTTCTTAATGTTCATCACTAGTCTCTGGAATTCTCCTTGAAAAAATTTGTTCTTTTGGTGGAATTGAAGTGGATCTTGCACATTAAGGCACCGTTTGGATGAAAAAAAAACCTCATGCAGAACCCTAGGTTTTTTCCCCCTCTTTTTTCATTCAAAATAGGTGAAATATATGTTATTAATGCTTGATTTTGTGTTAAATATCAATATTCTACATTTTGGTGACATTGTGATGTTGAAAAAAGCATTTTCTTTTGTTTTCCTTCTCCTTTTTTTTTCTTTTTTTTTTCAGTTGAACAATCATATAAATGGAAGATATATGCTACATTGTTTTACTATTTTTGGTATTTTGTCACGACCCGGAAAATCCCCTTTAGATTTTATTAAATATAAATAATAATTTATATGAATATTTTTGCAAAAGTTACAATTTAAAATAATACAAAAGTCACTATAAAAACGTCATAGTGCCCGGTGGTCTTCCGCTGCGCACTCTGATATAATATCTTTGCCTAAAAGAATGTTCATAAAGGGTGTCAATACGACGGTTGAGTAGAAACATTACTTAATCACATAAGGTGCTCATGTGTGTGATTTGCACATAAAGCATATATAAAGCACATAGTTTGCACTTTTCTACCTTTCGTCACCTAACAGTGACCCTTATGACTACCCATGCCGAATATACAACCAGCACATTTCTCCCGCCTGCCTTATCCTCCGGTGGTTATATCCCGGGCATACGCCGAATATTGTCCTACGACCCTCTCTCTTGAGTAGAACACTCCGTCTACCCAAGGGGGGATTAGGAGATGGAAGGAGTGTGAGCTCTTAAAACCGGCTACTCAATAGTATGTCCCGGCGGAACACATCCAAACCACTCCGGCACATTTGGGCCCATTCACATAATATCACATAATCACATAGTCAATCCTTGGAAACCTTGCTTCCATATTTCAACATATTGTAAAATACTATTAAATGTAAAATAATTGAAGTTCTTAAATATAATCATATATATTCCTATAACTTATGTTAACGTATATATATATGTATAAAATATCGAATCAAAATATAAGTATATATACATATGTACGTATAACATATACATAAATATAAATATATGAAAAGATCCAAGTAGATTAAAATATATAAATCTATTTGCGTATAGCATATGTATAAAAGCATATGTAGATATATTTTAGTAAAAGAGGGATTTTGCTTTGTTTAAAACTAAATTTATTTTGTTAGAATAACTAAATCTTGATAAAACTTTAATAAATACATTTTATTCTAAAACTTTAATCTATAAAGTAAATATTGGTAAGAAAATAATATACCTTTCCATAAAACCGCTTTATTCCCATAAAATTAATATAGTTTCATATTTTCATAAAACAAATAAAAGTTCATGAAACTAATATATTTTCCAAAATGACATATGGTTTTGGATAAAGATTTAACTTACAAAATAAACATATATTTCTATAAACTTTTCTTCATAAAACTAAGTATATATTCATGAAACCACTTTAATCTAATGAAATCCTACACACATAATTCCATGATACTTAACCTATGAAAATAAGACACATATCAAGCATATAATCACATAATCACATAATAACAAGGTTGCATCTTGATCACATAATAAGAGTAATATTCACATATTAAGCATAAATTGGATTAAGCTACTAAACCAAGAGCATTGAAGCATGCTTGACAAGAACTTTTACTCATGAGCATTGAAGCATGCTTTTAGCAAGGACTTTCACTCAAGAGCATTGAAGCATGTCTAAGCAAGAACTTTTACTCAAGGTGAACATATGTAATACCTCTACTTATGAGATTAAGCAAGGTTTCTACCTTTCAAAAGGGCACCTTCTCCTCTATAAGTATAAAATGCAGAATACAAATATAGATATATAGAAAGGTTAATATGTATATATATGTGTGTAGAAGAAGGGTAATGATATATATATGTATATAGAATGGTATACCAATGATATAGGGTGATATATATATTGAAAGTGCACGATTTTGTGGGTGTGAGGGTTATAGGCGGGATTTGTGTGTGTGTGGGTGTGAAATATGAGCAACTCCTCCCCCCTATTTATAGTGGAGGATGAGGGTAGAAGCCAAGACTTGGGGACCAAGTTTCAATTAATGCATATCTTCCTAATTAATGCAAATCTCCCACCTGGGCTAAAATTAAATGCCAAATTAAATGAAATTTTCCACCTCCCTCCTCTATTTCTAGCCTTGGTGTAACCCTAATGCATGAGTCATGAAGCTAGATGAATGGAAGACCACACAAGTACACAATTTCTAGAAGAATGTCATCTTGTATTAGTGTAAGATATTTTAATAAAATATTAACACAAAATCAAATAAAATCTGATATTGATTTTCCTTATCTTATAAAATCTGAAATCATATCTTTATTTCAGTAAAAATTCGAATTTGTATTTATTTATTTTTGTAAAAACTGAAAATTAGGGTTTTAGGGCATAAAATTAGGGTTTTAAGGCCTAAAATCCGAAAATTCATAATTAATTTAGAAAAATTCCAAAATGATGAAATTTAATCTTTAAAAATCTGAAATTATATGTATATTTCCCAGAAATTAAAAATGTTTTAGTTATATTTTTGAAAATTGCAATTTAGGGCATAGAAAGTTCGAAAATTGTGTTAGAATGTCAAATTCGTCTAAAATTTGGAAAATCATGTAATTTATTCAAAATTGCATCTTCTCCATGCATAAAAGTCTAAAATAATTAGTTATATTGTTTTGAAAACTCATAGGTATTTAATAAATGAATTTTCCAAGACTGGTAATTGAAATTCGAAAAATGAGCACTTTACCGTTCAAATTACAAATTAATCTCAAAAGTAGACTAAAATTTGAAAACAAAAAGTAATAATGACATTTTCAAGAAGCATAAGGTTTCAAATCAATTATTTAAGTATTAAGGATTTTCGGGTCATCACATATTTAATAGCTAAATTGCAAAAAATTATTTTCTAGGGTTTTTAGATTACAGTCGGTAATTTCAAATTTTTGTATGAAGGCTTTGAAGCTGCTTCTTTGTTGTTGTTGTTATTTTTATTTAAACATGGGAGGTTTTATTTTGGTCAGGTATTTAGGGGTTTCTTGTGTCAGTTTAGTATGAATTTTTTTGGATCAAGTTTGTAGTGTTCATTTGGTGTTGTTTTATTGTTTTGTGTAATTTTTGATTGGTTGTTTATTTGTGTACATGTTGTAGGTATGGGTGATGACAAATATTATCTTGTTGCAAATTGTTTGGGGGAAAAGGACAAAATTGAGGATGTTGACAGAGATAGGTATGACATTATAGATTTTAGGAGTGATATAGTAACTGCTTTTGGGTTTCTTAAGGAGGTTAGTTTTACTATTTGTTGTGCAATGCCTAAAAGTGATGAGCGGTTGATTATTAGTGATGATAATGGTGTTGTCTATGTTTGATAGGTTTTGATGGGTGCCATCTGAAAGGACGTTTTTGGGTGGGGGGGGGGGGTCTTTCTTACTGCAATTTCTTTAAATGCAAACAATGGTATATTTCCATTAGCATTTGCAGTAGCGGAAAGTGAATGCAAAGAGTTTTGGTCTTAGTTTTTGAGATTTTGTCTGTAATGCTTGGTGGCTTCACACCTAATAGACCTTGGACTTTCATGAGTGAAAGATAAAAGATTTGTATTTTATTTGTGATATCTTGTATTCATTTCATTCATTCATTAGTTAATTATTATCTTTCTAGTGTTGTCTTTCTATTATGTAGGGTCTAGTTGAAACCATTAGTGAACTTATGCCATATGCAAGAAATAGGAGATGTGCAGGGCATACTTATACCAACTTTATACTGCAATTTCCTAGTGTAGCCCTTAAGAGTTATTTTTGGATAGCAACTAGGTTGTACAATATAAGAGGCTTCAACCTTGCAAGATAGAAGATAAAGGAAATAAAAGAGAGAGAGAGAGAAAGAGAGAGAGCTTACAATTGGCTATTACAAATACCTGTTGAGATATGGTCAAGAGAGACCTTTGATTGCTCAATAAATTAAGGATGACCACGTGACAAACAATCTTTTATAGTCCTTCAACAATTGGGTTGGTGCCCTTAGGTCCAAACCAATCTTAACTCTAATGGATGGACTTAAGGCTAAGCTCATGAGAATATTGTATAAAAGGAGGGCTAAAGAGAGGAAGTGGAATAACAATGTTGTACCTAAAGTGGTGAAAAAACTGAGTGACATTAGGAAGAATGCAAGAAAGTGCAAAATGTTGGTGGCTAGTAATGATAGGTATGAGGTTCACGATGACAATATCCATTATGTGATTAACCTAGAGAGGAGGACTTGCCAATGCAGAGTGAGGAAAGTAACAGGTATACCTTATAGACATGTTGCAGTGTGGATCATATACACGAGGGACAAGGTGCAAAAATGTACTGATTCTTGTTTCTTAAGAGCAAATTACATAAGAGCATACCAGTCCTTGATCCCACATTTTGACCAAATGACTTAGAAGAAACCCCAAGTTAATTGGACCCACTTTTGAAGAGGAAGAAACTTGACAGGCCTAAGAAAAACAAAAGAAGAGAAGCAAGAGAAGAACCTGCTGTTAAAAGATCAAACATAGTTAGATGCAAGAATTGTCAAGGTGTAGGACACAATGCCAGGACTTTCAAAAACCTCAGGTTATATTTCTTTTACCTTGGTTTATTGCTACAAAAACTATACACTCATCACCTCTGTTTGTATCATATTAGGTGGATGGTGTTGTAGTAAGTGGAAGTAAACATATCTAGTCCAAGAAGAAAACAGTGAAAGAAAGTAGTTTCAAAGGCTTTATTAAGTCGCATGTTTATTGCTCTTGTTTTTAGTTTTTTTTATATTCATTAATACTCTCAAAATAGTGCCAAACACCAATAATGATAAAGGATACTCAATGGCAACAGCAATAAGAACAAGTAGTTCACAAGGTATGCTAACCCAACCTTTACAAGGTGTGCCAACCTAGTCTTCGGAAGCCTCTACCAAGGCTCCAAGTATATCTTAGGTCTAATTGTGTGATATTACTTGGACAAATTTTTACACAGTGGTCTAATACATTGTACTTTTATAGAGTGGTCTCAAAATGTCAAATTTATAACAATGCTCTTAAAAGAAAGTATGGAGGTGAACATAGAAGGAGTGGTCATAGAGCATCTTGCGTGGTAAGGGTAAAATTCTTGGTCAAGAAAATACGAAATAAGAAACTGCATAATAGGCCTACAAATTCAAGCCCTCCACACACTGCACAAAGTTAGACTGGCCTTATTGCTTTTTGGACTATGATGTTATTGTTTTTGCACATAATGGATAGTGATTTTAGTGTTTTTGGATAGAATTGGTTATGGAAATTGATGTACAAGCTATGTGAAAATTTTGGTTATTTTGGACAATGTGATGGATGTATTAGGGAACCAACTTGATTATTTTTGGACAAGTGATGGATGTAATAGGGTATAAACAATGTTCTAATTATAGTGATGGACTTATGACATCAATTTATGTTGTTTGCGCATGGTTTTTTTGAAACTTAACTTATATTCCATTAGGATGATGCAAATATATCTAAGTTATATTTTATCAGGATGATGTAAATACATTTAGCTTATATTCTATTAGGATGATACAAATACATCTAAAGCAAAACTTTAACAATGTGGACAATAAGAAAAAAGGCTAATAGTCCCATGTTTAGAACTAACAACTTATACGCCATTGGGGTTGTACCCCAGTGGTGGGGTTCGAACTGGCATCATTGAGGTCCTGAGTTTGAACCTTCTTGTCTTCTCTTCTTCCCATTTGGGTGAGTGTGTATATGCGTGTGTGGTGTTCTTGTTGACATATATAGGGTGTCCCAAATTTATTGTATAAATAAAAAGAACAAATAACTTATACAAGAGACCAGTACTACCAACTTGGTTGTTCAAAACAACATTTGAACTACTAGCTTTATTAGGATCATGCACAACATGCACCAAAACATCATTCTAATAGGAGAAACCGTGAGAGGGACATGAATAAAATAACCTCCCACTATTACGATCCGCATCCACAATCAAAATCATAGTCTTCAAGCCGTATTCAGGATGAACGTGGTGTAATTTGTTGGATGGAATGTAACATGTAAGGACCTGATTTTTCTTGCACTTCCTATGTGACTTTTATATATATATATACATATATATATATATATGTTTTGATGCTTAAGTGTGTTCTTTAAATGGTTATATGCATAATTTATGTATATTGTGACTACTTTGCAATATGTGCTTAATTTTAATCATACATGCATAAGTAGTATAATTATTCTTCTTACCATATTTAACAATCATACAATGCATAAAATACAAGACAATGCATAGTTATATATATATATATATATATATATATATGCACATACACGGTTACACACACACACACACACACACACACATAGAGTTAGAATAATTTTCATAAAACTCTTGTACATGGCCTTTTCACAAAAATGTGTCATATATATATATATATCAAAATATTTTCCATCTTATATATATATATATGTATTTTCGAAAATCCCTAAATAAATATGTATAAAATTGTATTTTTTTTCCTTTAGGTATTATTTCTTCCATAATTTGAATAAACAAACAATATTATAAGAAAATATCTTACATTTATAGAAAGAGGAGGGGGGTGGACGGTTTTGGGTGTATGTATATATAATTTATAAATTTGATATATATTAGCCTTACTCTCAAATCTTCCAACAATTAATGTATATATACACTTGTACATACATTTGTAAATACCCTTCTAGTTGTATGCATACATGTTTGGCCAAGATTAACATAGACTAACACTAAGCACATTAGACTTATTACATGGGTCTTGAGTTGGAAAGTAGAGATTCATTAGAAAATGACTTAATTATACTATACTCTTATTACTCCTATTACTACCTATAAGTACATACTATACTACACAACACAAAAACACTACACACACACACAAGAAAACACACGGCCACACACACCCTCACTATCCCTCTTGTTTTACTTCATTGTCCTACAATTCTCTAACTCCTCCTCATATTGTCACCACTTCACAACACAAAAAGAAAAAGACAAGAAATAACAAGTTAGAAGGTAGAAATCTTTGCCTGTGGCATTAGTTAGGTTTCATTTTATTAGCATTTTAATTCCCATATAAGAACCTAAGAGGTAACTACAAGTTAGTTACTATCTTAGTTCTAAGGGAATACATGATAATCTAGTTATATGCATATTGTGTTTATATGAATTCATGGGGGAATCTATGAGATTTTATGTTGAAATCATGCTGAAATTATGCTGGAAATTATCTGTAGTTATGTTTTACACCTTGCTAGGATTTTATTTATGTGCTAGAAGCTGAAAATTTCAGTTTTACAAGCTGAAAATTTCCTTTTTCACATGCTGGAAATCCTGTTCATATGCTGGAAATTCTGTTTTGTTCAAAAACTGGAAATTTCAGTGCTTATAAGGTGGAAATTCCAGTGTTTACAAGCTGGAAATCCCCAAGTTTACAAGCTGGAATTTCTGTTTCACAGGCAGAAAATTTCAGTTCATCTAAGTTGGAAATTATGTTGATCCATGCTAAAATTATGCGAAAACATGCTGAAAACAGTTTGTTTTTGTGCTGAAACATTCTGAAAATCTATGAAAATATGTTAAATACATGAAACTTACGGGTGCATGTCAGGCCCCAAAGTGATAGGGGTGGATGTGGTCGAGTTCGGCCGGACAGCAACAGGCTTCCCGGTCTTAAATTCATTCTTGATCCTCTATCATTGCCTAATCTCTCCTTGCATAGACAAAGTATCCATGCATTGAAGTGGGTCGTAGGATAATTGACATATGTCCGGGATATGACCATTAAGTGATTGGTTAGGATTTGAAGTGTTTGGTTGGAAATATCTGCACCACTACAAGAAAACGCGCTATTTTTCAGCAAAATTTCGACGAAAAATTAAAAAAAATAAAAAATAATAATTTTTGAATTTTTCGGCTGAATTTCGCTAAAAACTTCCGCTGAAAATTTAAAATAATTAAAAAAAGATAATTTTTAAATTTTTCGGCGGATTTTCGGCAGAAAATTCAACCGAAAAATTAAAAAAAAAAAAGAAAATAAAAAATAATAATTTTGAAATAAAAAATAATTAAAAATAATATTTTTTGAATTTTTCTGCAGGAATTCCGCCAAAAAATTAAAATAATATAAAATAAATAATAATCATTTTAAATAAAAAATAATAATTTTTGAATTTTTCGGTGGATTTTCGGCGAAAATTCCACCGAAAAATTAAAAAATAAAAATAATAATTTTTAAATAAAAAATAATGAATAAATAATATTTTTTGAATTTTTGGCCAATTTTCGGAGTAAAATTCCGCCGAAAAATTACAAAAATAAAAATAATAATTTTTAAATAAAAAATAATTAAAAAAGTAATAATTTTTGACTTTTTCGGTGGATTTTCGACGGAAAATTCCTCGAAAAAATTAAAATAATCAAAAATAAAATTATAAATAATAATTTTTAATTAAATAATAATAATATTATTATTATATAATTTGAAATCATATTATAATTAAAAATTTTGGATTTTTATTTGAATTATTATTATTATTACTTTAATTAGAATTAAATGAATTTTTTTATGCTATCTATCTATATATATATAATGTATGTATTATATATATAAATTTTATAAAAATTAAAAAATATTAAAATTTTCAATAAATAAAAAACTTACGATTTTTATTATTATTATTTTTAATTATTTTTAATTATTTTTATTTGAATTGTTGTATGTTATAAATACATAATATAATGAATTATAACAACAAAGTGAAGATAGGTCAATAGTGAGAGAGTTGTGTGCCAACTATAAGGGCGAAGGTTCGACTTCCAGCGGCTCCAAAATTCGGGGCAATTTCGAGCGCCCGTGAAAGCACGCGCGCGCGAGTTGTGGCGAGGTCCTAGGTTCAACTCCTATGTTGGGCAATATGAATTTTATTTTAAAAAATATAAAATAAATTTAGGCGCCAAAAATTTATTTAATTGAAAAAAAACAAATTCCGCCGATAATCCGCCGAAATGTCGCCGAAAATTGAAAAGCAACGAAGGTTTATCCGGCGGATTCGTTCCGAGGAAAATATCGTTTTTTCTTGTAGTGCACGAAGTGATAAGCTAGTCGCCCGTCGAGGTGGAAGAGATAAAAAAGTGAAATTATGTGATTATATGTTCGAAAAAATTTATATGGTAATATGCACATACCTCACACAAGCACCTCATGTTATTATGCAAAGCTTCTACTCAACATGTTTGTTGACGTTGTTTTATACAATGTTTTAGCCGAACTTGATGTGAAGGAGATTACGAGCAAGGAGGACATAGAAAGGCGATTCGAGGCGTTTAGCTAGTTATGTTAGGGACTTTTGTTGTAACAGTCATGTTTATGTAATAAATGACTTATGTGCGTATATTTGTTCCTTAATAAAATTATGAGTAGTTGGTTTTCTTAATAAAATTGTGAGTAGTATGATTCTATAATTAGCTAGAAGTTTCGAGTCGTCACATAACATCAGTGGGGTGAAGGTAATTTCTCAAATGTCGGTTTGTTTTTTGTAAATACACTAAATCTCAAGGGTGGTAGATGTAATTCTCCTTAAAATTTAATTTTATTGAAAATCATCACACGTAAAATGAATGCAATGGATTGATGTAACATAAATTATGTTATTCCACAAATATAACATCAAACTCATCTACTGGCCCTCCATTAACTGAATCGGGAAAAAGCCTTTACTAGAAAATAATCTCCATTTCTTTATTCATGAAAATTTATTTGCACAACCTAGCTAATGGATTACTAGCAAAGTGATCCATATATTTGTGCACCTCAAATCCATGGAGACTTGACGACGCTCCAAGAGAAAAAAATGTAGAAAGAAATTTGGTGGAGAGAATGATTGAGAAAGGTTGTAGGGGACAATGAAGTACATAATATAACAAATTGGTTCCACAAAAAAATGAGATGTTATATAAGAAAGTCAAGGAAGATTCTCAATCCAATTAGAGTTCATACATGTACAAATGCCAATTGTGTTGAGCTCAAAACTCAACACAACTTACTTCATCACATATATTCATGAACTCGACAAGATTGAATCTCATTCTCATATGATCCTTTTTTATTTTTTTATTTTTCGATAGGATCATTCTAATATGATTTTTGGATCAAACATCTTTCCCGCTACATGAAAAATAAAGTGTATGATCAAGTGAAAACGGGACAATAACGAAAGTTATATTAAATTCTCACAAGACTAACATCATGCTACATTTTAATAGCTAGTCATGTGCTTCAAGCTGTGTAGTTGCACCTAATCAAGCATCTTGGATTCTCTCAACGAATAGAACATGATTGGCCATCTCAAACGTGTCTCTACGAACATGGCTTATTCTGACCCAAAAAAAAAAAAAATGAACATGGCTTATTTAGCACAATCAGTTGAGCTATGAACCCCAAAACATCAATGCGTCACTAACTTTGCCATGACTACTCACGCTAATCAACTTCATGGTGACAACTTTGCTACAAGAAAACACAGTTTTTTCGGCCAATTTTTCGGCGGAAAAAATAAATTCGGCGGATTCAATCTTCCGAAAAAACCTTCGTCGGTAGTGATTTTTCGGCGGAAAATATATATATATATATATATATATTTTTTAATTAAATAAATTTTTGGCGTCATTTCGGCGGAAAATTCCGCCGAAATTATTATTTATTTATTAATTTTTTTAATTAAATATATTTTCGGGGGAATTTCCCGCCGAAATTTAATTTATATTTTTTGAAAATAAAATTTCAACTGCCCAACCTAGGAGTCGAACACGGGACCTCGCCCCAGCTCGCGCGCGCGTGCGTACACGCGCTCGATATTATCCCAGCTTTTGGGGCAGCTCGGAGTCGAACCTTCGACCTCTCAGTTGGCAAACAACTCCCTTACCGTTGAGCTATGTTCACTTTATTGTCATAATTCAATACATTATATATTTATATCATACAAAAATTCAAATAAAAATAATTAATAATAATAGTAATAATAATAATACGTTTTTTATTTATTGAAAATTTAAATAATTTTTAATTTTTAAAAATTTATATATATAATACATAATATTATATACATATATATAGCATACAAAAATTCATTTCATTCTAATAATAATAATAATAATAATAATAATTTTATAATAATAATTCAAATAAAAATCAAAATTCTAAATTTTAATATATTCTAAAAATATATAAAATTATTATTATTATTTTTTATTTGAAAAATATTTATTTTTAATTTTTTAAATTTTTCGGCAAAAATTCCCCCGAAAAATTTAAAAATTATTATTTTTTATTTATTTTTAATTTAAAAAATATTAATTATTATTTATTTTTAATTTTTTAAATTTTTCGGTGGAAATTCCGCCAAAAAATTTAAAAATTATTATTTTTTTATTTATTTTTAATTTATAAAATATTAATTTTAATTTATTTTAAATTTTTAAATTTTTCGGCGGAAATTCCGCTGAAAATCCGCCGAAAAATTTAAAAAATATTATTTTTTATTTATTTTTAATTTAAAAAATATTATTTTTTATTTATGTTTAATTTTTTAAATTTTTCGGCTGAAATTCCGCCGAAAATCCCCTGAAAAATTTAAAAAAAATTATTTTTTATTTATATTTAATTTAAAAAAATTATTTTTTATTTATATTTAATTTAAAAAAAATATTTTTTATTTATTTTTAATTTTTTAAATTTTTCGGCGGAAATTCCCCCAAAAAATTTAAAAAATATTATTTTTTATTTATTTTTAATTTAAAAAAATTTATTTTTTATTTATTTTTAATTTAAAAAAATTTATTTTTTATTTATTTTTAATTTAAAAAAATTTATTTTTTATTTATTTTTAATTTAAAAAAATTTATTTTTTATTTATTAAATTTGTCGCCGGATTTTCGCCGAAAATCCGCTGAAAAATTTAAAAAATTATTATTTTTTATTTATTTTAATTTTCCGCGGAAAATCCGCCGAAAAATTTCGGCGGAATATTCAGCCGAAAAATTCCGCCGAAAATTGAGCGTTTTCTTGTAGTGATATTGAATCATCCACAACCATTGGGTACACACACTATTAAATGACCACATTCTTTAAAAGTTTAAAATGTTAAAGAGGGGAATCATCATATATATATATATATATATATATATATATTTTGTCTCCAATACACATCCGCACGCCAAGTGTGGACGGATTTCTTTTTGTATCAAATATTATATGCATGAGCAAAGACATGCTGTGATATTAATTTCACATAACATAAACACATTGCAACCTTACTAATAGTTTTTTTTTTTTTTTCAAGAATGACCAAATGGTAGCAACAAGGGAATCTTGATTTGATATTATTTTTAATTTTAGGCAGAAATTTAGTTGAACGAATTTTATTTTTGAGAAACTTTTGGTTTTATTTTTGAAAAATTTGAACGTAGTAAGATGTATGAAAATTATAAGCATTATTGACTTTTCCTAATTAAATATGTAAGCTTAAAACAACTTAATTTAAGTGCTTTATTAAGTGATATTCATCTAATTGTGTATTCGATGTAATTGGAGAGACGCTATATTGGTGTGCTTCGGATCCCCTATTACCTAAGCCTGCTACATCTTCTACTTTAGACTCCGGATTGCAATCACGTGGTAATTAATGGAGAGCAAATTAATACAAACCAATGGCAATGAGATGAAAAGAAAAAACGTAAAAATTCACAAAAAATTTAGACAAAGAAAACGTTTCCAACAACTCTTCCTCAAGGCGGACTCTAACGGCATTTAGTAGTGTCAGAACTGAAGAATTTCAAGAGATTGGGATATTTTCAAAGCTTATTCGTCTTCGTGAAGACAAATTTTGGTTTCGATAATTTATTCCTCTCAGTCTCTCACAAAATGCTATCGGAGTTTGCCTTGAGGAAGTTCTTTTCAATTCATAAAATTCTTTCTTATAAGAGGATAATTTGTTTTGTTCATGAAATTCTTATTAGTTTTGGCACCGCGAAATACTGTCGAAGTTCGCTTGATGAAGAGTTGTTGGGAACGTTTCCTTTGTCTAGGTTTTCTGTGAATTTTTATGTTTCTTTCTTTTCCTCTCATTGCCATTGGTTTTATTTTATTTTATTTTTCTAGGTTTTTCATTGATGGGTAAAGATGTTGGAGAATACACGTTGATTATGGAAACTCATCACTTCCCATCCAAGAGACACTCTTTTCAGAAAAGAAAAAAGAAGAAAAAAAGGTAAAGGCATGTGATAGTGGAGAGAGGGATGCAACACGCTTAGGTAACATGGGGTCCAAAGCCTCATTAGAGAGGAACCGGATCCGTTCGTGAGGCTGATAATAGTTTCTCCTCATCGATTAACTTGAAAACTCTATATCGCCATTCAAATTTAATTATATTGAATTACTCATTTAAACTATACTAAGTGTCACTTTTATAGTTCGACTTTTAATGTAAAAAATAATTTTATTTGATAAGTAATTTTAAAATCAAATCAATTTTTTAAAACAAGAAATTAATATTCTTAATATTGAAGATGAAATTCAAAATCCTAAATTACAGGAAAAAATTAAAGTGTTAAATAATCAAATTTCTTTACAAATTTGTAATGATCATCTTGATGCTTTTTGGAACATAAAGAAACATATTGTTTCTTTTCCTTATGTAGAAAGTTTTAATGAAAAGAAAATTCCTACTAGAGCTAGGCCATGCCAAATGAACTCTGAATATTTAGAACTTTGTAAAAAAAAAATAAATTCTTTACTACAAAAAGGATTAATAAAATCCTCTAAATCTCCAAGGTCATGTACTGCTTTTTATGTTAATAAACATGCAGAACAAGAAACAGGAGTTCCTAGGTTAGTCATAAATTATAGACCTCTTAATAATGTTTTAAAATGGATTAGATATCCAATCCCTAATAAAAAGGATTTGCTGGACAGATTATATGATGCTTTAATATTTTCAAAGTTTGGTTTAAAATCAGGATGTTGGCAAATCCAAATTCATGAAAAAGATAGATATAAAACTGCTTTTATTGTTCCAATTAGACATTATGAATGGAATGTTGTGCTTTTTGGTTTGAAGAATGCTACTTCAGAATTTCAAAATATTATGAATGATATATTTATTCCTTATAGTGATTTTACAATTGTTTATATTGATGATTTTCTTATCTTTTCAAAAACTATGGAACTACATTTTAAACATTTGGATATTTTCCAAAAATTTATCATTCAAAATGGTTTAGTAATATCTAGGCCAAAAATGCTTTTATTCCAAACAAAAGTCAGTTTTTTAGGACATAATATTGAAAAGGGAAAAATAATTCCTATAAACAGAAGTATAGAATTTTCTTCTAAATGTCCTAATTAGATTTTTGATGAAACTCAACTTCAAAGTTTTTAGGAAGCCTAAATTATATTTCCCCTTATTATAAAAATCTAGTAGAAGACACAACTATTCTTTATGAAAGATTAAAAAAGAATCCAAAGCCCTGATCTAATAGTCATACACAAGTTGTCAAAAAGATTAAAGATAAGGTTAATAACCTTCCTTGTCTTAAGCTTGCTAATCCAAATTGGAATAAAATTATTGAAACAGATGCTTATGATATAGGATATGGAGGAATATTAGAACAAGTCTCTCCCAAAGATAAACAAGAATATCTTGTTAGGTTCCATTATGGAAAATGAAATAATAGTCAAAAGAATTATGCTACTATTGCTAAAGAAATTCTTGCAAAAGAATTATGCTACTATTGCTAAAGAAATTCTTGCAAAAGAATTATGCTACTTTGAACTTTAGCACATTATAAATGGGCATTACTTATAATAGAAAACTACACTTTATGCTGCTATAGTTCATTATCGTAAGTATATTTTTCCATAATTACAACAAATTAATTATACTAATTCTTTAACGTAATTAATTTTCTCTGAAATTGTTGCCTCTAATTATTCACCACTGGAAGCGTCATCAAGCAGTAAGGCTGTGGAATCAGATGATGTTGTTTCCCATGTTTGAGCATTACTGTGTTCAACCTGAGGTGATTTCTGTGAATTTTTATGTTTCTTCCTTTTCTTCTCATTGCCATTGGTTTTATTTTATTTTATTTTTCTGGGTTTTTTATTGATAAGTAAAAAGATGTTGGAGAATACATGTTGATTATGGAAACTCGTCACTTCCCATCCAAGAGACACTTTTTCCAGAAAAGAAAAAAGAGGAAAAAAAAGGTAAAGGCCGGCGGAGGGAAGACAGAAAATTGAGGAGTCAATTTGCTCTCCATTAAATATCCTCGTGACGTCAATTCAAAGCCTAAAATAGAAGATGCAACAGGCTTAGGTAACAGGGGATCCGAAGCGATATTGGAAAGGAACTGGATCCGTACGTGAGGCAGATAATAGTTTCTTCTTGTCGACTAACTTGATATTAATTTGTCTCATCAAGTGAAGAAACATGCGTAACAGAATTCAATTAAGATGTTATATCGTTCTTGAGCAATTTCACCTACCTAGCAAAGTACTGGAAAAACAATTTGAAGTTAACATATGAAAACTATCTATATCACCATTCAAATTTAATTATATGAATTTACTCGTTTAAACTATACTAAGTGTCACTTTTATAGTTAGACTTCCAATGTAAAAACTAATTTTATTTGATAAATAATTTTATCTTAGTTGTCATAAATAGCAATTAGATATTTAATACTTCAAAAAAAAAAAAATGCTCAAAAGAAATTTAAAACAAGATGGCACTTGAATCCTAATAAAACACCCATCAGAACTGGATTAAATAATTAATATAGTTATGATATAAGTTGTACAATGCTTGTACTTCAATTGCTATACATATCTAAGCTCATTGGTGTTGATTTATCATTATAAATGTTGATGAACAAGATCTGATATAAATGTTATTAATTTTTTCTAGATGATAATTCAAGAAAGCAATTGTGATAGCTAACTTTGAACTTTAGCACATTATAAATGGGCATCACTTATTATAGGAAAGTACTCTTTCTGCATCTATAGTCCATTATCTTAGGTATATATATTTGTCCATAATTACAATACAAATTAATTATAATACTAATTCTTTAACATAATTTTCTCTGAAATTGTTGCCTCTAATTACTCACCACTGGAAGCGTCATCAAGCAGTAAGGCTATGGAATCAGATGATGTTGTTTCCCATGTTTGAGCATTATTGTGTACAACCCGAGGTGATTGGGAAGGTCCAGGAGGAAGTGGCAAATTTTCATTTTCACCTTCAAGCATTTTCACAACTTCACTCATCGATGGACGATCATCTGGACTGATCTGTATGCACCATAATCCCACTATTGTCATCTTTCTCGAGATTTTTCTTGTATGCTCATCATCATCATCGCCATCATTTTTATCTATTTCATAAGCTGTTCCAATCTGAGTGTCGTTGTCTTTATTGAATTGATCATAAATCCAATATGGGAAGTATTTGCTAGATTCGTCATCATTCGCCACAATGTCTCTATTTAGGCCTATCATTTCCATCAAAAGCATTCCGAAACTATAGACATAGGCCTTGTATGAGACCCTACCAATACTTCTATTGATCAATTCAGGAGCCACATAGCCTATTGTTCCCCGAGCAGCGGTGAGAGTCACAGTAGCATTCTCTGTAGAGCAAATTTTTGCAAGTCCAAAATCAGAGATTTTTGGGATGAAATTATCATCAAGAAGTATGTTGTGGGGCTTGATGTCAAAATGAAGTATTTGAATGTCACAACCTCGATGCAAATATTCAATGCCACGAGCCACCCCAACTGCAATCTCATACTTTCTCTGCCAACTTAGTGAATTAGTTTTTCCCTGGCCACAAATGTACTTCTCTAGAGAACCTTTAGGCATAAATTCATATATAAGGGCACGTTTAGATCTTTCCGCACAATATCCGATAAGTTTTACTACATTTACGTGGTGGATCCTTCCAATAGTTGCGACCTCATTAATGAAGTCTTGCCCATTTGCATTAGGCTTGCTAAGTATCTTGACTGCTACATCAAGGCCACTTCGAAGTTTTCCTTTAAAAACAGAACCATAGCCCCCCTCGCCAAGCTTTTCCCGAAAACCTCTTGTCAATCGCTTTATGTTTGAGTAGGAGTACTGAATTGGAACAAGACTATTGTTACTTTGTAAAAAGCCTTCTATCACATCAAACATTGACAAATGCCTTCGTCGAAGTTTATAAATGAGAAGCCCCAACATGCAAGGCATCCCAATTAAGATCCTTAGTGCTACGTTCGCAGATCCAAACGCTGCCCCAAAAGAAATAAAAAGTATATTAATGACAAGAAGTTAGGTGACAATGCGAGAATTATTACTAAACACATATATTATGTAATAGTATCTCTTATTTTGTTTCTAATGACATCTGCTAGAAACAATTAAAATAATTTCATCATAATATGGATATGGGGACAAAAATTATTGTTGACCTCCAAGCAACTGCCATATTATTAAATATTTCAAAGATGACAAAAAGTGCCACATTCTTGAATATTTTAAAAATGTCAAAAATTTCCTATTTCCAACAAAATTTCGACAGAATTCCAGTGGTTAGGCCGCTAGAAAATAGCCACCACCGAATTATTTGTTCTTTTTAACATATTGCATTGGAATTCCAGCGACTTTTGTTCAAGGTAAAGCTTTGATCCCTATTAACCTAATATCAAATAGTTACGTTAAAAATTATTCTTAAATTTATTCTCCTTAGTACATTAAATTGGAAGAATTTTAAATATTTTCTTTCAATATATATACATATATATTTAGTTCTTAGCTAAAGTTGATTTGTAAATATACATAGAACAGAGAAAAATAATTAAAATAAAATACAAATTAATAATCTTTAGCACAATCTAATACTAATTAGTTAGAATAACTAAATAAACTAATTTGCATTCAAAATATGATGTCCTACAAATACGTGAACGTTCATTTATTCGTTTTAATTATGGACACAATGAAAACACTTCAAGAGTTAGAAAATTAGTAAGCTATGCATGTGCATTTGTGCATATAAAATTTATTCAACATTCTTGAAATTTGCTGTACTACGTAAAAAGTTGAAGAATCTTTTATATGAAAATTTGATAAAACATAAGATAAAAGTATATACATGTTACAATAAGGGCATTTTTGTCAAGTTTAAATGATACTATTTTAACTAGTCAACTTGAGAACGATAAATGATGCTTTTAAAAGTATACGGGGATGAGTAATTGATATGCTATACAATGTGGAGGACAAATTGAATTTTACCCTAAATGTTTGCATACTTTCTCTTCGTTCTTGTCACTTTGTGTATTATATCTTGTTATTTCCTAACAATAATTATCATAATAGCAAGAAGACTTACAGAACCTTAAACTAAAATTTTCCGAATGAGAGGTTCAGTGTTGAAAGGAAACAAATAAATATTAACAGGAGCAATGAAAGTCCATACGCTGCCCAAAAGAAATTAAAAGTATATTAATGAAAACAATTTAGGTGACAATATGGGAATTAAAAGCATTAAACATATATATTAAGTTATGTGATAGTATCTCTTATGGGAAATTTTATCCCAGACACGGCTCGGTCGAACCAGTGTTAATCATGTGGCGAGTGTTTTACACTTGCCTTATGAATGGTCGATAATTTAGGGAGAGTGACCAATCACTTGGTAAGTGCAATACACTTGCTATATGATTTATTGGGTTCGACCAAACCAGGTTCGGGTTAGGATTTTCCTATCTTCTTATATTGTTTCTAATGACATCTTCTAGATACAATTAAAATTATTTTATCGTAATATGGATATGAGGACAAAAATTATTGCTGACCTCCAAGTAAGTGCGATATATTTAAATTTTTTAAAGATGACAATTCTCTCATATCATTCTGATTGTATCTCCATACGACCATGACTTGGATCTTCCCTCATATCTTTAGATCACATGCAATCCGAATCTGAAGAAAATCCCAAACAACTCATTCCATATTTAGTTTCAACTACTCGTTGCTACCTAATGAGAGTTTTGCGTTGTCAAATCTCAGTGTGGATTGAATAATAGTATTTTTTACTTTTACTTCTAATTAATGATCGACATGTATCAGATACTAACTTTAATTTTCATAAAAGGATCCGTACGTGATATAATCTAATTTCAGTTCTATCACATTATTGTGATTGTGTCTTCTGACAAAGCATGATTTCTATCTTTCCTAGTATCTTCATATCAGACGCATTGCTACATAAGCTTGTTCCTAGAGATCATCATTAAAAGTAATTCTTAATTGCGCCAATCAAATCCTAAAGATAATCTCATGGTTTCTAACCCATTTTATCACTTCTAATAAGATTTAACGGAGTTAAATTTATAGTAATTGCACGTCACGCCCCTATTGTTAGAGGTGTTGGATCTTGCTCAAACAAAAAATTTGATCTTTGAATATAACTATATGACATTTAAATAAATATCACAAAAATTACATGGATATAGATATAATATATATATAAATATATATAAATATATAAAATACACACAAACACTGACATACATTTCTTGTTATGGTGTCAATGGGGCTGGGCTGTGGGGAATAGGGTTGCAGTGAAGGGGTTGACGATGAAGACATTTGGAGGGGAAAACAATGAAAGGGAAAATTTGTGAAATAATTGAAAAATATACAAGGGATGAAATTCTTTGTTTAAAGAAAGAAGTAATAAAATTATTACCAAACAAATAAAAATTAATAATACGATGTTTATGTAATATTTTGCTTCAACTATTTCATTTATTATATTTTTTTTTCATAATTTTAATTTTGATTATTTTGTTCTAAATTAATTTTGATTATTTTAGTTCTAAATATTTAAATTAAAATCATCAAAGATAGTTTTTTTTAAATTATTTTCAATCTTTGCATTAAAAAAAATACTATAGCTTGGGGTACATTAAAAATTTTACCAAATTAAAAGGGTCTATTTGTAAAAGATAGTGTTTCAAATTAAAAAATGAAGGGCCAAATTACTCAAAACACTTGAATTTCAAATGAAAAAAAATTTCATGAAGCAGTGCTAATTTTGGTGCACTAGACTCGAATATTTCATTTTCTGTTAATTTGAAGTGAGATTTTGTCTATTTCTAAAGGACGAGGGGTTTTTAGCATTTTCATCAGAACATAACAGAAGGAGTGTTATGGAATTTAGCTTTAAAATTTCCCGAGTAAGAGATTCAAGGTTGTAAAGGAACAAATAAATATTAAATGGAGCAGTATAACTTGTTGTTCTTATAAATGGGCACATCACAAACTTAGCAAGAAAAAGAAATGGAAGAAGACTAAAGAGCGCACCTCCGACCATCTCAAGTATCATAATAATCCCTGCACATGTGCAACATGTATACAATATGAGTAATCATAGTTTAAAAACGAGAAATTGACTCTTAAACTTAGAATAAGTTTTATTTTAGGTCTGTTAAAATCATACATTGTAACAGTACTTTCCCTTCGGTCTTTTTTCCTTCTTTCCTCTTACAGCTATTTGGAGAAAATTTAATTTTTGGTCCCATAAAAATTTTTTCATTTTACATTTAGTCCCATAAAATCAAAATTCCCACATTTAATCACATAGGAAAGGATTTTTGGCCATACTTAATCCTGCCAACCAAATTTTCATAGTAGATTTTCAAAATTTGCCTATGTGATAGGCAACTTAATATGTGACTTTTTCCCGACAAATGAAGTCATACTTTACGGACAAATCGAATATGTGCTCAATTTTGAGATTACATCAATTTTGGAGGATTAATTTTGTCATGTGTGTTCTTTTGTGTGTGTATGTGTGTGTCACTGTGTGTGCTACTACCACTCTTTTTTCTTCATTTTTTAGTGGTGAGGATGGGTCGGAGGGGGATGGAAGACAACAAAAGGAAAAAACATGTATGTATGTACATATTATAGAAATAAAGATACGCATAAATTATTTTTATATTTGTTCGTTTTAAATTTTATATATAATTACATCTTTTTTATTTTTTATACTACTTTTCTTATATTATATATTTTTTATAGTTAATATGTATTTTTTTAGTATATATGTCATATTGCTTAAGCCTTTGTATATAATTTTTCTTAAATTATATTATTTAATTTATATTATATACTTTTAATAAATATTTTACCTATTTTTTAATACAATAAAGAGTCACATTATCACTTAAAAAGGTTATGTCATAAAAAGGTTTTGACATATTTTGAGTTGGCTGCCTAGTCATAGCCACATAAAAGAGCTACATACTCAATTAAAAGTGGGGAAGCGCCATGTATATTAAGTTGCCTGACACATAGGCCAATTTTGAAAATCCACAATCAAAATTTGGCAGGCGGGACTAAATTTGGTCGAAAATCCTATCTTACGGGTCTAAATGTGAAAAATTTTAACATATGAAACTAAAAATGAAATAAGAAGCTTCCTATACGACCTAAAATGTAATTTTTTCTGGCTATTTGGTTTTACAATTCGATGCAAACTAGTGAAGAGGAAAAGTAAAACTAAAAGGTTTGCCTTATTATTTTGGACATAACAAATATCATGAAAATAATTAAAGACTCATTTTTCCGCCCCTAAATACTTGCATTATTTCAAATGTTGGTCCATAACTAAAGGTCCATTTGGATGGACTTAAAAAAAAGTGCTCCTTGACCCATGCTTTTATTAATAGAGTTCTTTTTTTAAAGTCAAGTAGTTTTATATTTAGATGCAGTAATTAAAAGTATTTTGAAAAGTGGTTTTATTTGAAATTAATTTAGATAGCTTCTAAACAAAGTCACCTTTTGGTATTTTTTCTGGCTTCTGCATTTTTTAAAAAATCCATCCAAACATAAACTTTTTTCACTGAATTGCTTTGTCTCAAAAAGTAAGTGATGTTCGAAAGAAGCACATCCAAATGAAATCTAAATTGAGCAATTTTCTTAACACAATAAAGTAAAAGTTTGATTAATTAATTTTTGAAATACGGTATCAATATTACTAAATAATGTAATCAATGATAAAATTAAAACTATTACAACAATAAAATTATAACTAAGAAATCGTTTAGAAGGTTTGTTGAGATAAGAAATAGTTTGGCTTCATAAATATCGTATATAGAAAATATATTTTGGATTAATATGCCATGAAATATGTATTAGTAAATTTATATGGTAATTATGTCAACTCATGCTTTACAGTCATATCTATTGGAAAAGGCTGTTGATATTTTGGATTAATATGCCATGAAATATGTATTAGTAAATTTATATGGTAATTATGTCAACTCATGCTTTACAGTCATATCTATTGGAAAAGGCTGTTGAAATAAATGATACTACCTCAACAAAATAATAATTACTTTTCCAGTGTTGGATTAACAAGGGTACAAAATAATAAGAATGACGACGACATATTCGACAGGTCATGACTTTCTCTTCTAGTGTAATTTTAACAGGACATCTGTGGATTTAATTTGGGGATTATTTGCTCGATTCAAATTAAGTTCAGAGCAAAAAGATACTAGGTTACTAAGTTTCAACAGGTGCACTGAACCGTATTTATAGTAATTAAGCTTTAACCACGGAGATCTAATTTTGGCCTTAATGCACCACATTTTTCTCGACATATTCCTATCTTTCCTAACCTATGAATTCATTAAAAATGCTTAACCCATACTCTAAATATGTGACATGTGTAAATCTTGAAGATTTACTTAACGGTAGAATGTTTAGTCCGTTAATTGTATTTTTTCCCATTATCTAATTTGATAAGGAAAAATCTTTTCCGCTTCCCCACAAAACACTGCAATTTACCAAAAAATAATGTTTTTCAATTAGAGCTCTGGAGAATGAATATTCAATTTTCATAGTTACTTCCATCTTTGGAAGGCCTCTTTTTTTTTTTTTAGGTAAATTGCAACGTGTTGTGTGGATTAGAAAAGATTTTTCATTATCAGATTAGATAATGGGAAAAATACAATTAACAGACTAAAAATTTTATCGTTAAATAAATATTTAAGATTTAAACGTGTCACACATTTAGAGTATGAGGTAGTAGATGAGACATTGTTATGGGGTAGAGAATCCGGTCTGTCCTAAATGATTGTAATTTTGAGTTCTTTCCTTTTTATGAGAAATTATGTACCAGAATTGTCTCTCCCCTTATACCATAAATTCCGCATTTCACTTCATTAGAGGCAAGTAAAGAAAATGTTATATACTCAAAGCAGGTTTAATCTTTTCCCTGCATACACCATTGAGTTTTTCCTACTCACTATCTCCTCTTATTCATGCCCAAATATGGCCCAGCCTCTAGTATGGTCATTCAAAGAAATTCATCAGAACTAAACACCATCCCAACACAGTCGATCCATAATATGGAACTAGTAATTTTCCCATTACTACCCACAAACTCAATGTGCAGAATTATTTTCAATGGTCTCAATCAATCCTTATGTTCATTTGTAGAAAGGAGAAAGATTATTGTTTGAAGTGAAAAGCGTGTACTAATAGGTATACTTTGAAAATGGTCAATGAAGCTTTCAAATTTGAATTTGGGAACTGATTTATCGAATGTTAACTTATTTTCAGTAAGATATACATTGCAGTCATTTAGTCCCGTGCACGCACACTTTGCCTCATAACGTACAAAAATGCAGGATAAAGAAGTTACAGTAGGAGTTTGACTCTACTGTACTAGTGACTAAGGGGAACACTCATAGTTCACGACTCATTCGATGGGAAGATCCCATGGAAAGGTCGGACGGGGAAATCCCCTGATCCTATACTGTTTACTTACTGTACTATATAAAGTGGCCATCCAATGTCTGGAAGAGTAAGGAAGGATCTTATTAATTTTTTTGTCCTATGGTGGTACAATATCTATCCATTTCTTTGTAATGCATGTTCTTTGATATTTGCACGTTCTAATCATAGTTATAAGAGATTGTCTCATATTCGCCTTGAACTGCTTGTTGAATGTTACTTGCCCGACCATCTAACACTACTAGAAAAAACGGATTTAGCCACGGATTTTAGCTATAGATTTTGGCAAAAATCCGTGGCCCAGAAAATTAGCCACGGATTTTATCTGTGGCTAAAAGTGGCGTGGCTAATATTAGCCACGGCCTTACTCAGCCACGGATTAGCCACGGCCTAATGGCCACCAATTTCTAGCCACGGCCAGGCCATGGCCAATTTGGCCACAAAATTCTGAAAAATATAAGGCTGTAGTTAATCCGTGACCAATGGCCACGGCCAGGCCGTGGCTAATTTGTGGCCATTAGCCACGGCTTGACCGTGGCTAATCTGGAAAAAAAAAATAATAAATAAAAACTAACAGATTAGCTATGGCCTAATGGCCACCAATTTCTAGCCACAGATATTAGCCATGACCAGGCCGTTGCCAATTTGGCCACAAAATTTTGGAAAATATAAGGCCGTGGCTAATGGCCACGGCCAAGCCGTGATAATTGTAACATTTTTGCAATCAATGGGATTTGAACCATGGAACTCATGATTGCAATTGTGGCATCAAAGCCACTAAGTCAGTTGACATCTTTGGTTGTGAAACGATTTTTCTTATATTTAACATATATTTATGCTATATTTTAAATTTAAATTATCTATTTTTATAATTTATTAGTTTTACTAATTTTTGATTTATTAACCAATTTTTATTTTTTATTTCAAATATATAGGTAAAATATTTATTTCAACAATTTCAAATACTAATTTTTTTTCCAATTGAGTAAAATGAATAGTAATCCTAAATCAATTTAAATACACAAATCAAATATTTGAATTTATTTTGTTGAATTAGTTATTTAAATTAATTTTTGATAAGTTATATCAAATGATTTTTGATCACTAGTTAAATCAAACTCGCTTTACTTTTTTTGTTCATAAATGAATTTAAGTATAGATCTATCTTTATATTGTGGGATAACTTTCATAATTTAATGAAATCATTTAAGCTGAATCTACTTTATTGCATGAATATACATCAATTTTAAATATTTTAAATTAAGTGTATAATTAAGAAAATAATTTAAAACACATAGTTCTATAGCATAAATCCACATTATGAAAAGTATTCCTTTCTTTTTTTTCTTTTTTTTACTAATCTTTTGCTTTTCTTTTTTTGTTATTGAAAAGTATTTAGTGATTGAACGAGTAATTTATTAATTATAAAAAACATTTAATAAATTAATAGAAAACAAAAATTATCAAAAAAATTTATTTAGAAAATTTATATTAAGAATTTCGCATAATTTATATTAGTTAAGTACAACAAAAACTAATTCTTCAACAAAAGATTAAAATGGTGCAGTGGTTTGATACTTTAATTTCAACCAAGAGGTTAAAAGTTCGAACCACATCAAATTCAAAAAAATAAAACAACTTTATTCTATGGCTAACAACTATAACAACTAGCCACGAGCTAGCCACAGCTTGACCGTGGCTAAATTAGCTAGGCCGTGGCTATTAACTACTGGTGGCTAGCCAAGCCACAGTCTAACCGTGGCTAGCCCGTGGCAAATAGCCACGGCCAGACTGTGGCTAAATCATTTTGGCCTTATTAGCCTAGGTATTTTACACTTAAATATTGTAAATTATTAATAACAATTATATGTTGTTGAATTATTAATAAAACTATAATATAAGTTATGACAATTGATCAATTATAAACTTTCAAAATCAGATAATTAACTCTTATATATAAACAATTGACAATAAACGATGAAATGGACTGATTAGGAGTATACTTATGTACTTATATATGTAGTCTAATCCAACATATATATTGTGATATCATAATAAAATGGTAAATTAAATCAAAAGAAATAATTATGAAAGTTGAGTTGTATATTAACTCAATAGAACATTATAATATTGTCAAATAATTGAAACGATCATTCGTCATTGGAATTGATATTGAAATAAACATTGAAATATATCAATCATCTATATAAATATATATCAGTCTATTATATATCTAATATATGTTATATATGTACATATATATCTGATATATATACATCTAATTATATATAAATACACATGTATATAAGTATATCTAATCTTGTATGTATGTAATATATTGAATCATTTATTATATATATATCAATATACATAATATACATATATTAGTTAAGTATAGCAAAAACTAATTATTAAATAAAAAGTTAAAGCGGTGTAGTGGTTTAATGCTCTAACTTCAACTAAGAAGTCAAGAGTTCAAACTATACTTAGTGCTTAAAAAAAAAAAAAAAACTTGACTACGAATTTTTAGCCACGGTCATGCCGTGGCAAATCCATGGCTGTTAGCCACGGACTGACCGTGGCTAAATTAGCCACTGACTGGTCGTGGCTAAAAATTGATGACAAATTTCGCGCCAATTTTAGCCACCAAAAATAGCCACCTAGCCACGGCCAATCCGTGCCTAAGTTTTTTTCATTTTTTTTAAATCCGTGTCTAATCCGTGGCTATTAGCCACGGATTAGATACGGATTTTTTCCGTGGCTAAAATCCGTGGGTATTAACTCTTTTTCTAGTAGTGTAATTGATTGCAATTTTTTTGGCACTACTTGTACTGATCGACCTATACTTACCTTGATATATGCACATCTCCAAAAGAATTGCTCTATATTCTCATGATATTTATGTCATGTATGTATTTTCTTATGTATGTGCATGTAATACTGTTCTTCTATTTGTGCTTCATGGTTTGATTATTTTGTGCATCCTCACTGAGTCATTTAGACTCATTCTCTCCCTTAGTTTATTTGTTTTACTCTTCAGAGTGGCCTAGACAAGATAGGAAGTAAGTATTGCTCAATATGTACCGAGAGATGTTGGCATTGCTCTGAGCGGGATTACCAGTATTAATTTTTGGGTGTAAATGAACGAATTTATGACTTAAAACTATGTAGATATCTATTTTGCACTAGTATATTAGGCTTATGGTCAGCTTACAGTTGTAGTATTTGAGTTTGAAGTTGTGGCTTTTTACTAATATTAAACTTGTTGTGTATAGGCTGAGGGGCCTGTGGCCATCTCACATGGACTGCAATTGACAGTTTTGTTCATAATTGCAATAGATGTTATCACAACTCTATTGTACACAAATGCAGGCTCACGGCCATATTTTGGACTTGCAAGCAAGAACTTGATCTTTTGTATATTTTGAGAAGTGACCGTGTCTTTTGGATATATGTGTTTACTTAGGGTCCTTTAAATAAATATACAAGATATGGTGTTGCAGTGCGACGACAGGTTTGAATTGTAATTGGTGATTTAATTTGGTTTTGAGGAAGTCATTTCAGCTTGCTCATTTACTGACCAGTCCAGGGTGAGCTGCTCTGGACTGGGGCTACAAGGTGGTATCAAAACTTGGGTTAAAAGCCCAAGCTATATTAGAAAAGGATCCTTGGATGTGGAACATGGATATAGTGAATAATAGGTATATTTAAAAAAAAACTACTTAGGTATTGAACATTTTGGGACAAAGTTCGACATGAAAGTTGTGACGGGGTACAACTGGGGCGACCTACCAATATGTACTTTGTTACTTCTAGAACGTCGAATGCCTGACTAAGACAAAAATATGGAAGAATTTTCTTGGGGTTATAGTATTGGAAATTATGTGATTGTTATATGGGTGGCGTGGATACATGTCAATGTCGTTTGACTACTATTTTTGAAACTGCTAACATCCGCAAAGTGAGCCTAGTTAAAGGAAAAAGGATAAGAAGTTGTAAAGAAGAAACAACCCTAAGAAGATTAAGGACATTGAGGATTAGATAAACAGAAAAGAATGATAAACATGAGGCACTTAGTGTATTAAGAACCATCCCAAAAACTTATGAAAGAAGAAGAACAATGGAGACCAGGGTGCCACAACTCAACCAACCCCCCCCCCCCCCCCCCCCCCAATTGACTAGTTAACATAAAATTATTTGAATTTGAATAGAGCACCCTTTATTATATTATGAATATATATATATATATATATATCTAACTTATTTTAAGTTTTATATAAAATTTATTTTTATTTTAACTACAAGAAAAGACCCCCTTTACTTATGAAAATTTTGTGACGGAAAGATTTTGTTATAGATTTAAGGTATTTGTGACAGATTAATGACAGAATTCAATGTAAATAAAATTAAAGAACCAATCAATGACAAGGCATTTAGTAACAGAATTATTATAAACTAAATCTATCACAGAGACTAAATTTATATTGCATTTGTTTGTCACTGAATGATATTTATTCTTGTAGTGTTTCTTGGTACATTATATTTCAAGAATGTCGAATAATTTTTAATTATAAATATCTATTTTCCAAGTAAAATAAATATAATGATGAGTATTTTTAGAACTTATTATTAACTAATTAAGTATAACTTATAAATTGTTTTGCATAAATTATAAGAATCTCATTTATATTTTGAATGTAAAGTACTTTAACCAATTATTATAATTAATAGATATTAAATTATGCTAAAAGACAATTGATCTGTATTAGTTATTCTCCCTTTAATGCATGTCTATAAATTTGTTTAACTTGAAAAACAAATGTTTTCATATTAAAAAGTTATTTGAAATTCATAAAGTTTAATGTACAAAAGAATAGAAATTTAAGAATAGATTTTTATGTAAAAAATTGATATTGAGATAATAAGATAAAAACATGTGTATATTATATGAAGGGGTGTTTTCATCAAATTGAAAGAATATTTTTTTCTTATCAATTGGGGGTGGGGGTAAGTGACAGTTCTCCAAATTAAGTATATGGGAGTAAATATTTCATATGTTATAGTATGACATGCAAAGCGTATTTTACATTTTTTCCCCCTTTTTTTCCTCTAAAAAGGAGAAAAAGAAAAACATAACCGGAAGTAGCTGCCATATGGATATTTGAGATTGAGATTCTAAAATGAGCTAGCAGGTTACTAGTAAAAACTCTGGATCGAATCTAGTTGTACTTGTAACCTAGTCTTAAGATATACATATATAAAATTATATATGGCACTTTAAAATGACATACTTGATATTAAGCATGTACGAGGATACCTAATTGTAGACTCTCTCTGATGACTTTTTTGGCATCACTTTTTATCTCTTTCGAATGTAAAACTTATTTCGAATGTAAAACTTATTGAAACCCACTTAACCTGAACTCAATTTGAATCCATGAACAATTTCAAAACATAATCCAATGCAGGATATTTGTACTGGGTTGGCCCATGAATGCTAACCTATTTTGCACCTCAAGTTTAGAGCAAAGGAAATTGATATACAATTTGAATCTCTATTTTCATTTTGTATTTCATCTTCTATTCAAAGCACGCCAAATGTTATGAACGCAAATCAAATGTATATTTTAAGAAATTATTTTTTGCACGTAACACGAAAGGTGAATGTGTATTGTTTATGAATAGTGGAAGAGAGTAAGAATTCTTACAGTCAATTGTCCTGGCGAACCAATGCGGGAGGCTACTATCTGCATTCCAGAATTTAATAATAACATCAGGATTAAAAGTAGTATAAGAAAATGCAAATGAAGTTAAAGTTACAACTATCATTTGAGACAAAAGTGTGGTTTGTAGTTTAGTTTAGCTTAGCTAATTAGTATAGCATGAGAAGTAGAAAATTTATTAGTCAAATATATAATGATAAATATATTGAAAATACATAACTTAGTTTTTATTTATAAATACTATAACTCATTTCATTTAGAATATGTGCACGAAATGAAACTTAAATAGTGTTTGGATAAATTTATAAGCTCCTCAAAATATTTTATAAAGTATTTCAGAGCTTATAAAATGGCATAAGGTGTTTAGCAAAATTTTTAGACAAGGAGCTCAAAACTCCTAAACTAAGATGTTTAGAATCCTATAAACTCTTTTTGTGAAGAAATAGAAGAAAGATACGATAAAGTAGGGGCTAATATCAATAATGTGTCTTTAAAGAATAAAATTAAAATCACTTTAATAGTTAAAGTTTAAATTATTATGTTTTGATTTTTTATGTTATAAATATGTAAGTAATCCTTTAATTCTTTCCATGGTTTTTTTCGCCACATTTCAACAATATATATATATATATATATATATATTTGAAGAGCATTTTTTTAATCAATTTTTGCTGGCCAATTTACTTTCTATAAACAATTTTAGAACAAATTAACAAAAATATCCTCTAAGTAAGAGTTTTCTAATAAAATCATCACATATACCAGATTGTTACCTATTTATGACATAAATGATCAAAATATAACAAGTTAAATTTTAGAAATTAAAATGATTTTGACATTAAACTTTAGGAACTATTAATGATATTAACCGGAAAAAGTATGACATGGATTCGGGTACCCATATATGCGTTGTTAAAACAGCCAAGTAATCACACAAAAATACGAATTGGCTGGTCAACATTTTACTGAAGTAATTTAAGATAAATTCTGCATCTTTAAGTCTTACCACACAGTGACCCTACACAAAAAGCCCAGTAATACACTGAACATTTAGCCAACAATCAGCACACTCGCTTGTACAGAGGACACCAAACCATGAAAGTTCAAACCCATAGAGCAGAGAGCTATGGATTTCTGATAGAGAAACTCTCTTATCACCCTTTATTGGCATTGAAGTCATCACCGAGAGCTCTATACTACACATATCCATAACATACGATCCATTCAATTCGCCAAACTTCACGTATGTGCGCCTTCTTCTATTTAACTCGTTAAAACAATCAGCACCAGTTGTTTCCAAAACAAGTGAATTATTGTTCACCACATATGAAGCGCAGCTCATAAAAGTAATAGACCTTGCTATGTCAGGCGCCATGTCCTGCTCATCACGGATGTGGCTTTTAGTGCTATAAGGATAACGTTTAGTAAAATTGTAGGGAGACAGAGAGTAATCAGGAACAGAGCAAGCGTCGTTAACTTTTATGGCAGGATAAGTCAGGCGGATCGTGTAGTTGTGATAATTGATTGCTTGTACAAAGTATTTCTGAGAATTCAAGTATATTGAGGGGGTGTTGTTGTCGCATGCTAGTTCATATTTGTGAACACCACAGTGTTTTGGATCATCCCTCAATCTAAAAGGGTAGCTAATATTGTGAATATGGCCACAATAAGGATGATTGCGTTTTCCATAAGATGTCTGATGAAGGAAATGGATGATGATCAGGCAAGAAAAACATTTGAGGAGCATGGTGATGATTTTGGTGTTTCAGTTCTTGGTAATATCTTGAAAATCTAAATCATCTATAGCTACAGATATTGACTATAAAACACAAAGATGATGATTTTGGTGTTTCAGAGCTATCGCTAGAAGAAAAGTTCAACGGGAAAACTTAGTCTTCTTCTCAATAATGTTGGAGAGAGTCAAGCATGCGAGTTACACAGAGCTACTCATCTAAACAGACAATTAAGACAAGTCCCATTCATTTCTTGGTAATATCTTGAAAATCTAAGTCATCTATGGCTACAAATATTGACTATAAAACACAAAGATGATGATTTTGGTCTTTCAGAGCTATTGCTAGAAGAAAAGTTTAATGGGAAAACTTAGTCTTCTTCTAAATAATGTTGGAGAGAGTCAAGCATGCTAGTTACATAGAGCTAGTCATCTAAAGAGACAATTAAGACAAGTCCCATTCACTTCTTGGTAATATCTTGAAAATCGAAGTCATCTACAGCTTCAGATATTGACGATAAAGCACAAAGACGATGATTTTGGTGTTTCGATGCTATTGCTAGAACAAAATTTAATGGGAAAACTTAGTCTTCTTCTCAATAATGTTGGAGAGAGTTAAGCTTGCTAGTTACACACAGCTACTCATCTAAAGAGGCAATAAAGACAAGTCCCATTCACGTCTTGGTAATATCTTGAAAATCTAAGTCATTTATAGCTACAGATATTGACTATAAAACACGAAGATGATGATTTTGGTTTTTCAAAGCTATGGCTAGAAGAAAAGTTAATGGAAAACCTTGGTCTTCTTCTCAATAATGTTGGAGAGAGTCAAGCTTGCTAGTTACACAGAGCTAGTTATCTAAAGAGACAATTAAGGCAAGTCCCATTCACTTCTTGGTAATATCTTGATAATCTCAGTCATCTATAGTTATAAATATTGACTATAAAACACAAAGATGATGATTTTGGTGTTTCAAAGCCAGAGTTGGGAGGATTGTTGATCATATTGCAGAATTTAATGCACATATGTTTTAACCATTTGCTTATTCATAGTCGTTGTACGATTTCATTCCAATATTTTAAACCAAGGGATTATTACATTTTTTGTCCTATAAGTATGGGGTGATTGCGTTTTAGTCCTTTATGTATGATTTTTTCAATTTTAGTCCTCTATGTTACAAAAAATTCAATTTTAGTCCGATTTTAGACTAAAGTGCACGTCGGAGCAGATGTGGCAACAAAAATTGGGGATTTTTTAATTTTGGCACCATTTTGGTTGATGTGACGATGACATAAGCGCCGTGTTGTATTTTTATTTTAACACATGGATTTAAAAAAAATCAAAAAATCCACATATACAAACTTATTCCACACACACACACACACACACACACACACATATATATGTATTAATAAATAAATAAATTTTTTAATCAAAAATAAATACATATACATATATACACACACACACACACACACACACACACACACACACACATATATATATATGTACACACATACATATACATATATACACACACATATATCACTACAACAAAATTCACTTTAGATAACGAAAGTTATTGTAATGGAACCAAATTTAGTTACAAATAATCGTTTATGGTAACCAAAGTATTTATTGGTTACCATTTATCAGCGTTTTGGTAACAAAGTTTAAATTTTGTTGCTTTTGATATTTATTCGTTACGAAAAAATATTTCTATTGTAACAAAAGATAAAATTCGTTACAAGAACTAAATTTGTGTTACTATTAATTTTTTGCGACAGTTACGAACATGTATTTGTAACCAAATTTTTAACATTTGGTAACACTAAAATATTTGTCACTATTAACACTTTTTGTAACAAATAATTTAGTTATGAATTTGATTGTTTACTTTTGAATTTATATTTTTATTCTTCATAATTCATTTTTTAAAAAGAATTATAGTGTAAACAAATATGATTATCATAGTATTTTCCTTTTGAATTTGATAAAAATATCTTATGAAAAAGTAAATATTTGTCACAAATAATAACTTGAAACCAAACTATTGTGTGTACAAAATAAAAAAGAGATATAGTCTAATCATATGATTAAATTTAAATAATATAAAATTAAAAATATGCTAAATTCTATGAAAATATATCTTTCTTACCTATTTATCATTTATACTATCTTTTTAATCATTTATAATATACTTTCAACTTATGGCTAGTTAAAAAATAAAATTTAAGAAAAATAATTTTTTTCATTGAAAACATAAGTTGAAATATGAAATATAATAAAAATTTGAAATTTTCTTTAAAAACATAAAAAGTTGATCAAATAATTAAAAGAAAGGCTAATAATAAAAAAAAAAAAAAACAAAAGAATTTTGAAATTTTTTGAAAATTGAAAAATGAATGTTAAACTTCTACATGTGCATGCAATGTATGTCCTTATAACAAATTTGTCTCAAAAATTCATGTAACAACAAAATAAATCCAAAAATGCAAACAAATTCAATTTTGAAAAAATGTATGAACACTACTAGAAAAACTGCAAATAGCCACGGATTTTAGCCACGGAAAAAATCCGTGGCTAATCCGTGGCTAAAAATAGGCGCCAAATTTCCCTCTAATTTTAGCCATCAAAAATAGCCACGGATTGGCCGTGGCTAAATTAGCCACGGATTGGCCGTGGCTAAATTAGCCACGGCCAGGCCATGGCCAATCCGTGGCTAAGTTTTTTTTTATTTTTTATTTAAATCCGTGGCTAATTTAAACACAACTCTATGTGAGATAAACTTTCGTTTACTTTGGAATTTAATGCTTTAATAACTTAGTCCACTTTTGCATCATGTTTACTTGATTAGTTGGGTAACAATTATTTTGCCCTGAGATTACATTTTTTTGTTTACTTGATTAGTTGGGTAACAATTGTTTTGCCCTGAGATTACATTTTTGCCCCCTTAATATTTATAGGTCCGCTGCCACATACTTTGCATTGTCCTTTAAAGTCAATCTTTCATTTATGTTACATTTCATAAATTGGTTAAACCACTTTTATGTCAAGTTTCAATACCATATTTATGTCTCAAATTGAATAAATAATAATAATAATAATAATAACGTAAATTGTGAACTCGAATTATTATTATTATTATTATCTTACACCTTATTATCACATGTACAAAATTAATTACTTTTAATTTAATATAAAGTAAATTGTGAACTCAAAAAATTAAATCAGTCCAAAACTAATATATCAAAATATATTTTTAAAATATACATCCCTTCATGCAAAAAACCCCCCAATATATCGATATGCTTTAATTTTATACCTATATACTCAACATTTTCATCTTAATCCAAACATTGTTCTTTTTCAAATTTACTTGAGACACTGCCAAATTTTAGTAATTATAGTTTGAACTCAATAAAAATGTGAAGGTTTAAATTTTTAATTTCGTAAGAAGTTTCGAATTATATTTTGTAGCTCTAATAAGTAATTTCTAAAGTATTTATTTTAAAATTTTATATTTTAGAATAGCACATATCTTTCCGTTTCTACATCACCTTATCTTCTTTTCTTATATTAATTAGCACTCCAATACTGTTGCTTTCATTAATACTTGCATTCAACAATGGCAAAATGCGTAATTTGTATCAACTTATGGGCAAACCTGTCCCCTCCCTTCTTTAGCCAAAACACTGGACAAATTAACCGCCCAAAAAAAGGGGGGTCAGGCAAACCTCCCTTAACCAATCACAATCCTAAGTGTTAAAAATGGGTATTTAGACAACAAAAGTAAACTTCAAGTTATGGGGGTTAAATTAATCTGACCGTCATTAACAGCAAATGTAAACGACTCCTAATTCCTATGCATATAATGATTTTTTCATCGAGAGTAATCCTAAGTAGAATGAGAGAAATGTGCATGAGTATAATGTCTGTCTTCCTCGTTTTTGTATTCTTCATTGTGTTTTTTCCACTACTCGGAGTAGGAATAGATGATTGTACGCCGACAAGATGCAGCAAACATGGTCCCAAAATTCAGTCTCCTTTCAGGGATAAAGATCGACACCAGAAATATTGTGGCTATCCAGGTTTTGATGTATCTTGTGACGACAAAAATGAGACTGTGCTCGAACTGCCTCTCTCAGTGAAGGTTGTAGTACAGAAAATCAACTATGTATCTCAAATACTTCACCTTTATGATCCAGAAAAATGTGTCCCCAAAAAGCTACCATCTTTAAACTTATCTGCCTCCCCATTCCACTTCATGAATGAGTACTTAGACAACTACGACCTGTACAAATGTCCCCCATTCAAAAGAAATATTTATACCTCAGTTCCTTGCCTTAGTGATTCCAACAACTATTTCTATGCCATTTCCTCTAGTTCAAACCTTGAGAATTTTCCTCTGAATTCTTGTACCAAGATTAGTGAGATTTCATCTGTTCCATGGGATATATTTGACAAAAGCAACCTCCATTTGAATTGGTCTGAACCGGCATGTGGCCACTGTGAAGTTCAAGGGAAAAGATGTAGCTTCAAAAATTATACTAGAGGGTATCAAATTCAGTGTATCGACAAACCGAAGACGAAGACAAATCATGGTATTTTTCGCATTCGATGTTATGCTTGAACTTTTTCTTGCCAAGTAACACACAGTTGATTATATTTTGACATGATCAAAAAAAGGGGGAAAAAACAAAACAAAAGAAATGAAGAAAACTAAAAGAAAGAGCTAATATTTTTGTGTGTGTTTGTTTGTGTTTATTGTTTACAGGAATACCCAAGGGACCACTAGTTGCAGGTGAATATTTCTTTATTGCTAAAAGTTTTATACGCTGGTTTGAGAATTTCTTTCACTCTAATTACTAGTAAGCTATCCACTTAATTATTTGGCAGGTGCAACTGTAGGTTCTTTTCTTTTTGTGATAACATTTGCAGCTCTCTTCCTCCTTTGCGTCTCAATTACAACAGAAAAAGAAAACCAGAAGAAAATTGAAAAGTTTTTGGAAGACTATAGAGCCCTTAAGCCCACTAGGTTTAGCTACTCGGATATAAGAAGGATCACTAATCAATTTAGTGAAAAATTGGGTGGAGGAGGGTATGGAATTGTTTACAAAGGGAAGTTATCGAGCAAAATAAATGTTGCAGTAAAGGTACTCAACAATTCAAAGGGAAATGGGGAGGAGTTTGTTAACGAAGTAAGTACAATTGGAAGAATACACCACATTAATGTGGTCCGCTTAGTAGGCTATTGTGCTGAAGGGTTTAGAAGAGCTCTGGTTTATGAATTTTTACCAAATGATTCACTTGAAAAGTTTATTTTCCAAGACAATTCTAAGAAAAATTCTCTAGGTTGGCAAAAGCTACAAGATATTGCTCTAGGCATAGCCAAAGGCATCGAATATCTTCACCAAGGTTGTGACCAACAAATCCTCCATTTCGACATCAAGCCCCACAACATCTTGTTAGACCACAACTTCAACCCAAAGATCTGTGATTTTGGTCTAGCCAAGTTGTGCTCCTAGGAAAAAAGTGCGGTCACGATGACAGCTGCTAGGGGAACAATGGGCTACATTGCACCTGAGGTATTGTCAAGGACCTTTGGGCGAGTATCTTATAAGTCCGATGTTTATAGCTTTGGGATGTTGTTGCTTGAAATGGTTGGGGGTAGGAAAAATGTAGATCTTGACGTAAACGCTAGTCAAGTGTACTTTCCACAATGGATTTACAATCATTTAAATCTAGATGAAGATTTTTGGGCACACATTAAAGAAGCAGGAGCTGGAAATATAGCAAGAAAACTTACTATTGTAGGACTTTGGTGTATCCAGTGGCATCCAACTGATCGTCCATCCATGAAACTTGTGGTTCAAATGTTGGAAGGAGATGGAAACAATCTCACAATGCCTCCAAATCCATTTCCAGCTACAAATGTGACAAATTCTACGGCTGGATTACCTGGAAGTCATTATCAAGCAGAGTTGCCAATCATCTTAATTAGAATTAGAGTGAGGACTTGTATTAGTAAAGTAGAAAAAAATATTACTCTTTACTAGCTTAATTTGTCTAGGATTTAGATGGCTAGTTTCTTCTTCCTTTATAAATTAACTTATGTTGAACCAATGACATGCTCAAGGAGCTTTATAGCTTAGGGCGGATATCTGTTAAAAAAATTATTAGCTTTACAGCTCCAAAATCCTGGCAGTATAGGTTTCATATCGATGTACCATTTTGTTGTGTTGACAATCATATTTGTGACTATTATGATTCATTCTTATGAAGATCAATTCTTATAAATGTCTCTACCTTTCTTCGGTTACAGAATGTCTTTCTAAAAATGGATTAGAATATTATGAGTTATTGTGCCATGAATTATTTTCAACTCAATTGTAGTCCCACAGGCCACAGCACAGTTTACATGTCACTATTTTCAACTCATTATTTTTAGTTCAAAATCAATGCTAGAATATCTCTACTATGTTTAGTTCAATATCAGATTTAGAAAAAATTCACAGCAACATTCCAACTAAAAGAACTTGTTAAAAAAGTAAAAAAGCTACACTAAACATAATAAGTTAATTGCACTAAATTGAAATTTATAAAATAAAAGGGATACATTAAATTAGAAGAGAAGTTATGGACTGTTTAGTAAATAAGAGCGTGGGACACTTCATTAATTCATTAATTCTCTAATTCTAATTTATGTTGGAATTTATTAATTCCATTCGAATTTGAATTTCCTTATGCTAGTCTAAATCGGAATTGAAAACTCCTAATTTAGTTGGAATACCAAATTCCAAATTCCAAGACAATCGCATGCAAACTTTCAATTGAATTTCAATTTGGACCAATAATGAAAATTTTCAAAGAACACCCCCCCCCCCCCATAATTTTAAGTTTAGTTTGAATTTCAAGAATAATTAAAAAATTTAATTGAAAAAAAAAACAAAAGAGAAATCCAATATTTCCTTTTCTTTGGTTTTCTTTCGTTCTTTTTCTTTCTTTTTTTTAAATAATCACAATTAAATACAATAAGAACGAAAATTTGAAAAACTAATTTTTTGATAGAAATTGAAAATTGATCCAACAAATTCAAAACGAAAGCGATTAAACAATTTAATCCTAAACATACAATTCCAATGAACGAATCTATATCCAATTCAAGTATTCAAGCAATAAACATATTGGTGTTGCATAATTAGCTCTGATACCACTATTAGTTTCGCATAGACCCCGAAGTGCTAATGCAACAGAAATATAAAAAATTTATCACATAAAAATTATGTAAAAACACATCCCGTTGCTATTGCAACGTGGATCTTATGCAAACAACAAAGCACATTTATTAAAGTTCAAATGAAATTATCTTTGAGCCTTCCGTTTGATGAAGGGTATTGTCTTATTCAAATCGATTAGAAATTGGCTCACAAGTCGTTCCGATATTTTAGATGACAAATTCATCAATTGATTAATTAAACTCATTTAATTAATTACTTATGAATTAGAACTCTTTCTAATCTAATAGTACGCATCTATTATGGTCGATGTCCAACAATAAGCCTACGCGCCTAATCAATAGGTGAAGTGTAATGCGTGAACCTATCCGCTTTTGATTATCATTCAAATACATTCATTCTATTATCTAATCTTCCGATTGAGATTTAGGATATGAGATTTATCAAAAATACTTTTAACATCAATTCTATGGTTCTTATTTATAATTAGTCTTTTCAACAATCGATCTAGGTAGAAAACTTATTTCTAATCGTTGTCTCTACCGTGGCCACTAATTTCCATAGGCTAGTTAAAATAAAACACATAACAAATTCACTCACTCTATAGGATGAGTAAATGGATTCTTTATTGACTCTCACAAACCTTCATACATGTGAGATATATCTATACCCAAATACCTTAAGACCCGCCATCGGATTGGTACCTATATCAAAGTATAATGCACATGTATAAGATAACTATGGAGCCTCAAGTGTAAGGACTAATTAATGCACACCATAAATTGAAAAACAATCCTAATATGATGTGCAACTAGCGCTCCCATTTAGGTATTTCTCGGTGGGATTCTCAGTGAATTCATTTTCTAATGAGCACTTACTTATACATATGAACGTCTCTACATTCAATGTTTATGAAACAAGACATCCTCATATTTGAGATATGTCATAAGTACAAATTTTAATCCGAGTCATGTTAATGCCCCTGGTATTTGTTAGACTCTTCAACCTGGAGTAATTTAAATCATGCCTTAGAGAATTATTTCAAGACTTCCATCTCTATATGAGGCCAAGTCCGATAGCCTTATATAATTTAGAAGTTTCAACCATATGTGTATAACTTACACATTATGATAAAGGTGGCCAAAAAGTATAAACTTTTATTTCTATTATTAATAAAAAAAAACTATTTGTTACAAAGAGTATTTAAAAGTATCACCAATCTCATTGGCTTACTGACCGCTACTCTAACAATTAATAAATAATTAAAGCCGATTGAGCCTAGTCTACTTTTGTTCTTGGAATCAATCCTACATCGATGGATTCTAAAATATCATATAAATTAGTAGTATAATTTATAGCTAGGGATGGCAACGGGGCAGATTTGGCCAAACCCGGGACCCGCCCTGCTGGGGATTTTTGGGACCCCTCCTGGACCCGCCGGGTATAGGTTGGACCCGATAGACCCGATTTATGTTTTTAAAATAATTTAAAAAATATTTTTTTTAAAAATTTGATATTATTACAACTTTATAAACATAAAAAAATAATAGTAATACTAAAACACTAATTATTTACAAAATTTTATGAACATATTTTAATTTTTAAAAAAATTAAACATCGTTTATCACGTATTTATTTACGCATATTTTGAAATCATAACTTAATTATTAATGTTATATAATTATTTTTATATACAAGAGTATCATATTTATTTTTTAAGTAACTATTTGTATAATATATATTTTTATATATGAAATATATATTTATATTATATAAATTTACATAAAATAATAACTATATATATATATATAAATTTCTAACCGGGGCGGGTCCGGATTTTTAAATGAAGACCCCAGACCCGCCCATGACCTGGTTAGAAGTCTTAAAATCCGCCCCTAATGTTAGGAGTCTTAAAACCCGCCCCTAATGGGTCCGGATCCCTATTTATAACCCTCACTATTGTTGAGTTTTATGGTTCATTTACTTTTGTTTATACAACTTAAAAATTCGTTTCTTTGCATATAATTAATACAATTTCACAAGTTGCATCCAAAAAGACAAACGAAAGACAGTTGTGGCTGAAACTTTCTATCAAGCACACCTCACTCAACCATAATACATCAGTTATAGTTTAATATCAAGCAATGAATTGTCATTAGATGCGTCATTTATGAATACAAATAATTTAAATCTATTGATTAGGTCATATACAATTAATGAATGTGAATAAATAAATTGCACTTGAAAAAAAAAAAACGGAAAATTGCAATTTTGATCTCAAGTTGTAGATCCGTTGAACCGGCGGAGTCACTTTGTAGGCAGGTGGTTCAATTGAGTTTGCAAAATCTTTTACATATATACATATGGATATGTGTAGGCATGATAATTACCATTATTTATACAATGAAATTCTCTTCATTGACCCCAATAAAAAAAATTCAAAGTTAGAATAGCAAGGAGTCATAAAAGTAAAATAATATAGATAAAGTTAAAATTGTCCATCTAAATTGAGAAGTAAGCATCATAAATAAATGGGTCTTCTTATCAGAGTAAAAATTTGTGTAAATCTACTAAGAATATATAATACACATAAAATTACATCTAAAATAACGAAAAGAGGACACATTTTCTTTTTAGAGAAAAAACACTTAAACCTCCAAATTAAGGCATTTTTTATACTTTAGTTACTATTTTTTTTTTTCATTGTATTTTGCTATACAAAGTATAAGAAATTTGCACTTTGCCCTCTCAATCCATTTATTTGTAAGTTTAAATTTCTTGTTTAGTTATTTTTTAGTTGAAGTTTAAGGTCCGTTTTGATAGATCTAAAAAGAAAGTGTTTGTCGATTCATATTTTTTATGGTATAGTCTTTAAAATAATTAAAAAAAGACTAAATAGTTTGGATGAATTAATTTAAAAATGCTTTAAAATGTACTTTTTCATAAGCTATCTAAAATTAACTTATAGTTTGAGGAATCTTTTGGTTTCTTTTAGCTTCTGTTTTCAAAAAAAGTTCAATCAAACATAAATTTTTTCATTGATTTTTTTTTCTTTTTGTAGAAAAAAATAAGTACTTATCTACTAATAAAATCCATCCGGACATACTCTAAATTTGTTCCATGTATTTACCACAAATAAAATTGATCAAATTATATTATTATTATTATTATTATTATTATTATTAATGTGATATGCTTGATTGACCCCATTGAAACAAGTCCTGGCCAAGCTACTGTTTTCGACCTTATTCCAAAGATTGTGGAAAAAGCTAATCCTAGTTCCACAGGTTAATAGATGTTTGCAACACTGGTTTCTCCATTAAAGTTTTTTAACGGAAATGGCACATGACATGCATTTGGTCCTATACATTTAGGGCATTCAGTGAAACAAGTCTAATGATTTCTGAACTAGGCAAAAAAAGTAGTCCTACAAATTAAGGGACGATTGCATTTTTGGTCTAAGAATACAATATAAAACCTTTACAAATGCCATTAATAAGTCGTCGTTGTGAGCCTTGAAACTTAAAAACTTGAGTCTTCGTTCAATGTTTGAGAGCTTGCATGTATGCAGGCTCGTAGACCTGTATGTCTATACTTATGTAAGCTTGAGCGTTAATAGATCCCTTTATCTGCATGTATAACTTGGAACTCTATAGTACATATGTATTTGATATATATTTATTTTTTAATAAAAATACCAAAATTATATTAATATTTGACCATGCTTCGCCACTTAATTAGTCTTGAATTTGAAAAAAATTTTATAATACCCTTTTTTAATTTTTAAATTTTTAAACTAACCCACTTTTTAAAAACCTTTCAAAAATACCCTAGAGTGAACTTTCAAAGCTCTGTTTTACTGTTCATGTGGACCGGCGTGATTTCTTAAAAATCCAACTTTTATTCTTTATTTCACTAAAACCAATTCCAAGGTATTTTTGATCAATTTAGTCCATTTTTCCTATAAAATTTCTTTAAAAAAATATGTTTGAAATAGAAAAAGTCATAACCATCTTTCTTCACATTTTTTTTATATTCAAATCTTAAATTTTTAATTACTTATTAATTTTTCTTAAATTATTTTTAAATTAGTTATGTTAAATCAAGTAAATCCCCACACCTATTGGTATCAGAGCCATAATGATCAATAAAAATATATAAATTATGGAATATGTATAATTATTAAAATTATCAATTATAACTCTTTTACTTATTAAAGAATTATTTATTTACTTACAAGAAATAAATGATAAAGAATTTAGTGATAACATAAATATAGAAAGTTTATCTTGTGATTTCTCATGTGATGAAACTGATTGGCAGTTATCTTCACCATGAAGAATAGACTGTTTCGACACACTAAAAGGTATCCAAAGGTTGAGAAGTACTACAAAATCTTGATGTCTCTAAAGAAAGAAGCCAAGGCACATAAAGATGCTGAAATAAGAGAATTGTACTATAGAAAGTTAAAGGAATATAAAACACGTAGAACTGTAATGATTCTACTTAGCAATGCCTAATTATACATTACATAGGCTACAAATAGAATTGTATCTATATCAAAAGGAGTTGGATTTTATTTTTAGAAAACCAACTTATCATAGAGGAGATGCTTTTAGAATTGATTTTTTGAAAAGCAAAATAAAACAAATAAATGAAGGTCTTGATGTTCTAAGCCGCTTATGAAGACAAATAAACATCTTAAAAGATGGATACATAATATAAATCTAATTCTAAGCTTAAATATCATCCTTGAAGAATATAATCGAGAGAATGAACACATTAAAACAGAACAGAATAAAGCAAAAATACAAAGTTGCAAACAAAAGATAAAAGCTACTCAATAAAATGCTCAAATATCTTGGAATAGATATAAAAAATACAAATGGATAAAATGAATAAAAATATTGAGGAATTAAATATAGGAATGAATAAAATACTTGAAGCACTATATGTTCTAACTCAAGAACTTAAAGAATTAAAGACAGAGGTTCAAATCTTAAAGATTTGTAATTCAAATGTTGAAGATTTAATAAAAAACACTTGTCTTAAGAAAAATAAATTCGACAAGAAAATAAAAGAAAGAGAAATTATAATAAAGCCAATAAAAATTAATAAAAAAACAGTGCATTCAAATTCCATTGATGCATATATGATTAATGTAAAACTACTTAAAATATTAGCTGAAGAAGAAGCTCTTAAAAAAGAAGAAAAAGGTAAAGACATAGTTACATCATCTAATCCTAAAGATCAAGATTCTGAATCGGAAACTGATAAAGATGAATGAAATTAATGAATTAATTGATCAATTTGCAAAAATAGATCTTTCTGAAATAGAGGAATATGAAGTATTAGTTAACACTAATAATATAACTGGAGGCCCAAGTGGTACAATAAAACCAGAAGAAATGGAAATAGAGGAATCAGAAATGATGCCTATTCCTAAATATAGAAGGCAATATTATGATCATATAAAGAATAATAGATATCATATAAAATTAGGTAAATTTACTCCAGATACGAATTATAGTGAATCTATAAATCATGGAGGTTCTAAATTAAATATAGACTGTAAAGAAGATACTAAAAAAACTATAATTTCATGGGCAACTACTATGAAAGTTTTCTTTTTATATAACTTTGATGATACATGGCACTACTAGAAAAATGCTTTTAGCCACGGATTTTAGCCACGGATTTGGCAAAAAAGCCGTGGCCAAGAAAATTAGCCACGGCTCGGCCACGGATTAGCCACGATTTTTTCCCGTGGCTAAAAGTGGCGTGGCTAACCAGGGCCACGGCTTGTTAGCCACGGTTGGGCTTAGCCACGGCTAAACCGTGGCTCTTAAACACAGGCGAGCCGTGGCCAACGTTGGCCACCCAAACATAGCACGGGGCCTGGCCGTGGCTAAGGGCCACGGCTTAGCCACGGTCAAGCCGTGGCCCTTGGCCACGGCTCTGAGGTGTCCAATCCGTGGCTAAGAGCATCGACGAACCAAGCTGGCATGCCCCCTGCATTGTCAAACAATAGAGTTACATAGTTTACAGAAATTAAAACGTAGGGTTAAAGATAAATGTTTGAATTTTAATTTTACCACAATTATACGCCACAAAGCCAAGAAGAAACTCGATTTTCATCCTTAAGTGGCAGTGAAGTCATCACCACGAGGTTTATACTACACATTTTCATCACATATGATCCATTCAAGTCTCCATACTTTACGTATGTTCGTCTTCATCTATTGGATTCATCTTCACGCTAGTAATTTCCGTGAGATGTGATCTATTATTCACTACATCTGCAGGGCAGCTTATAAATGTAATAGGCCTCGTTGTGTCAAGCCACATGTGCCTAGATTATGGATAAATTAATGACTGTATCATACGAAAGTGGTTGCGCACCACAAATAGAATATTATGTTAACGACAAAAACTGAGTAGGTCCTATAAACTGCCTGAACAATATTCGTTTATAACAATACTTTTTATTTTGTACTTACGTATTATTTTGTAGGAGAAAGCAATTTTATTTTGGCGTAATCCATCTATCTATGATATTATTTATTTATATATCATGAAAATGCAAATAACTTATTGGTGATCGGCAATTTTTTTTAAGAAAGAAACTAAAATAACCCTTTATGAAAATATAATATGATAATTTTTTATAAGGATCTTTTTGGTAATTAATTATTAATTATAAAAATAAGAAACTCAAGAATTTTATCTTAATTGAACTCTTAAAATTTATTAAACCCATTGAGGGATTAAGATACTCAAGAATTTTATTTTTACTTGAACTTTTAAAATTAACTAAGCCATTGCACTCTTAATGTTAAAAACTTTGATACACCATACACCCAAGATGACTTATAAGTAAAAAATTTCAATTATCTTTAAATTATTTTGAGTTGAAAAAATGAGATAAAAAATCATATCATATTTTAGTGAATAAATGATTGTGTCGATCAAGTTTGGTGTGGGGACTGGCCGACAAAACAAGGCTAGTCGATTAAGATGATGAAGGTGAAGGACTATAGTATTTTGGGAAATTTCTACAACAAAATAAGAGCAGATGTGATCTAGCCAAGGGAGGCCTCGGCTTAAGCCCTTCGATGCTTAAGAACCCGTTTGGATGGGCTTTTTTTTAGATAAAAAGCACTTATTTTTGAAAAAAAAAAAAACTTCAGATAAAACAAATTGTGTTTGGATGGGCTTTTTTAAAAAAGTAGAAGTCAGAAAAAAAGCCAAAAAGGGCTTTTTTTTTAGAAGGTACCTTGGGCTAGCTTCAAATAAATGCACTTTTTAAAGCACTTTTAACTTTTATATCCAAACGTAAAACTGTTTGACTTAAAAAAAAAGCTATACCGTAAAAAACACCATCCGAAAAAGGTTTTCTCTCGTATGAGAGTGTTTTCCCTCTATACTGAGTGAGTCTTTACCCTGCTGCTAGGGTTTTTCACGTGCCGCTCGACCTGGTCATCGGTTGTGCTCGTCCGGTGCCCCTTAGTCTCGTCTCTTCTTCCGGTGTTACGGGTTTGCCTTTCTTTTTGCGCTTTCTCTGTTCGGTGGCTTTTTTCTTTCGTCTTCTCTGCGTATCTCTTTGTTGTCTTTTCATCTCTTGTGTCTGTTTCCGGTTTTTCTTTTCTTTTGTTTTGTTTGTGTTCTGCTGCGTTCTTGTGTTTCCTTCTTGTAGTGCCGGGTGCTGTCGGTTGGTCCATCTCACACGTACCCTGGGGTTTGAGAGGGCTGTTATGGAGCAAGAATTTGAGAGGATTCGGAAATCCCTTGTTCTCACAGAGGAGGAAGACGATGGTACAGTGATTCCTGATCCAGTGTTTAGTGGAAAGTTGGCAGACGGCGGATTTTATGTGGTAGGTAGGGTTCTCTCCCCAAGATCTTATCCCTTCGAAGCCTTACAAAAGACTATGGGGTTGTCTATGCAAACTGTTAGAGGGCTGACCATCCAGAATTTGGAGAATGGGCGGGTATTATTACGGTTTAATCATCATATTGACAGGATGAGAATTATTGTAATGACCCGGTATTCCTTAATATTTAAATAATTGATATGAAATCTTACTCTTCTTGGAGATGTTTTTATTACTTGTTTTTTTTCACATTTTAGTTTGATTTTAAGATTAATGTACAATTTGAACGGTAAAGTACTAATTTTCGAATTTTGATTTCCATTCTTGGAAAATTCATCTATTAAATACTCATTAGTTTTCAAAAATAATATAAATAAGTATTCTAGACATTTATGTATGGAGAAGATGCAATTTTTAATAAATTACATGATTTTCCAAATTTTAGACGAGTTTGACATTCGAACACAATTTTCGAACTTTCTATGTCCTAAATTGCAATTTTCAAAAATATAACTAAAACATTTTTAAATTCTGGTAAATATACATATAATTTCAGACTTATAAAGATTAAATTTCATAATTTTGGAATTTTCTAAATTAATTATGAATTTTCGGATTCTATGCCCTAAAACCCCTAAGAAAAGAGTAAATTGTATTTTCTACCCCTAGATATTATTTCTTTCCATTTCTTTCCATAATTATATATATAATACAAGAAAATAACCTACATTTTCAGATTTAATAGAGGGGTGGACGAATTTTGGGGGATTTTGGGAGACAAAATTGTTAAATGTTAAATACTCGGTGTATGTTAAGTCTTTCCCTCCAAGTTTGCTAGAGTTGCTAGATACAATGTATTTACACACTTGGCCAATACCTTCTAGATGCAAGAACACATGCTTGGCTCATGTTAAGGTAGAGTTCCACTTAAGCTTGTTAGACTCTATACTTGGCCAATTAGGGCATTAATTGGAAAATGACTTCATACTAATCTTCTATGTCTTCTACTTAGGAAAAAACACAAAAATCACCACACACACACCCCTAAAAATCCGGCCACTACCCCCTCCATTTCTTCTTGTTTCTTTCACTTTTCCCTACACTCTTTCACCTCTTCAAACCATCTCCCAACCCCACACACTTTCCCTTCTTCAAATCCTACAAGGCAAGAAAGAAACCCCTACAAGACAAGAAAGACTATCAAGGTAGAAATTTGCCTATGGCATGAGCTAGGGTTAGGTTTTTATCAATATATTGGCATGTTATCTCCCCTATAAGACCTAGGAGGTCACCACAAGTTGGTTTCCATCTTGGGTCTAAGGGATTTCAAGATATGTTGGTTATATATGTGAATACGATGCTCATGATGTTTCTATGATCATGTTTGGTTAAATTCTTGAATAAGCATGTTGAAAGTTGTTGCAAATATGCTTGAATTCTTTGTTATCATGTTTTATACCTTGTTAGAGTCTTATATATGTGTTAGAAGCTAGAATTTTAAGAGTCCCAAGTTGAAAATTCAAGTTGTGCATATGCTGGAATTACTATTCATGCAGAAGATATTGTTTTGAAGCTGAAAAGTTTGATTTTTGCACGACTGAAAATTCCGAAAATTCCCAAGTGAAAACCTGGTTTGTAAACTGTAAATTCAGTGTAGAATAAGCTGTAGAAACAGGTTTTTAAAAGATGGAGGTTTGGGTTACAAAAGCTGAAAATTTCAGTGGTTGCGCGTTAAAACGTTTCGCGTCGCAGTCTGAAAATTCCAGATCTTGTAAGCTGGAAATTCAAACTTTTAACAACTAAAAGTCTATTTTACAACCTTGGGAATGTATATGTGAATTTCCAGTCGGTTTTAAATTGGAAAATTAGTAGTTTGAAAGCTAGAAATTTCAGTTCGAAGTGGTAAATGCCGATGTCGCAAAACTGTGATTTTGGTGCTTTGTGTTAAATATGAGCTGAACAGTTTGTATTGTGATGAATTTGTGATTCAAATGTATTGAAATTATGTGTATAAGGGCCGTATATGATTTCGGTGTGGATGGGGCTAGAGTTCGGCCGGGCGGCAATGGGCTTGCCGGTCTTAAAACAGTTCTCGCCATCCATGCCTATTCCCATCTTGCATGGACGGAGTATTCCATGTATTGGTTGTGGGTCGTAGGAATTCGGAAAACTATCAGCTTAGAGATAGGTGAGGGCGAGGATCCGAAAACTATCAGCTTAGACCACAACATATTTACTACTCGGGTCCACGACCTCCCGTGGAACATGAGAACGAAGGAGATTGCCATGCACATAGGGAATTGGATGGGGGAGTTTGTCGACGTGGATTTGGACCATCGGGGGTCGTCTATGGGTTACAGCATGAAAATTCGAGTACGATTGGACATCCGTAAAGCCCTCAAGCGAGCGATGAAACTTCGGAGCTCGTCGGGGGGAGAGGTGCTGATCTCCTTTTCTTACGAGCGATTACCCAACTTCTGCTACCTTTGTAGCAAGTTTGGCCATCACCAGTCGCTATGTGAGATTCAGTTCGAGGAGGGGTTCGTTGATCCGGGCGATAACCTTCCTTTCGGTCCGTGGTTGAGAGCCGGTACAAATCTTAGTTACACACATCGACGGCCTCATTTTTCCGACTTCAAAACCCCGGAGCCAGCTAACAGACGGTTCTATGATCAAGGAAACGGTAATTTGGAAAGTCTATCACCCCCGGGATTGCACGGTTCCACTAGCGGATTTGGTGGAGTTATGAATCAGCATGAACATACTGCTAGGGGATCGGTTATGGATATGGACCCGGTTAGAGTGGATCATCAGCCCAAAACATCCCTAAACCTCTACACCAGTCCGACCCAAGGTTGCCAATCTAACCTCCCGGCCCAAAGTACCCAAGCCATCAGCTCTAGCCCACTCACTAACCAACACACACTCTCGAATTTCGTTGATCCAGCTATTACCGAGCCCGCCCCTAGCCCCCACCTGCCTCCTCAGCCTACTACCCATATTAGCCCGCCCACTATCCTTAGCCCGACCCCCGCCCTTTAGCATATCTACCCACCCACATATGCGAGCCCAGTAAAATCCCAGCCCAGTGATCTAATACCCTCTTCACAGATTGATAGCACCTTCCCAGAACTTCACGTTCTTGATCTCTTACCTTCTCCGGCTGGGGACGGGCCCGAAGGGGTGCACAGCTCTTCTCCTCCCCACGGTTACCTTCCATATAGACCTGGGAGTGACTTGGCCGTGGTCCCCCCAGCCCCCTTGGCTTTCTCTCTCGATCCAAACAGCAGGCAGAGCCCGAACAACAGGCAGCGCTCAACAAAGAAGAAAGTGGGCCGCCCAAGAGGACGAGTCCAACCGCTCTCTAGGGTGTCGGTCAGTCCGAGGAAGAAGGTGGGTAGTAAACGGAAGACTGCCGAGAATAAGTCAGGGGAGGTGGACGAAGGAGGGCATATTTCTAAAAAGTTGATTAGTTTACCGAATCAGTTGGCTATGGACACTTCTTTAACGGCGGTGCCTACTGCGCAGGCCCGCCGGGGATTATGAGTATCTTAGCTTGGAATTGTCGGGGATTAGGGGCCCCCCCGACAGTTCGTGCCCTGTCGGACCTTATCCGACTTCATCGCCCCCTCTTAGTCTTCCTATCCGAGACTAAGTGCCAAGCTAAACGGATAGAGTTCCTTAAGATGCGACTTAATATGCATGGCGTTGGCGTCTCGGCTTCCGGCCGAAGCGGCGGTCTGGCGTTACTCTGGCTGAAACATGTTTTTGTTCAATTACAGTCTTTCTCGAATTCACATATTGATGCCACGATTAGTGTGCCTGGAGAGAGGGAGGATTGGAGGATCACTAGATTTTATGGGCACCCGGATCCGGCGTTACGGTGGCAGTCGTGGGCCCTCCTCCAGCGTCTCAGTGTGGACTCTCGGCGACCTTGGCTCTGTTTGGGTGACTTCAACGAAATCTTATCTATGACTGAGAAAGCTGGGGGAGCTGATCGTTCGGAGAGGCAGATTTTGGATTTTCGGAGGACTCTTGACAGTTGTGAACTTCGGGATTTGGGCTTCGATGGCGACCCGTTTACATAGTGCAACAATAGGGAGAACCCCTATACATTTGCGAGAGGCTTGATCGGGCTTGTGCAACAGCGAGTTGGGGTGCCTTATATCCTCATGCAGGGGTCTCCCACCTGTCTACGATTTTTTCTGATCACAGCCCAATCCTCGTTCAGTTAGAGACCCCTTCAAGGCGTTATGGCTCACCTAAGCGGCAATTCCACTTTGAGGCTTGTTGGTTGCAAGAAAAAGATATTGGTGAGGTGGTTCGGGCGTGTTGGGATGATGTGAGACCCGAAGGGCAGCATGCGAAGGTTTTTGAAGGTATCCAACGATGTCGGGTCCGACTGGGTTCTTGGAGTAAACAGCGGCTTTGTGGTTCTTTTAGACGGAAGGAGGGACTCGAGTTGCAAATCTTACAGTTAAGAAAGGGGTTGATCTCATCACTCTCTAAAGCTAAGGTTAGAGAGCTTGAAAAAGAGTTGGGGGAAATTGTGCGCAAGGAGGAGAAGTATTGGAAGCAGCGCAGTAAAGTGGAATGGCTTAAAGAGGGAGACAAGAACACCGCTTTTTTCCATGCTAAGGCTTTAGCTCGTGCCCGGAATAACAGGATTTCACAACTTAAGAACAACAGCGGTGTTTGGACGACGAATGAGGCAGACATCCGCAATACAATTCTAACCTATTTCTCGGAGCTCTTTCAGTCACAGCACCCATCAGAGCAGGAGTTGGATGAGGCCCTGGCCCCATTAACCCCCCGGGTAACTAGTGAGATGAATGAAGCACTACTAGCACCTTTCACTACTGAGGAAATCGTGGCGGCCTTATCTCAAATGGGCCCGTACAAATCTCCGTGCCCCGATAGTATGCCTCCTGTTTTTTTCCAATCTTTTTGGTCTTCTATTGGAATTGACGTGTCTCAGTGTGTTATCAATTTCCTTAATTCTCATATATCTTATCCGGGTCTCAATCATACTAATTTAGTTCTTATCCCTAAATGTAGTAAACCTGAGAATGTTTCCCAATTTCGTCCGATTAGTTTATGCAATGTAGTGTATAAACTGGCGTCTAAGACTCTGGCCAATAGACTTAAACCTTTCCTGGACTCCATCATTTCCCCCGTCCAGTCTGCTTTTATCCCTGGTCATTTGATCACGGACCCTGTGTTGATTGCTTTTGAAACGCACCACTTTCTGAAAAATAAGAGATGGGGACGAGAGGGCTTTATGGCTCTTAAACTGGACATGAGCAAAGCTTATGACCGGATTGAGTGGACTTTCTTAGAGTGAGTCTTACTTAGATTAGGTTTTCATGTTCGTTTTGTCGATACTGTGATGCGTTGTGTGCGCTCTGTTTCCTTTTTGTTCGTTCTTAATGGTCAGCAATTTGGTTTTCTTCAGCCTGAGCGAGGGATCCGCCAAGGCAATCCCTTATCACCATATTTATTTCTCCTTTGCACGGAGGTGTTTAGCTCTCTTTTGCAGGCTCAGGAACGATCTAATCGTCTGAGGGGTGGCAGTGGCTCGAGGCGCTATGGCATGCATTTAGGAGGTACTTCGGGTTTATAGGGCAGCTTCTGGCCAAGAGGTTAACTTGGCAAAATCTTCTATCGCATTCAGTCGGAATGTTAGTGACTAGAGAAAGGCCGAGATTGGGGCTTTGGCTAGGATGCGGATCGAAAGGCATCACGATAAGTACTTGGGTTTGCCCTCGATTATCGGCTCCTCCAAGAGGAAAATTTTTGGATCTATTCGGGAAAGGGTGTGGAAACGCATTCAAGGTTGGCAGGAGCGACTCTTGTCTCAGGCGGGTAAGGAGGTTCTTATCAAATTTGTCCTACAGGCCATCCCGGCCTACACTATGTCTTGTTTTCGGCTGCCAGAGTCTCTCTTGAAGGAGTTGGAGAGTCTTATGGCGAATTTTTGGTGGGATGATAAGGAGAAACGCAAGATTCATTGGGTTAGTTGGGACCGTCTATGTACACCTAAGTTGGATTGAGGCATGGGATTTAGAAATCTCCGCTTATTTAACAGTGCACTGTTGGCGAAGCAGTTATGGTGCATTATTTCTTGTCCGAACTCTTTATTAAGCCGGATATTGCGCGCCAAATATTTTTCTCACAGTCCACCGGTTGCAGCCAAGCTGGGGGCGTGCCCGTCGTATGCATGGAGGAGTATTTTCGGGACTTTAGATCTGTTCCGTACAGGGTGTCGGTGTCGGTGGCGGATTGGATCAGGAGCTCATGTGCACATCTGGGGTGAGCCATGGATTCCCCGCCCACCATCGTTTTGAGTCCAATCTGTTATAGAACCGGAGATGGCTATGTGTACGGTGGCTGACCTTCATGACCCCACCCACGGGGGCTGGAACAAGGATTTGATCAGGGCCAAGCTTCCGCTGGATGCTGATTTTATACTCCACATCCCCCTCGGTTCCCCAGCTCATGATGATGTTGTTTTTGGCATTACAGCGGCAACGGATGCTTTTCTGTTAAATCAGTGTACCACTTAGCTAAGTCCCAGGCGGTATCGCATGCTTCATGCTCTTCTCTGTCGGCGCGTACGGCTTGTTGGAAGATTATTTGGCATGCTAAGGTCCCAAACAAGGTGAAGATTTTCTGGTGGCGGTTAGGTGTATCGGCTATTCCTACTAAGTCAAACCTGGTTCGGCGCCGATGTGAAGGAATTGACGGTTGTGCGAGGTGTGGCGATGAGTTTGAAGATGAGCAACATGTTTTTTTGAGCTGCCCGTTCGCTCGCTTGGTCTGGGCTGTTTCGAACATTCCGTCTGTGGCGGTTAATACCTGGGGCAGCGGGGCGCTGGATTGGGCATGGATGGCATCCTCTAAACTGGATTCCGGGGTCTTTGATAAGTTCCTAGTTATCTCTTGGCAGCTGTGGGCTAGTCGAAATTTCAAATTCATGGAAGGCAGGGAGCTTTCGGCTGCGGATGTCATTAGGGGGGCGGACTCCCTGCTGTCCAATTTTGGCTAGGGGAACAATCCTTCCATCCATCTTAACGGCTTGAGGCCACGAGATAGAAGCCAAAGGTGGTCTCCTCCTCCTTTGGGGGCGGTCAAGATTAATTTTGACGGTGCGGTTTTTAGTAAAGATGGGGAAATCGGGGTTGGCGTTGTCGCACGGGATGAGCAAGGCAAGTGCCTTTGCTAGTCGGCTAGGAGGCTCCCGATTGCGGGCGATGCGATGGTAGCGGAATTGATGGCGGCGTTGGAAGCAGGGTCTCTAGCTATTCGTCATAATTGGCCATGGGTTATGCTGGAGGGGGACTTGTTGCATGCTATTTCAGCTTTATCCGGGGTTTCTCACAATTGGTCCCCTTATGGTAATATTTTTCAGGATATTAAGTCCCTTTGTACTTCGATTGGCTCTATCTCTTTTGGGTTTGTGCATCGAGAGGCCAACACAGCGACTCACAAGCTTGCTCGTCGAGCCACTGGGGATCTCATTTCACTCCTTGCTGTGCCGGATTATGTAGCTCCCATTATTTCGGCTGAGGCCACTGTCGCTTAATTTTTTTTCGATCTTTTCCCTCAAAAAAAAAAAAAACATGATAGATAAAATTGTCCACAGAAAGACCTATTTCCTTTTCTTTTAATTTATTTTGATAGTACAGTTTATTAATTTAGTTTCAAAGTGTATAATGTAAATTAATCTATATTTGAGATTAAAAAAATTATCCTCATTTGATTCTATTAAATGCTTAATTTAATTTTTTATATTTCGCGACTAATGTAATGTTGTCGGGTCATGGGAATACAATGTAAAAATTAATCATCAAAATTTAGGTGATTAAATAATAACTTCTAAAATAATAATTTAAATTCTAAGACTTTAATTTTTAAATATTCAAACATGTCTTTCAAGCTACATTACATTATACATATATTTTTTTGAAATTTCTCATGGGTGTAGTGTTCAAAAAATATATATTCAAGAGGACAAATTCCAATTTAATATAAAATGCAGATAATGTTTTGACTTCAATTGTGTGTGTGTGTGTGTATATAGTAATTTGACTTAAATTAGAATAATTAGCTATTACTCTAATTATTCACTCACCAACATTATTATTTTTTTTTTTGTGAACGCTAAAAAATTAAAGGCCATTTGAAGAAACTCAAATTAGGATAATTATTTTGAAGTTAATATACATACATATTCATATATATTTATATAAATTGCAGTTTTTTATCCTAAATAATTAATGAACACTTTGCACCCTAAAATATAAAAGGGATCATTTTTATTTTTTCTATGGAGAAGTTTACCCTTTATTTTAATGGTATTTTGGCCTAAAAATAGGTGAGGGTGCAATCTAACATAGGTACATCAGTTCGAGGGTGCATTGTACTATTTTTCTTGTTTAAGGGTGCAAAGTGTTCATTTTGCTTGTTTTTAGGGTGCAAAGTGCAAATTGTCCAAAAATTGTAGATGGAGAAATTATATTGAACAAACTTTTCTTTGAATGAGGATCGAATATGGAAACAAAAAAACATATTCAATCTTGTAAAAAATACTATGTAACAAAGAGAAGTAAAGATAATAAAACCAAAAAAATCTTGAAGGACATGATGAAACATTAAATGACAAAATTAGTAAGTTCCAGAAAAGAAACTATTAATAAAATTTACTGCAACGAATATAACAATTTTTATATTAATTCTATAAAAATAAGTAGAAAAAATCTACACAACTTTTTCTAGCTAGTTTATGAAATACATATTCAAAAATTTGTAGAGATAAGAAAACAGTACACAAACTTATATGAATTTTAAATAAATACAAATCTAAACTAGTAGGTAATAATAAAATGTTAAACATAATCATTTAAAAACAATAGTACGCTTTCCTCTCCTTTTGTCTTTTTTTCCTTTATTTATTTATTTTGTCTTTTTTTAAGGTATTTCAAACATAGTAGTGAATTTCGTGAGAGTTACTTTATATGAGCATATTGGAGAGGAGGGGCAATGAAGGTGAAGGTAGAGGCGGAGGTGGTAGTGGAGGTTGTGGTTAATATAGTGTCTACAACATCAAAAGTGGATCTAATAGCCATGGCGGAGGAGATGACAATAGTGGTGAAAATGATATGAAAGTACGTAGTGATGCAGAGGTTGTGATGAAAATAATGAAGGATTTGGTAAAAAATATAGATATGATAATGGTGGTGGATAAGATAAGAAAATTGAGATTAACTTAGCTTTCGACTAGACTATGTTAAAATTAGTAGTAGTAGTAATGGTGCTATGATGGAGAATGATGGTACGAAAAAGTGGAACCATGCATGGTAGAATATGATGTACTCAATAATTGTTTAATCTAATATAAACTAAAAGTTTCAAATATGTAATTAATGAGAAGTAAGAAAGTTAGGTAAAATTACTCTATATTGATTCCTTTATCCATACAACACTGACTTATAATATAATTAAAAATTAATTCAATCAAATTTTATTACAAGAAAGTATATTTGAACGACCTTTAGATTAAATATAAAGATTTATGGCTACTAATTAAAAATCATCTTAAAATACATACACATGAACCAATGAATCTGTATTAACATATTTAATTTCAATGTATTTGATCTTGAAATGGTGTAAAAGATATGCTTTTTTAAAGTATACACGTACAAAAATTTAGTTAGTATATTTTTTTAATTGGCATTTAAAAAATATTTTAAATATACTTAAAATCAATAATTGAGGAAAGAACGACTAAAAATACTTTAACAAAAGAATATAATAAATAATTATATATCTTCAAGTAAATATAAATGTTAAATAAATAAATATATATATATATATATGTTGTAGATATGTGCACATCTCTTTATTTGTGTACACGTAAAAGCTACTGCCATTCTTTTTAAATTTATTTTTTTAAAATAAATATATTATTTGATTTTATCAAAATTTACGATTACAATAATCTAAACTCTTGATAAATCAATCTTAGCAACTTACTCATAAAAACAAGCAACAATCAACGAAGATTTGTAAAGAGTCAAAATGATCTTAAAACTTATCAATCTAGTATATATAATAATATAATAAATTTAATAATTTTTTATTAACTATTCATTCATAATATTTCTTTAGAAAGTTAAAAAAATTCAATGTATTTACATAGTACCTTTATCAATAATTTTTTTGGAAAGAAAATAAGGGAGATGTTAATTGCCGCATGCATAGCGAATACTAATAAAAGTTTGAATGACATTAGAATTTCTTGACAATTTTCATCGTACTAAATCGTCCCCCGAGTGTTATTGATTTTAATAGTAATTAAAGAATTTGATATTATTTTTATCTTCTAAAAAGCAGGTCTTCTAATGAAATGTAAATATTAAAGCACTTAACACATTAATAGTATGTTGGGGGAAGAAAGAAAATGAAGATAAAAGAAAATAAGGGGAAAGAAGAATCGGTAGAGTTTAACTTTTCACACATTTGTTTGGATGAAAAAACAATGAATGAAAAAAAAAATGGAGAGTAGTTTCATTATTTTCCTTTCATTTTCCACCCAGTTTTGGGCAGAAGAATTTATGGTGGGCTCCATGCTAATTTTTTCATTCCTTCTATTTTTCCACACATATTCAAACGAAGGAATTTTTTTTTTTCACCTTATTTTCTTTTTTTCACTCGCATTCCTCCCATTTTCCACCATACTAAACAAACCATAAGACTCCAACTTATATTCTTAAATTTTTATAATTATACAAAAACCAAAAGATAAATTTATAAAATTCACATGCCCCTTTTAATTTGTTTAAGCTTTTTTTAAGTGTTTCATAAAATAAATCAAAGATAGGATTTGTTGCATTGTCCTTTGTTCATTATTTGGCGTATCAAAGATTAGCTTTTACAGTTCCATTGCACCTATATGTTGTTAGAAGAGAAGCAAAAAGTGAAGGATTTTTCTAATCTTGTACATCTTAATCTCCAATATAGTTTTGTTGAGACAATGCATATAAATCTATTAGATCAATTGTTATTGAATTTGAGAGAATGTGAATTTTGAAACTATTTGCCCCTGGGGTTTAAGTAAAATATAAATATATTCAATGCCAAATATTGAATATCGAGAGGGTTTTTAGTTTAGTGGTAGAACAATTGATTGCAAATCAAGAGGTCACCAGTTTAAACCTAGTAGGGACTTTGTGGCTCCATGGCACAATGGATAAGGCACTGGTCTACGAAACCAGAGATTATGGGTTCGATCCCCAGTGGAGTCGCCTCAATTTATTATTACAGTAAAAAAGGAATAGACTAAAACATGAGTGGATAGTTCATTAACGATAGAGATCTATTTTATTAATTCTCAATTTTTTAAGCATCATTTAATTTATTGGGAGATATCTATTTTATTAATTCTCAATTTTTTAAGCATCAATGAGGACTTAAAAATTGTTTTATAATTAAGAATCAATCTCAAATAAAAATTAATTCATCATAGGGTTAAATATATTTGGTGTCCTACTTTCCTCAATTATGTATATCCCTTAATCACACTCTATGCTAATTAATGTAATTTTTATATAAATTAATCCAACTCAATCTATATCTATACTATAATGAAACATCAACTCAACAGCCACTTAGGTAATATCACTCTTAGTGACAATTAAGTGAATTAGTAGTATTATTAAAAATATTTAATTTATTTTTCTAATAATTGCTTAATAACATACTTATATTTGTTTGTATTGAAATCATTTAGAATTTTTATGTTAATTAAGCATTCATTAATGAAGCTTGGTCTTTAATGATTTTTTATCATCAATCACGTAACAATGTATATATCTATATTGCTTTGTTTTATTATACCATATATTATATTGTATGTTACTTATCATACATCATATAATCCAATATTCTATTTTATCTTATTATCATCTCATCCTTTTCTAGGAAAATTTTTGCCGTGAATTCTATTTTCAAAGTATATTTAAGTTAGCTGTTCAATATGTGCTAATTGTATTTTCAAATTATATGTAAAATGGCATGGGAAGTATGTATATATAAATATATATTATAAATCTTTATTAGAAAGAATAATTTGATAAAAACAAATAACTGTTTAATTTGTATAATATAAATCGATAAATAAATATTTTTAAAATTTATTCAATAATAGAACATGATCAATTTAAACATTAATATTGGTATAATTAAGGAATGGAAGTTTTTAAAAAACTTATGTAGAAATATGTGACAAATAATTTTGATTACTCAAAATTAAAGTAAATGAAAATTATTGTAAATAAAAATTTTAATTTTGTTAATTTATTTGAATTAGAATTTAATTCATATCATTTTAAGTATTGGACAAATGTTGGATTCTTTTTGATGAACATAATTAACAAAATATTTATTTAATTTTTTACAAAAGTATTTTTATTTCATACATGACAAAGTAGAGTTAAATGAGGCTATCCACATATACGAATATTTACATAACTTCAAGGCCTTTGAATTCTATATATATATATATATATATATATATATATTAGTTGTTCAATACTTGCTGATGTAATCAACAAATTTTATTTTTTGTTCATGACAAAAGAGCTTCAATAAAACTATTATTTTTATGCTGTTAATTTGTAAAATTAGACGTTTGATGAAAATATGTTTATATAAATGTATAATAAACATTATAGATATGCTCCCATTATAATACAAACAACTATACTATGAAGTTAAGTGTAAAGAACCATAAAAAAAAGTATAAGCACATATTAAAAATAAATAAAAGAGTAAGACATTAGTTTCCAAATACAAAAGAATGCCAAAATTTGTGATTAAAAAAGTAGGAAAAATCATGATTAAGGGATTAAGAAGTTTTAAAATGAATAGAAATGGAATAACTTTTACATAAATAGAGATAAGTGACTAATCAAGTTAAACAAAATATATGATTAAGGGGTTAGAGTCTTATTGAATTACTACAAAGCTAAAAATTTTGAAATATTTAGAGATAAGGGATTAGTAAACCTTTTAAAGTACTAAAATGTTCATTATAATGCAAAAATCAAATTTATGTTGGTTACTACTATTTTTTACCCAAAACATACTTGCTCCCTATTTAATAGTTTTTAAAATATTCTTAATTTGTTTAAATATTGAATTAAGAATTTTTAGTGTCTCATCTTCTTGATATAAACCTTCATCTACAATTTGAATAAAATAAAGAAAGAAATAAATTTGTTAATTTATAATATATAATGTCCATAATTGAGTTTTAGAAAAATAAACTATGCCAATGATAAAATCAATCTAAAAAATAAAAAATTGCACGTTGAGAGAGTTTGGATAAAACATTTTGAAGGCAATAGGGAGGACTAGCAAAAAACAATGAAGCACTAGTAGAGAATCACATTGAGAGAGTTTGGATATATTTTGAAATCATTTTCTATTTGCTTTTTATTCATTTTATCTTTTAAATAAAATATACATTTAATTATTCTATCCTCTCCAAATATCTAAAAGCTATAATCTTTTATTAATTTTAAAAATTCCTTATCTCTTAATCATAATTTTCTTAAAGTTGTTCCCTTTTCATTAATTTTAAAACTTCCTTATTCCTGAATCATAATTTTCTCAAAGTTATTCTCCATCTTTATTAATTTTAAAACTTCCTAATCCCCTAATCATAATTTTTCCTAAAAAATAACAACCATAGGAAGTTGTACAAAAACTACGAGAAAGAAACAAATGGTTGGAAGTTATAATAGTACCATTACTAATATAAGGGCGAAATTAAAGTTGCACTTTTGATATATGAGTTCCCCATTACATTAATTAAATAAGAATATTTTCGTTTTTGAAAGTAAGATTCTTACATGCTTTATGAAATATTGCTAAAGTAGAATAAAAAGTAAAATAAAATAGCTTCTGAAGTTAGTATGTTAGTTTATCTCTTGGTTTATCATACATAATATATCATTTCTAAACAATTTTTTTTTCATGAAACACCTGAATCACATATCTCTAAAATGAAAGAAGATTACTAAAGAAAATTTGTCCTTTCAAAAGTATTTTAACAATTTATCTCTTTTGTACCATTTAGTTTGTTTTTCAATCTTATAAATAATTTTATGACCAAACAAATAAGGAAAAAGTGTAATACATCAATACACACACAACAACAAAAAAAAACCGAAAAAAAAAAGCACAAACTCTATACAGGTACGTTATTACCAATGGCGGATCTTTTAGTTGACAAGGGGGGGCCATGACTTAAATTTTTTTTAATTACCTACATGTATGTAAAGATATATATATACATATACACACACACACACACACACACATAATTGCCACCCCCCCCCCCCCCCAAAAAAAACAATGTTAATAGTCCATTATATTGGGTTGCAAATAAAAAATTTAGCCCACTAAACATAACTAATAATATGGGACAACTAATAGATTGATAGAAGAAGTAAAAATTTAATGATAGCCCAATTAATAAATTGATATAGAAAGTGAGAACTCAATACTTGGGCCCGACAAATAACTAAACATAACTAATCAATTCCTGGGCCCAACAAATAAATTAATTGAATAAGTAATAATTCAATATGAACCAACTAATAAATTAATAAAATTTAAAAAATGGCCCAATTTAAATACAATTACCTTCAATTTTAATTTCACATCTCAATTCTCAATTCCCATATGTACATCAGTACATCACCTATTCTATTGTTCACCTCACGGTCCTCAATCACAATCACATCCGCAGCGTGCCGGCGGCAAAGAAGTCGGAATTGAAGAATTTAATCGGCACTTCCATTGTTGGTAAATCATCTTTTCAATTTTTGTTCTATACTTTTTAGGGATAATTACCCTCACCTCCCCTAAATTTAGGTGAAATTACAAATAACCCCCTCTTGTTTCAAAAATTAACAATAAGCCTTTGACATATATCAACGTTTACAAAAAATACCCTATCATTAGTGAATTGCCGAAAATGCCCTCAGTCAAATTTTCAATCAGTTTTTGAGGACCGAAATACCCTTATTTATTCTAAGGTTTTGAAATTTGAAGGATGTTTATTATACGTTTTTGAAATACATAAGGGTATATCTGTAATATTTTTGAAAAAAGACATGCAATGAAGGCCCACGCCCTTCGACGGATTTTATTGGCAAGATTTGAAAGGGTCTTGAGCTAATTACAATGAGAAACACATTGGTGAAGCCCATTTTGGGATAGGGTCGATAGTAGCAGAAGAGTTAAACGAAGGAGATGTAATGGCAAGTGAGGGTTTGATGTAATTTTTGTTGAATTAAATCTAAACGGATGAAACATTAACAAAATTTATTTAGGGGTTTTGACGGACTTATGGAGATGAAAAAAATCAGTGTGTAGCTTCACCATCCAGATAGTGGCGATATGGCGACGGGGCGAGGTATTATTCATATTCAAAATAAAAGGGGGTTATTTGTAATTTTGTCAAAACTTAGGGGAAGTGAGGGTAATTCTCCCTTACAAAAGTATTTAAGGGAGAAAAGGGCCTTATAGTCTTTTTGTCTGATTTAGCAATAAGGGGACAAAACTCAAGGGGGTATTAGTAACTTTCGAAACAAAAGGGGTTCATTTGTAATTTCACTTAAATTCAAGGGAGTGAGGGTAATTATCCCTACTTTTAATTATATTTAAATTTTTGCCCCTTAATTGTAAAAAAGGACTTTAGGGACTAGGGTTTTATTTGTAAATCATCTCAATTTTTGCCCCTTTTATTACTTGGAATTTTCACTAATTATTTTGATATTTATGCAAATATTTGAAGGTGTCATAATTGAAAGAGCAAAATTATCAAGCATAAAAGGATTTATTCTGTTCTTAAGAAAGCAACTTTCGAGAAAGATGATCAAAATATAAGCTCAACATCTTTATCTCCCGTCAATCCAAATCCTAATGATCAAAGCGTACAATCAGATGAGCAACCTACTAAGATTCGAAGAGATATAGTTGATAAATTTGATGTTAATTCTTTGGAGCGAGATCTAGGAAAACGTCCTCCAATGTGGGAATATCTAATTAACCAAAGAGATGAAATTCGAAGAGCTTATTTAAACTGGGGTCCTTATTAAAAACATATTGAAAAGTATCCTCTTTGTAGGGACAAACATCCTAGATGTTTTGTATCTTCTTGGTTCAATACGTTCCCTTCTTGGCTACAGTATTCTCCAACTACTGATGCTGCTTATTGTTTAACCTGTTATTTATTTTGTAACAAGGCAAATGGGTGTCCACGATCAGATGTATTTATTAGGTACAGTTTCAGAACATGGAGAAAGGTTAACAACAGGAAAAATGTTTGCATTGCTTGGTCATATTGGAGAAGGTCCTTGTTTAATAGATATCAATGCAGTGAAAGCTTGTCAAGATTTATTGGAACAATCTGGGCACATAGAGAAGGTCATTAATGTGCAAAGTTCAGAGCAAGTTAGCAAGAATCGACTTCGTCTCAAGACCTCTATTAATACGGTCCGTTGGTTCACATATCAAGCTTGTTCTTTTAGAGGCCACAATGAAGCACCCGAATCAAGAAATAGAGGTAATTTTCTTGAGATGATTAAACTCTTAGCATCTTACAATGACAAAGTTGCAAACATTGTGTTGGAAAATGCTCCATATAATTCAAAATATACTTCTCATCAAATTCAAAAGGAAATTTTGCATATTATCTCTAGCAAAGTGAGAAAGCATGTTCGTGAGGAAATTGGAGATTCCAAATTTTGTATTTTATTGTTGATGACGCATGTCAAGCTCTGCAACAAGAAAATCAAGGCATAGTTAATGCTATGCAATTGGTCCGCACTACAAAAGTCTTGATTCAAAAGTTTAGAGATGATGTTTGGCATGATCTAGTAAGAAATGTGACATTCTTTTGTAAGAAACACGACATTGACCTTCTGGATTTTAATGCTACTTATGTAGCATGCCGAGGGTGATCTCGTCATCAAAAGGATCACATTACAGTGGAACATCATTACCGAATAAATATTTTCTTGGTTGCAATAGATAAGCAGTTGCAAGAGTTGAATCACAGGTCCACTGAGCAAGCAATAGAGATTTTAATCCTAAGCTCAACTTTAGTTCCTAAGGATGCTTATAAAGGTTTTAATTTTGATGACATATGCACACTTGTGAACAAATTTTATGCTATGGATTTTAGTGATCAAGAGAAGATTAGTTTGAGATTTCAACTTCAACATTTCATTCTTGATGTTTCTACCAATCCAGCTTTCAAGGACTTGTCAACTATGAGTGAATTATGTACATTCTTAACGAAGACAAGAAAGTCAAACACATTTTACTTGATTGATCGATTGATCCATCTCATTTTAACTCTTCCAGGCTCTACAGCTACTACAGAAAAATCATTTTCAGCAATGAAAATCATCAAGACAAGGCTGCCTAATAAAATGGAAGATGAATTTCTTGCAAACAACATGGTGATATACATTGAAAAAGAAATAGCTAAAAGTTTTAATTCTGATTTAATAATCGATGATTTCAAATCCATGAAAGAACGAAGAGCATCACTTTAGATAGAGATAATTTATAATTTCCCATTACTTTGCATGATATGTTATGATACGCTTATGATACACATTGTACAAGTTTTTTTTTTAATTACACTTAATTACTTTGGCCCCCCAAAAATTTTGTTCAAGCTCACTGTTGTGTGTGGCAAGCAATGTTTATTTCATTTTCTCAAGAACTGAGTTTTATAAATGTAATTGTAATAACTATCGATGTTTATTTCATTTCCTCAAGAACTGAGTTTTATAAATGTAATTGTAATAATTATCAATAAATGAAAAAAATAACCCATCGAATAAATATTATTTGTTATGTATAAAAATAAGTATTATATAATTTAATTTATAATATTGTTATATCTTGATAAGAATAATTACAAGTAATTTCTTGTTAAGTTTGAACTTTTTCTAGTAAATATCATCTTAATTTGTTTAAAATAATATCTATAAAGTCTTATTTGTCATCAAAATAATATAATTAATTATTTTGTATTGTTTCTTAATTTCAACAGTATCAACTTCCTTTAATTGTATAGTAATTACGTACTTTTTAGAGTTTGTTTTATTCTTTTCTTTTTTTTTTTTTTTTGTGAGTGTTGATGTATTACACTCTTTTCTTATCTTTTTGGTCATACAATTGATTATTTATAAAATTGATAAATAAAATAAAGTATTTTAGAATAGAGAAATTATTAAAATACGTTTGGAAAAGACAATTATTTTCATTAGTACTCTTCTTTCAATTTTATAGATATATGATTCAAGTGTTTCATAAAATAAATGATTTATAAAAGGATATGTAATGCATATTAAACCTCAAGCTAAATTACCATACTAACTTCAAAAGATATTTTATTTTATTTTTATTCTACTTTAGCAATACTAATAGATTAGGGACAATTACAACTATCTTCCCTAAGTGTAGGTGAAATTACGGATAACCACCTCTTGTTTCAAAAAATACTAATACCCCCCTAAAAATTGTCATTGTTTAACAAAACCCCAACCTGACAATAACTTTCAAAATTATCAATAAATTTCCTACATCATAGTAATCAAACCAATCACCAAGAGATGCGATTCGTCAAATCTGACAAAACCTTTCAATCAGTTTTGTGATTCCACAAATTTTCGCTAAGTAATTTCATTTTATACCACAACAACTACTATCGAGCATCATCAAATAATTCGACACAACAATTATTTTTTCTTTTTTTCTTTAAAAAAAATTGACTCTATATATAGCTTTTACATCTTGAACTTGTCAATACTATGTAATTTTTGTCTCAAAACACAATAAAAAACACAAAAAATAAAACTTGCAATTACATCTCACCTTGAAGAAAGGTGAATTATGTAAAACTTATACATGCCCTAGGAGGGTATTTGTAATACTTGAAATAAAAGGGGGTTATTCGTAATTTTACCTAAACTCAAGAAAAGTGGATGTAATTATCCCTATAGGGTATGTTAGAATCTTACTTTTAAAATACGAAATATTCTTCGCTAATTAATATAACGGGTAACTCATATATTTAAAGTGCAACTTTAATTTCTCCCTTATATTAATAATGACAGTACTGTAACTTTCAAACATTTGTTTATTTCTCGTAGTTTTCTTCAACCCTTCTCATTGTTGTTATTTTTTATCATGATTTTAGTATGCTACAGCATTGTAGTCTTGCTGCCTTTTCATGTTCGAAAACTAATGTCTTGCTCTTTTATTTATTTAAAATTTGTATTTATACATTTGTAAGTTTCTTTAAACTTTACTTCATAATATAGTTGTTTTTATGCCAATTGGGGCATATGTCATGATAATGTTTATTATACATTTATGTAAATATGTTTTCATCAAACGTCTAATTTTATTAGTTAGCAGCATGAAAGTAATATTTTTATTGCAGTTCTTTTCCCATAAACGAAAAATAAAAAGCCTGGATCAAATTAGTAAATATTGAACAACTCATTTTATATATAATTTAAAAATAGAATTAGCAACTATTGAACAGCTAAAATATACTTTGAAAATAGAATTCATGGCAAAGTTTTTCTTGAAAAAGCTGAGATAACAATATACATATTAGAATATTGCATTGTATGATGTGGTTTAACTAACATACAATACATATTAGAATATTGCATTGTATGATGTGGTTTAACTAACATACAATGCAACATATGGTATAATAAAATAAAGCTATATGGATATACACATTGATACGTGATGGAAGATAAATAATAGTTAAAGACCAACACTTCATTAATTAATACTTAATTAACATAAAAATTCTAAAGAACTTCAATACATACAAGTATGTTATCAAGCAACTATTAGAAAAATAAATTGATGTGGCCGAATCCGCCCCTGGTCACGTGTTCGCCGGCTCAGCTCAAACGTCGACTCCAGCTCAGCGCAAACCTCCAGTCTTGGGACGCCACGTGTCGGGCCACTCCGATCAGGCTCCAGTTTCTGTCACATTGGCCAAGCCCGATCAGGATCCATTGTGTCTCCTCGACTCATTATCTTCCTTGGGGCTACGACATCCTCGATGAAGACCCCACTCCCCTCGGGTGGTCCCGCTGTGCACCCGACCAGGTCCCATTCCATCCTCGAAGAGGTCTCACCTATAACCGCCTCTGACAGCAGGTGTACCCAACGCACCCCCGGCGCGCGTCAGAGAATACTCCTGTAACGAACAGTAGGGCTGGGCCGGTCTAACCCTAGTCCGACCCACCCGTTTCCAATTATTATAAATAGTGTAACATTACTGTTCATGGGGTAAGTTCACCTAATTCACTCTTACGCCCATTATTACCTTCTGATTGTCTCCTCAAATACTGACTTGAGCGTCGGAGAGTTTTCGCCGGAGACACTTCCGGCTAGGCTCACGTGTGTTCTATCCTTGCAGAATAGGATCTGACCAGCATTCGCATTCCACTACTCGGACTTTGGACAAGACTTAGACATTTTTACTCGAACAATACCTTTGCTCGGAGCGACGTGTTCTACGAACCCAAATCCGACCACATCATAAATAAACCATTTTTAATAATATTACTAATTCACTTAATTGTCACTATGATTGATATTATCTAAGTAGCAGTTAAGTCGGGTTTTCATAATAGTATAGATTGAGTTGGCTTAACCTATATAGAAAAATGTCACATTAATTAGCATAGAGTATATGAATAACACATATATATAAACATAACTGGGGGCAAAATATATTTAACCCTATAATGAATTCATTTTTATTTGAAATTGATTCTTAACAATAAAATAATTTTTAAGTCCTTGTTGAGGCTTAAAATTTAATAAAATAGATCTATCCCAATAATGATTTGAAATTGATTCTTAACTATAAAATAATTTTTCAGTCCTTGTTGAGGCCTAAAAATTTAAAAATTAATAAAATAAATCTTCCCCAATATTATTTCAATAATGAACTAACCACTTATATTTAGGCCTCTTCCTTTTCTAGTGCTTGACAAAAAATAAAACGACTCCACTGGGGATCGAACCCAGAGTCTCTGGTTTCGTAGACCAGCGCCTTATCCATTGGGCCATGGAGTCGCTAGGGCCCTACCGGGTTTGAACCAGTGACCTCTTGATCTGCAGTCAAATGCTCTACCACTGAGCTAAGGACCCTTTTGATATTCATTGTTTGGTATTGATTATACTAATATTTTACTTAACCCCCTAGAGGCAAATAGTTTCAAAATTCACATTTACTCAAATTTAATAACATTAGCTAGGTCTCATAGATTTATAGGCTTTGTGTCATTAAAACAATACCCACAATTAAGAAAAATAAGACTGGAAAAGGCCATCACTTTTTGCTTCTCTTTTAACAGCATATAAGTGCCATGGAACCACAAACGGGAATCTCTGACACACCAAATAATGAACAAAAGACAATGCAATAAATTCTATCTTTAATTTATTTCGTGAAACACTATGAAAAGGCTTAAACCAATTAAAAGGGCATATGGATTTTATAAATTTAGCTTCTGAATATCTTACATAATTTTTAAAAAGAAGTTAAGAATTTAATTTGGAGACTCACGGTGTGCTTGTTAGAGTGGTAAATAGAAAGAAGGGGAATGGAATGAAGGAAAGTAAGAGGAGAAAAAAAATAAAAAATAAAAACAATTTCTTTTGTTTCGATACGAGTGGAGAAGTGGAAGGAATGAAAAAATTAGTATGGGACCCGTCAAAATTTCTTCCATCCCAAATTGGGTGAAAAATGAAAAGAAGCAGATAAAGCCATTTTTCCTTTGTCTTTTAATTTATACCGCTTTCATCCAAAAAAATGCGTAGAAAGTTAAAATTCACTGATTATTTTTTTTCCTCTCATTCCCTTTACTCTTCGTTTTCTTTCTTCTGCCAAACACATTGTTAGTGTATTAAGTGTTTTAATATTTGCATTTTATTAGGAGACCTGTTTTTAGGAGATAAAAATAATATTAAATTCTTTACTATTAAAATCAATAAAACTTGGGGGATGGTTTAGTACAATAAAAAATTTCAAGAAACTCTAATGTTATTGATTAACGTCTCTATTTTTTTTAATAGATTTTAATTTATTCTTTATTTGTTAAAATATTGAATTAAGAATTTTTAGTGTCTCATCTTCTTGATATAAGCCTTCGTGTACAATTTGAATAAAATAAAGAAATAAATAAATTTGTTAATTTATAAAATATAATATGCATAATTGAGTTTTAGAAAAATAAACTACGGCAATGATAAAATCAATCTAAAAAATAAAAAATTGCACGTTGAGATAGTAAATTTTGAATTCAATAGCGAGGACTAGCAGAAAACAACGAAGCACTAGCAAAGAAAATCACGTTGAGAGAGTTTGGATATATTTTGAAATCATTTTCTATTTGCCTTTTTTTTTCCTTGGAGCTTATCTTTTAAATAAACTATGCATTGAATTATTCTCTTATCTCTAAATATCTAAAAGCTATTATCTTTTTATTAATTTTAAAAATTCCTTGTCTCTTAATCTTAATTTTCTCAAAGTTATTCCCTTTTTGTTAATTTTAAAACTTCCTCATCCCTAAATCATAATTTTTTCAAAGTTATTCTCCCTCTTTATTAATTTTAAAACTTCCTAATCCCCTAATCATAATTTTTCCTAAAACATAACAACCATAGGAAGTTGTAAAAAAACTACGAGAAAGAAACAAATTCTTGAAAGCTATAGTAGTACCATTACTAATATAAGAGCGAAATTAAAGTTGCACTTTTGATATGTGAGTTCCCCATTACATTAATTAAATAAAAATATTTTCTTTTTTGAAAGTAAGATTCTTACATACTCTATGAAATATTGCTAAAGTAGAGTAAAAAAATAAAATAAAATAGCGTTTGAAGCTAGTATGTTAGTTCATCTCTTGGTTTAACATACATAATACATCATTTCTAAATAATTTTTTTTTTTGTAAAATGAAAGAAGATTACTAATGAAAATTTGTCTCTTTCAAAAGTATTTTAACAATTTGTCTCTTTTAAACCATTTAGTTTGTTTTTCAATCTTATAAATGATTTTATGACCAGACAAATAAGGAAAAAGTGTAACACATCAATACACACACAACAACCAAAAAAAAAAAAAACACAAACTCTATACAAGTACGTAATTACTATACAATAAAAAAAGTTGATACTGCTGAAATTAAGTAACAATATAAACTAATTAATTAATTACATTAATTTGAAGACAAATAAGACTTTGGCAAAAAAATTACTTGTAATAATTCTTACCAAGATAAAAAAAAGTTCTAAATTAAACTATATAATACTTATATTTATACATAACAAAGAGTAATATTTATTGAAAGGGTTTCAATTTTTTGTTTATCCATATTTATTACAACTACATTAATTATCAAACTCAATTCTTTAGAAATAGTATAATTATAAAATGTGATGAAATTCCAGGCAGGTGGATTGTGTTCATCTTTGCCAAATGAAAATGCCAACCACAATTTCCCACGATAACTTAACTTTTTGGACAATTTGGCTTTCAGAGGGACATATATTCCTTTACAAAGAATTATTAGTAGTAATAAAGAAAGATAACACACGAAAAATATCTAGTTGTTGCGTGTGGGCTTCATACAATGCCACATAGTGTGGACATTAATCTAGGGGTGTTCAAAAAAATCGAAAACCGACCGAACCGATCGAAAATCGAAAAAATCGAACCGAAGCATGTTCGGTTCGGTTTTCAATTTTTTAGTTCAAGAAAATTCGGTTTTCGGTTTTTTCGGTTAAAAACCCGAACAAAAACCGAAAAAAAAAATATTGTGTAATCTATGGAACAAAAGTAAGAAAAACTGAACCGAACCGAAAATAAGGAAAATTGCATGCTCTTATTATTATTATTATTATTTTTTTTTTTTTTTACAATTATTTCGGTTTTTCGGTTAAAACCGAAAAACCGAACCGAAAATTTTCGGTTAAAACCGAACCGAACCGAACCGAACACATTTCGGTTCGGTTTTCGATTAATCGAACCGAAAAACCGAAAGTCGCGGTTTTAACCGTTTGAACACCCCTACATTAATCCAATCCTTAGTTGATGGGGGTTCTAATATAATATAAATTACACCATCCTTTTCTACTTTTCTCCTCACGTTGATAATTAATAAGAGGATTATTTCAATACAACTTCTTTGTTTGTACTAGTGTTGAATATGCCATCAAAATATAGAGCTCGTTTGAATAAAAAAAATTTTAGAGAAAAAGTATTTATTTTTTGAAAAACAAAACACTATAGAACAAAAAAACAAGGGGGTGGGGGGGGGGGGGGGGGTTGGATTGGGTTTTTTTTAGAGAAAAAGCAATTATTTTTTGAAAAAAAAACTTTAGAATAAAAAAAGAGCTAATTATGTTTACCTCCCCTGAGGTATGCCCTATTTACAAAAAATATCCCGACGTATAGAAAATTACAATTAATCCTCTGAATTGAGGGGGTAATTACAATTTACACCTAAAAAAAATGAATTTTCAAAATTTCCCCCAAATAATTTAAGCAAACAAAAAATAAATAAAATGAAAACCCCAAAATACCCTTTCTTTATCATTTTTTCTTTTTTGTCACTTTTTTCTTTTATTTTCTGATTTCTTTTTCTCTTTATTGTTATTATTATTATTATTATTATTCTTTTAAATGAGAATCCCCCCCCCCCCCCCTCTCTCTCTCTCTCTCTCTCTCTCTCTCTCTCTCTCCCCCACACCCACCACCCCTCCCTCTCTCTCTCTCTCTCCCTCCCTCACTCCCTCCACCACCCCCTTCTCCAATATGGTTGGTGTGCTGGAGGACCGGTGACGGCGGCGAACGGCGGAAGGCGAACGGACGACAGTAAAAGGCCGGCGTAGAACTGTGGTGGGCGGCGGCGCCGGGCGTCCCTCTTTCTCTCCTCCCCTCCCCCCATCGCGAGTCCTGCCCCTCTCCCCTCTCCCCTCTCGATCCTGCTGCAGCTGGCGGCGAAGAGCCTTGGCAGACGACGCGCGGCGAAGAACGGTGGTGGGGGGCGGCGGCCCTCTCTCTTTTCTTCACCCCCCCTCTCAATCTCTCCCCCACTCTCGATCTCTGCCCCTCTCCCCTCTCGATTCTACTACGGGGGGTGGGGGAGAACGGTGGCGAGCAGCGCGCGGCGGAGAACGGTGGTGGGCGGCAACGGGAGAAGGAAAGAATAGAACAGAAAAGGAAAAAGGGAAAAGAAAAAAAAAGGAAAAAGGGGAAAAAAAAGAGAAAAAAGAATTTATTTAATTATATATAATACGTATTATAATTTTTTATATTTATAAAAATAAAATTAATAATATTATAAGATTTACTTTTTAAAAAAAATATTTAAATATGTATAATATTTTTAAAATTAAATATATATAATATAACAAGAAATCATCTGAAGGGCAAAATAGTCATTTTAATATGGTCAAATTTTATTCTTGTTTTCAAAAGGGTATTTTTGGTAGTTCATTGCTTTTTGGGTATTAAATTGTAATTACCCCCTCAATTCAGGGGGATAATTGTAATTTCTAATATGTCGGGGTATTTTTTGTAAATAGGATATGCCTCAAGGGAGGTAAATGTAATTCACCCTAAAATTTTTTTAGATGGGCTGTTAGAAAAAAAAAATAGGAAAAAAAAATCAAAAAATAGGCTTTTTTTTTCTAGAAGCTAATCAAAATAGCTTTAAATAAAAATAAATTTCAAAAACACTTTTAAATTTTAATTAATATATACAAACGTAAATTTTTTTACTTAAAAAAAACTCACAAAGAAAAACTACCGAAAAACTACTTTTTCTTTTAAACCCATCAAAACAAGCCCATATAGCCTAGAAGAGTGAGATTGAGCATACCAGCTTAAAGCATAGTAGAGACCATTGGTCCTTAACTTGGCCCCTATTAATAAATTTTAATATTCTTGACAATAGATACTCCTTTAGATTTTCAATGAACTTTTTAAATTTTAACAATTCATTTTTTTTAAGGTTAGTTATATTAACAACAAAATTATCTTTTTTAGGGGTGAATTCCATCCCAACCACCTTTGTGGCAGTCAAATTATTGATCCTTTCTATAACTTCTATAATTATGCCAACTTTCATTTTAAATTTACAGAATTGAATAATCCAAACCATCTTGGCCCCAAAATAAAATATTTTGAAGAATAACTTAAAGTTTTATATTTTGTGAAGACATATTTACCCTTAAATTTATTTGGATATATAAAAAAAAAAATCTTCTCATTTCTATATATAAAACAAAAGAAAGATTAAAAGAAGATCATCTTTTTTATTTCAAATTAAAAAAAAACTTATAAAAAAAATTAATAATTCGATAATTATAGGAGGTTGGAGTGTAATTAACTCTTATCTTGATCAAATTTATGAATTAATTAATGGTTCCCAACCAAATGAATCCCGCTAAAGTGGCCACCGGTCTTGCATGTGCGCCACGTGTAGGCACAGACATGGCTGCCCAGGATTGGGCGCAACATAGTGCTCAGTCTTTTTGATTGTCAGACCAAGTGACCAACAAAAGTGAAGGGGACAAACCTTTCCATCCAATAACATTGTGTCTTTGGATTTTCCTAAAAAGTTTATATATATATATATATATATATATATATATATGTATGTATAATTTCTTTAATTGTCCTTACGGAACTTGACATGACTGCATCTAATAAATTATAATATAGCTATAATTATATTTATTATATAATTGTTCGTTCTTCTCTAAATATATAATTTTCAGTGATGAATTAATTTATTATAAATTTAATTTCTGTAACAACATCTATAACAAATATGTTACTAAATTTTTTGTTATTGATTGTTTTTCAATTAATATATACATTAAATTTTATCATTAATTCATTACAAATATTTTAAATTTTTGATAATTTTTATAATCAAAGAATGTGAAGGGGTTTTCTTTTTAATGATGAGAAAAATAATACACTCGTCGCATAATTAATCCCAATGCGACGAACCTGATCTGACTAAAATTTTCCATACTTTGACTGTGTGAGAAATTAATGTTAGTGCGCAAATGCCGTAAACCATGATGAACAACAACGCACACCACACCGTGTCTTCGTGTCCCCAAATGGGAGCTTCAACCTAATTTTTTGCTTTTATGGCCCCAGTATCGTCATCACTGCTTTTTCTCTTCATATATCTCTAGCCTTTTCAAGCTGATGAAGCACGTTAATTTCTTTGTAATTTAGCAGTTGGTTTAATTTGGAGGGGTTTCTTTTTTGTTCTTGAATTTCACAGATATGGCCTTTTCTTGTTTTCTCAGCTCCCAACTCGGTGTTTCTACTCTCAGGGTAAGCTTTAATTCAATTTGCTCCTGTATTTGTACTAGTTTCTCCATCTGGGCATTCTTGATTTTCCGGGTCTCTCTCTCTCTCTCTCTCTCTCTCGTGCAGTCTTGATATTGGTTTGAGTTAATTTTTGTGGTACCTTAGTCTCTGCCCTGTTTGTACAATAATTGGTTGCTATGCATAATGCTGCTTAGTATTATGATTGTGCATTTGTTAATTTTGCATTGTATTTTTAGCAGTTCTTGATTGTGGTAATTATCCCTAGCATTTAGAGTAATGATTAGTAGGAGCAATCTGTGGAGCTAGAAAATTTTAGTTTTGAAAAGAATTTAAACAGTATTTAAAGAATTGGTTTTCTATTCCTGGGGGAAACATGTTCCCTGTTAAGCATTTTGGGATAGTTAAATTGTTTGTTTTTTTTTGCATTGTGGTACTGGTAAAGAGTTCTTAGCATTGTATAAGACCAAAATTTGAGCATAGTGATAATGCAGCATGCAAGGTTCAATTAGATAGGTCCAAATTTTGTTCATTATCATTCTGCTGTAGTTTAACTATGATTGAAAAGTGAAAAGATTGTATAAATAGAAGTGAACATTCATTCATTTGGCAAAATTTGTGTTTAATCTAGAGATAATTACCAAAAGAAGCCCTTGAGGTTTGCTTTGATTACAAACAATCTTCTCTATCTATTGAAATTATAATCACCCCTGAAAATGACGGAGAGAGGGCCTTTTTGTAATTTGGACAACTATCGGCTGGTGCTATTTGTTGGACGAAGCAAACCTCAAGAGCTTTTATTGTACTTTTAATAGATAGAGGGGTGTTTTTCTTAATTGGGACAAACCGTCAAAGTCGTTTGATAACTATCCCTTCAATCTATAATCTGTACTCTGTATAATTGGATACTTAACAGTTTTAGTTCTGCCGTGTTCTTAGATTGGCTGGCCAGGACTGCCCTCTAATGCCTCGTGCAACAATATCACAAGCCAAAGAAGATATACGTCTGCTCTTCAAACCAAGAACCCTCAACTGTTGGGCAGACAAGTTGGCTCGGGCTTTCTTGGAGGATGGAAAACCATTGAGAAACTGAATCTTGGAAGAAATATTCCGTGCAGAAAAAACCTCAGCGGTATATGCTTCATGTAATTATTTCGCGATGCCCGACTCTCGATTGTGATATATTCCTTAAGTTTTTAAATTAATTTTGAGCATGCAACTGACATGACGTTCCCTGTATCTGCTCTGTTGCAGGGCTTCCAAGTCCTCAGATTGCTAGTAGTGCTTTCACATTGGGAACTGCAGCTGTTCTTCCATATTATACCTTCATGGTTGTAGTGCCTCGAGCTGACTTAGTAAGTATTATGACCAAGGATGGAGCTAGAAATAGTACATTAGAAAAAAGAATAATTACCGAAACCCCCCTAAGGGATAAGAGCCAGAAATTTTCGTTTGGGGTGAGATCAAATTTTTATAAAATATTAGAAGTATTTCTATGATTATTTCCTAGGCGGGGGGGCGGGGGGTGGGGGGATTTAAAATTATCGAAAAAATGCATGTAAATTTCAACTCGATATGAACATCATGGGGCGAGGAGGTTACAACCCCTTCCAGCCCACCGACCCCCTCCCTCTTTCCCCCCACCTAACTATGACCATTAAGAGCCAATTTTCGTTATGGGTTGTGCAAAACATTTGGTCTAAATTGCTTTCTGTTATGTGTTATGCAGACGAAAAAATTATTGGGAAGCAGCTTACCCTATATGTTTCTCGGGGTACTATATACTTATCTGTTGACGCCTGATACAATACGCTTGATGTTCGCAAGTAAATACTGGTTGCCGGAGGTGTGTTTTTCATCTAACAAATACTAATTCAATTTTTCCAAGAATTATAACTTAACTTCCCGAGTTCCGGAGATGCAAATGCTCAATGATTTTGCAATTTTTCAGCTGCCAGGTATAGCTAAGATGTTCTCTAGTGAGATGACATTGGCCTCAGCCTGGATTCATTTGTTGGCTGTAGATCTTTTTGCAGCAAGGTCTCTGTCTCTGTCTCTCACTCTCTCTCTCTCTCTCTCTCTCACACACACACACACACAGTCACGCGCGTGCTGCACAGACATTTTCGAGTTTTCTGACACTTGCGTTTTATGTTCGAGCAGGCAGGTATATTACGACGGGCTGCAGGACGATATAGAGACCCGACATTCAGTATCTCTTTGCTTCTTGTTTTGTCCCATTGGAATTCTTTCTCATTTCATTACAAAAGCTCTAACAACAACCAGAGGAGAAACAGAGCACAGAATCAACTGACAGAAACAAAAGACTTTGTATTGATTTTGTCCAGGGATTGATCCAGCTCTTTGTAGAGCTTGGAATTATCATTTTACAGAAAAACAATGAGAGATGTAATATTTGTTGCTGCTTCAGCAACTAATCAGCTATTCAGAACCTACTTTGTCCTATCTGCACTTTTTAGATTTTACACCAAGTGGCCAAACTGATGAAAGGCATGCCTTGTTTGTAAATTACATTTTGCACCCCTACAATATTGTATTTATTGCATTTACCCTCGAAAAATTTCGTATGTGTATCAAATATTAACATAAAAATGTTAAAATGTTTCGTAACTTTTCCTTCATTATAACCCAAAACTGATAATTTAGACAAATATATGTAATTATTGATTATAACTTAATAACGTTTTTTTGGTTCATGAACCCCCGGTATCCGTAGGCCACTTTGGGCCCCGACTAATCCGGAGTTGAGCTGCTGTCAGGCCCCATTTGGGGGGGAACTATCCCAAAAGGGTTCTTTACATTCCTAGGGCTCGAAATTATAACTTAATAACTGTTAGTTGGAAAGGGCATAATTTATATTTTTTAAATTTATAATAGTCAAATACACGCGCTTTGTGCGTGGCAAGTAATGTTTATTTAATTTTCTCAAGAACTGAGTTTTATAAATGTAATTGTAATAACTATCGATGTTTATTTCATTTCCTCAAGAACTGAGTTTTATAAATGTAATTGTAATAATTATCAATAAATGAAAAAAATAACCCTTCGAATAAATATTATTTGTTATGTATAAAAATAAGTATTATATTATTTAATTTATAATATTTTTATATCTTGATAAGAATAATTACAAGTAATTTCTTGTTAAGTTTGAACTTTTTCTATTAAATATCATCTTAATTTGTTTAAAATAATATCTATAAAGTCTTATTTGTCTTCAAAATAATATAATTAATTATTTTGTATTGTTGCGAAATTTCAACAGTATCAACTTCCTTTTATTTTATAGTAATTACGTACTTTTTAGAGTTTGTGTTTTTCTTTTATTTTCTTTTTTTATGAGTGTTGATGTATTACACTCTTTTCTTATCTTTTTGGTCATAAAATTATTTATAAAATTGAGAAATAAAGTAAAGTATTTTGGAAGAGAGAAATTATTAAAATACGTTTGGAAAAGACAATTTCTTTCATTAGTACTCTTCTTTCTATTTTTTAGATATACGAGTCAAGTGTTCAATAAAATAAATCATTTATAAACGGATATGTAATGCATATTAAACCTCAAGCTGAATTAACATACTAACTTCAAAAGATATATATATATATATATATATATATATATTCTACTCTAGCAATATTAATAGAATAGGGACAATTACAACTATCTCTCCTAAGTTTAGGTAAAATTGCGGATAACCCCTTCTTGTTTCAAAAATTACTAATACCCCCTTAACACTTGTAATTGTTTAACAAAAATCCTATCCTGGCGATAACTTTCAAAATTAGTTTTTACCAATCACCAAGAGATGTGATTCGTCAAACCTGGCAAAACCTCTCAATCAGTTTTGTAATTTTACCAATTTTCGCTAAGTAATTTCACTTTATACCACAACAACCACAGTCGAGCATTACCATATAATTTGACACCACCACTATTTTTTCTTTTTTTCTTTAAAAAAATTGACTCTATATATAGCTTCTACATCTTGAACTTGTCAAGACTATGTAATTTTTGTCTCAAAACACCATAAAAAACACAAGAAATACAACTCGTAATTACGTCTCACCTTGAAGAAAGGTGAATTATGTAAAACTTATTTGTAATTTTACCTAAACTCAAGGAAAGTGGATGTAATTATCCTGATAGAGTATGTTAGAATCTTACTTTTAAAATACGAAATATTCTTCGCTAATTAATATAACGGGAAACTCATATATATATTTAAAGTGCAACTTTAATTTCTCCCTTATATTAATAATGACAGTACTGTAACTTTCAAACATTTGTTTATTTCTCGTAGTTTTCTTGAACCCTTCTCATTGTTGTTATTTTTTATCACGATTTTGGCATGCTAAAGCATTGTAGTCCTGCTGCCTTTTCATGTTCGAAAACTAATGTCTTGCTCTTTTATTTATTTATAATCTGTATTTATACATTTTTAAGTTTCTTTAAATTTAACTTCTTAGTATAGTTGTTTTATGTCAATTGGGGCATATCTCATGATAATGTTTATTATACATTTATGTAAATACGTTTTCATCAAACGTCTAATTTTATTAGTTAGCAGCATGAAAATAATATGTTTATTGAAGTTCTTTTTCCAGAACAAAAAATAAAAAGCGTGGATCAAATTAGCAAATATTGAACAACTCATTCTATATATAATTTAAAAATAGAATTAGAAAATATTGAACAACTCATTTTATATATAATTTAAAAATAGAATTAACAAATATTGAACATCTTAAATATACTTCGAAAATAGAATTCATGGCAAAAATTTTCATGAAAAAAATGAGATAACAATATAAATAATAGAATATTGCATTGTATGATGTAGTTTAACTAACATACAATATATACAACATATGGTATAATAAAATAAAGCTATATAGGTATATACATTGATACGTGATAGAAGACAAATAATAGTTAAAGACCAACACTTCATTAATTAATACTTAATTAACATAAAAATTCTGAAGAACTTCAATACATACAAGTATGTTATCAACCAATTATTAGAAAAATAAATAAACCATTTTTAATAATATTACTAATTCACGTAATTGTCACTGTGATTGATATTATCTAAGAAGCAGTTAAGATGGGTTTTCATAATAGTACAATGATGCGGGGTCTTTTTGGTTCGACCACGTGGCGAATTTTGATATGCTCCGGTTGATATGCTAGTGGCCCATCTGTCAAAGAAGGAGGAACACACTTGAGACTAGCCGGTTTTGCCACAGCGTAGGCTCTCCTACATTCAAGTTAGCTTAAGGGTATTTTTGGAGAATGTGATGAATAGTAATGTGCTATTCTTGCGTGGAAAGTATGAAAAAGTGTGCGATACCTCATGTGGGAGAGCCATTATGCTATTTATGTGAGAGAGACCCCCTGATGTGACGTGGTTGATAGGGGTTGGTCAGTTGGGCCGACACATGGAGTGCAAGTTGACATGTTTTTTTGTCACTTCTTGGACCTCCAAAAGGCGGCCAACCTTACATCTTATTAATGGGACCTTGACCTTGCATTTAGTGCATATCTTGAGCATTTATTGCTAATGATTGTATTTATGAGAGAGCATTAAATGCGCATGTAACTGAAGATATGGACCCATGTACAACAGGCATGTGTTTGGTGGAGGTAAGTATAGGGTCTGTCAGCCTTGTCGACTGGGATTTGCTCGTTAGAGGTCAAACTTGGCTAAGACCATGACGAGGATTAGTGCCCTCGATCTAGTAGTGCTCGAGGGCACTCACCGCCTCAAGGCCACTTGTTCCCTTGCTCCGTTTGCTTTGCACAAAGGTTTTCGAGGGCCCAAAGAGACCCCTCGTGGCTTAGAAGCCACAGACTTAATAGAGGGGTGAGCCTAGGGGTGTTTGCCCTCTCGTGACTTGCACTCTGAGGCTCCCCCTTTCTCACGCAGATGCTCTCTCGAGGACAGTAAATCTCTTCGAGGGCATTGATCCTCACACTTAGTGAGTTTTCTGGCTTAACACCTCCATTGAGGACAACCGACTCTTTCGAGGGCGTTGTTGCCCTTAGCAAATTTTTAACTGGTCTGATCCTGTTGACGTGTATGGCTGAGTGGTGCCCTACACATCACATAGATTGAGTTGGCTTAATTTATATAAAAAATATTACATTAATTCGTATAGTGTATATGAATAACACATATGTATGTGTAAATATAATTGAGGGCAAAATATATTTAACCCTATAATGAATTCATTTTTATTTGTAATTGATTCTTAACTATAAAATAATTTTTAAGTCCTTGTTGAGGCTTAAAAATTTAAAAATTAATAAAATAGATCTATCCCAATAATGATTTGAAATTGATTCTTAACTATGAAATAATTTTTCAGTCCTTGTTGAGGCCTAAAAATTTAAAAATTAATAAAATAAATCTTCCCCAATATTATTTCAATAATGAACTATCGACTTATATTTAGGCCTCTTCCGTTTCTAGTGTTTGACAAAAATTAAAACGACTCCACTGGGGATCGAACCCAGAGTCTCTGGTTCCGTAGACCAGCGTTTTATCCATTGGGCCATGGAGTCGCTAGGGCCCTACCGGGTTTGAACCGGTGACCTCTTGATCTGCAGTCAAATGCTCTACCACTGAACTAAGGACCCTGTTGATATTCATTGTTTGGTATTGATTATACTAATATTTTACTTAACCCCCTAGAGGCAAGTAGTTTCAAAATTCACATTTTCTCAAATTTAATAACATTAGGTCTAATAGATTTATAGGCTTTGTGTCATTAAAACTGTATCACGATTAAGAAAAATAAGACTAGAAAAACCCATCACTTTTCGCTTCTCTTTTAACAGCATATAAGTGCAATGGAACCACAAACGGGAATCTCTGACACACCAAATAATGAACAAAAGACAATGCAATAAATTCTATCTTTAATTTATTTCGTGAAACACTATGAAAAGGCTTAAACCAATTAAAAGGACATATGGATTTTATAAATTTAACTTCTGAATATCTTATATAATTTAAAAAAAAAGTTAAGAATTTAATTTGGAGTCTCATGGTGTGCTTGTTAGAGTGTTAAATAGAAGGAAGGGGAATGGAAAGAAAGAAAGTAAGAGGAGAAAAAAATTAAAAAAAAAACATTTTCTTTTGTTTTGATATGAGTGGAGAAGTGGAAGGGATGAAAAAATTAGTATGGGGGCTGTCAAAATTTCTTACGTCCCAAATTGGGTGAAAAATGAAAAGAAGCAAATAAAGCTATTTTCCTTTGTCTTTTAATTTATACCCCTTTCATCCAAAAAAACATGTAGAAAGTTAAAATTCACTAGTTATTTTCTTTCCTCTCATTTCCTTTACTCTTCCTTTTCTTTCTTCTACCAAATACACTGTTAGTGTATTAAGTGTTTTAATCTTTGTATTTTATTAGGAGACCTATTTTTCGGAGATAAAAATAATATTAAATTCTTTAATTACTATTAAAATCAATAACACTTGGGGGATAACTTAGTACAATCAAAATCTTCAAGAAACTCTAATGTTATTGATTAACGTTTCTCTTATTATGTTTTTTAAAAAAAACAATATGGATTACGGTACAATATAAATATATGGAGAATTTTTAACTTTCTGAAGAAATGTTATGAATGAATAGTTAATAATAAAATTATTAACTTTTTATTATTATTATTTTTATCATACTGATAGTGGTGACTGCTAAGCTTGTTTTGATTATTTATAATTTTTTTAATAGTGGCTTGTTTTTATGACCAAGTTACTAAGATTAATCTATCAAAATTTTAGATTATTCTAACTAAAAAATTTGACACCGTCAAATATATATTTATATATATATATATCTTTATTTTTTAAAAATAAATTTATAAAAATTTGGCAGTAGTTCTTACTTATTTTTAATATTTACAAATAAAGAGATGTGCACATATAGTATGAACACATATATTTATTGAACATTGATATTTACTAAAAGATATATAACTATTTATTTCATTTTTTGTTAAAAGTATTTCTAGTAGTTCTTTGCTTCATTATTGATTTTAAATATTTTCAAAATACGTTTTTAAATGTTAGTTAAAAAATATACAAAATATCTTTTATACCATTTCAAGACCAAATACATTGAAATTAAATATGCTTATATAGATTCTTTGGTTGATGTGTATATATTTTAAGGTGATTTTGATTACTAATCATGAATCTTTGTATATAGTCTAAAGTTCGTTTAAATATAATTTCTTCTAATAAAATTTGATTGAATTAATTTTCTATTATATTATAAGCTAGTGTTGTATTGATAAAGGATTTAATATAAAATAATATATCTTTCATTCTTATTTCTCATTGTATTTATGAAACCTTTAGTTTATATTAGGTGATTTGCACTTTACACTCTGAAAACACCTCAAATAGCCACTTTGCACCATTAGAAAAAAGAAATAACAGATTGCACCCTAGAAAACTTTGAGTTTTGATATCCATGGACCTTCACTAGTTTTAGACCAAAAATCATTGGAGTTGCCTTCTTGTAATCGCAAAATTGTCAATTTAAAAATAAAATATATTTTGCTTTGAACTCTAGCATCTAACATGAGAAGAGTAATAGAGACCAAATCTTTCCAATATATTCGAGATATAACTTTTGTATATTGAAGTTTATTCTTTTATAGTAACATAACAATTGTTAAACTAGACCACTATTTTTAAAAATAAATAATTGAAGTTAAAATTCTAATTATGGAAAGGTTTTTTTACAGAAAAAAGGTGAAATTAGTTAAGGAGAAAAAAAGGAGCACAATCAATAGCAAATGAAGCTTATATATTTTAACTTCATGTTAATGGTCTCAAAAAAATTCATCGTTTGTCATTTTAATATAGATTAACGCAATTATTATTCATCGCCATATCAAAACAAAACTTTTCGAGAAAGATATTTAATACAATAAATTGCAAATACAATTTCTTCTTGTCATAACAAGGAGTCTAAAACAAAACTTTTTGGGAAAGATATTTAATACAATAAATTGCAAATACAATTTCTTCTTGTCATAACAAGGAGTCTAACAACCATGTTTAGTAAATGAAGAACTTTGGGGCACTTCCCTCAATTGTCATATCATTGCTCCAATTGCACTTGAATATTTGGATTTATTTTTGAAATTTCCTCATATTTTACTAGAAAAAAGAAGAGTTTTAGTTACAAAAAAACCTAGTCTTGCTTTGGAGATTATTACTCTATTTTTCCATTTGGTGAAGAGATAAAATAACTCAAATCGATTTCGCAAACCCTGTCCATGATTTTAGAGGAAAATTAGTATGCTATTTTAGGTTGATAATTTTGCCCTAACAAGAAGTGAACTCCAATAGACTTTTTGGCCTAAAAATGGTTAGGGTGCATTGATGCCAAAACTTAAAATTTTCTAGGGTGCAATTTGCTATCTTAATTTTTTGAGGATGCAAAGTGGCTATTTAAGATATTTTTAGGGTGCAAAGTGTAAATCACCGTTTATATTAGATTAAACAATTATTGAGTACATCATAGTCTACCATGGTTCCACTTTTCCGTACCACTATTTTCCATCATAACACCATTATAACTACAACTAATTTTAATAAAGTAGAGTTAAAGGCTATGTTAATCACTTTATTCCCACCTTATCCACCACCATTATCATGTATATATTCTTTATTAAATCCTTTATTGTTTTCATCACAAACTTTGCATTAATTTTTCATTTTTATTTGTTTTAAAATATATATATTGACATGGCAAATATCAAATGGCCACGTGTCACCCCAAGGTCCCCCGTTCACAAACATGGGGCCCGATCGGGGTTTTGTGTTCAAAAGATCCATACGACCGGGGGGAGACGCCTGTTCCTATAGGTGTCTGAAGACACCGTCTCGACCTCAGGGTACTCCTTCGACCTGAACTAGTCAAGGACTCCCTCGATAGGTCACATCAATCCATGATGGTATGTAATGCTCCACCTAATCAAACAGACTAACTCTACCAAACCCCTATGCCTCATTAATGTTGCTCACTTAATGGTGCTATGTCAAATCTATAGGCTTATGGGCTTCTCCATGTTACTCCATCATGACCTAATAAGCTTAGGGGCCCCATAGGCTAAACTACATCTCAACTTCAGAGTTTCATCCCAAAAATCTCCTACTATAAATACCTCCTATATTTATGGCAAATTAGTAGCATTTTTATCATCTCAACTACCTATTACGTTTGAGCCCCTACTTACACTCTCTATATACCCTATCTCTAACTTAGGTATCGAAGAGTCTTAGCTAAAACCATCATCAGCTAACTCACTTTGCTTTTCCTTTGTTGCAGGTCCCCTTATTTCTCGATCTCCTTCCTGTTTTGTCAAGTCAACCAAGACTAAATTTGACTCGCACTACCAGAAAAACTGCATTTAGCCACGAATACTGTAAAAAATTTCGTGGCTAAAAGTGGCGTGGCTAAAAAAAAAGGTGGTAACTAACCAATTATTTTTTTAAATTAAAAGCATTTACCTTTGATTTTATCAAAATTAATACCTTAAAAATATTTATTTCAACATTTTCAAATACTAATTTTATTTCCCTATTGAGTAAAATGATCGATAACCCTAAATCAATTTAAATACATAAATCAAATATTTGAATTTATGAATTTGTTATTTAAATTAATGTTTGTATAGATTATCTTGAGTTGAGAAATAATTTTTGGCTAGTTAAATGAAACTCGCTTTATTCTTTTGGTTCATAATAGGAGATTTCATTTGGATTGTAGCCTTCAAATATTTTGAAAATCCAATATATATCATGTTATATGTCATGGTCCAGTCCTTTATTTTTTTCCCTAATCTTTGGCTTTCTTTTTTCTTTTTTTTATATTGAAAAGTATTTAGTGATTGAACAAGCAATTTATTAATTATAACAAATATTTAATAAATTAATAGCAAAAACAAAAATTATAACAAAAATTTATTTAGATAATTTATATTTAAAATTTTGCATAATTTATATTAGTTAAGTATAGCAAAAACTAATTCTTACACAAAAAATTAAATTGGTATAGTGGTTTGATACTCTAACTTCAATCAAGATGTCACGAGTTCAAGCCACATTAGATGCAAAAAAAAAAAATATATTAAGAATTAGCCATAGAAATTCCCACGGATTTTCCGTCGATAAATCTTTGGCCATTAGCGCTAAATTGGCTAAATCTTTGGCTATTAGCCACGGATTTTTTCCATAGCTAAATGCAGTTTTTCTAGTAGTGTCGCATCATATATAATTTATCTATATAATTTAAATATATAAATTTTTATTTATTCATTTCTTTTATATTTCAAGTGAATTTATATTGTCAAGTAATATTCATTTTTTAGATTATTTAGTAATTAGTTAATTTTTTAACAAATAAATAATCCAAAAAATTAATTATATTAAAAAATCAATTTCTTAATTTTAAATAGTATATGAAATAAACAAAGAAATATTACATTTTAAATAATTTATTAAAATAATCTAAATTTAAGCACCTAGAGGGGTAGTTTGGTCAAATAAGAATATCAAAAATAGTGCTAACCAATTTCCAGCTTTTTGAGGGGCAATTTTGGAAGGTAACATTAAAATTTAATGGCATTATGCTATAAGCGCCGACGGTGCTTAACAGAAGGGCGACATAGTTGAGGGTGAAATCGTGATTAATGAAACAAGAGGGAGTAATCGGTAATTAAATCTTAGCTCAAGAGGTGTAATGGTGATTTTCCCAATATATATATATATATATATATATATATATATATTAATTATCTTTGGTTGTCTTTGTTGCATAGTATATTTCTTTATAAAACTTGCAATGTTCCTTTCTTTCCTCATTCTATCCTCATTCAATGTAAAGTTTGTGCAACATAATTCAATATTACAATTCGTATCCCTCTTTGTTTTAGTATTACACGTACACCCATTGAGAAATTTTGAAATCACAGATACCTCCTTGGCCGTTAGGGTTCCATCAAATGATTGATGATGTCATCATTTTTCTCAATGGATTTTCCAGTTTGACCTTGTCTTCCACCTAGCACATTTTACTTTCCAATGATGCCCCTCGTAATATTATAAATTTACTAGGGGTGTCTTTGATATAAAATTAAACTAATGTAGTTCAATATAACTATGCCATTACTATTGAAAAACATACAAAATTGTAAATTTATATTATTGTATAAATTCATATTTTATAATATACATATGTATTCAAACTAATTAATGAAATTAAACTACAGGCTTATAAAAAATGATAAGTGAAAAACTAATTATTTTAAATTACTTTTATGAAATAAGTGAAATATTCCAAGTAGAATTTCATATTTTAAAAACATAAAAAATATTAGATTTAAATTCTAAATTTATTTTAATTACCCATCATAAATATAAAAGAAGTACTTAAAATATTAAGAGAATTTTACAAACTTGATTATATTATTTTTATAATCAATTAAAGAAAATGCTAGGAGGCTCTGTGCTCGAATACTGCATGCTGAATTTAGCCTTGTGAGTAGAATATGTGGATCAAGCACTAATATTCCTTCCTAAATCGATTGACTTATATTTGTTGTTGCTAATGAAACATATCTATCCCATCCAAAACCATAAACCTCGCCATCGTCCACCCTTTGTCGTATGCCAAAGAGCTTCGGTGGTGGCAAATCCAACGAGATCCAATAAGCTCCTAACGGACGAAATCAGAGAGAGCTTGAAGACCAACGCCTGACTATAAGTCGTTGGTGACAAGGGGATTTATGAAGAAGCTTGAAAGATGTTGGTTGGTGTTGACTTCGAGATGGCTATAAAGATCTCTACATGGCGATTCCAATGGTGTAAAAATTGCCAGCATCCGACAACGGTCGTCGGAGAAGGAGATCAATGCACGGATCAAGGAGCCTTAACCAAAGCTCAAATGATGGCATATCGATTTGATTCAAACACCATAGGGCAACTTGTGAGCATGGTTCGTCGTAACGGTTGTGGGGAATGGAACGAAGGCCATCGTTCCAATTTCATTGCAATATCGCGGAACGGTCGTTGCTGTTCCGCATATTAAATCTTATTTTATTATAATTTAATACATCCAAACATATATGATAAATTACATATTGAAAAATATAAATATGTACTTTTAATTAATATAGTCTTTTTTTACTATCTTGAGGAAAAGCTATAATTTAAAATAATATATATTTATATTATGAAGTAAATAAACTGTCTAAAACTTATGAAATTTTCAAAAAAAAATACAAAATATATCCAATCAAATAAATAAATATATTATAGCTTTAAATGTAAATATTATATATATTGCTTGCACCAAATGGGCCCATTTAGATCAAAATTAAGCAATTTAGGCCCATAGTTTTTTTTTATTGATAATTAGGCCCATACTTTAATTACCAGGGTTTTAATTTCATTTCTCTGCGGCTTTGCCCTGTGTCTTCTTTGACGCCATGATTTCATCTTCACCAGCAAATCCGCCATCGTGACTTCATCATCTACATCAAATCGCTTTGTTTTCGCAACACTCCTATTCTGGGGCAATAAAACCGTCGTTAAATGTTCGGAACAGCGTTCGGAAAGCCGCATCAACACCAAGGCCACTATAGGGCTGGAACACCAGAACGGAAGCCGCCGTTCCGATTCTATTCCACCCATTATAACGGCATTCCAGCGAACCATGCTTGTGAGCAGACGATTCATATAGTAAGTGGCTTGGGAGAACCCATCGATGAGCACCATCGGTGGCAGAAGCGGCAGTTGAAGATCTAGAAGACGCTTGCCTGTATGTGTTTTGTTACCTTAATGAAATTGAAATAGGGTGGGATAGTTAACATATGCTAACATGTATTCGTATGAATACATAATAATAATAAAAAAATTAATATTAAATAATTTACTCATATATTTGATATTCATAATGAAATTGTATATTAAAATTATTTTAGGTGATATATATTACGTCATACATTTAGTAAATGCCCGTATAATTAAATATATGAATATAAATTTTTTTATACTCGTACATACTTTATAATAAGTACACAAAACATAATATGTATCATGTCTAAAAATCAATATATAAAAAGCATATAATATATACATTGATCAGCAATATACAATACTAGTATATTATTTAAATATAATTAAATTAAAATTTTAAAATATTTTTTTATTTAAAAATTATTTGAATCATATACTTGATTTATTTTTATTCCTTTAATTCATTACTATTTCATTACCAAATATATAAATGATATGGATTAAATTAATTCATTCCATTTTTTATTTATTAAACATACCAAATATGAAAATACTATATCAATATCATTCCTTTTCCATATTCATTTCATTCTTAATTTCATTTCACTCACACTTAAATCATTTCCAACAAACCAATCATGCCATAAGAGTTCAATTAAAATTAAAATTCTTAAATTTTTCTATATCATTACCTAAAAGATTTCAAAGAATATTGTATCAAGTGATTTCAAGGGATTTTTTTTTCGTAATTAATTATTAATTATTAATTATAAATACTAAGAAACTTGAAAATTATCCTCCTTAATTGAACTCTTAAAATCAATTAAATCCATTGAGAAATTAATAAATTCAAGGATTTTATTTTTATTTGAACTCTTAAACTGAATTAAACCCAACGAAGAGAAAGAGTTAATTCCATTACTGGTCCCATAAAAAATTTATCATTTCACATTTAGTCCTATAGGATATAAATTTTCACATTTAGTCCCATATGATAGGATTTTTTGGTCACATTTAGTCCCATTAGCCAAAATTTGATGGTAAATTTATGAAATTGGCTAACGTGTACGACCGCTAAGTCTACATGGCATTTTTCGACAGTTTATTAAGTATGTGGCATTAACGAGGTAGCTAGCACAGGAGATTGTATAATGAAAATTAAAAATACATAAAATACTTAATAAAAATAAAAATATAAATTAGTTAATAGCGTAAAGTACGTCTACACCCATTGCGATATGGTATAATTATAAATTAGTCCCTCTTATTTTAAAACTTACAAATATCCCCTCAAGGTTTAGGACATTCTTATAAATATTAATAGATATATTTAAAAAATAACTTTCTTGCAACCATAGTAGTAAACCCAATCATTAAGAGATGCGCCTTGTCAAACCTAGAAAAGTCCCTCAATCAATATTGTTATTTCACAAACCTTCATGAAATAATTTTACTTTACACCACCATAAGCACCACTTGGCTTACCATCGATAATCCGATGAGGTCACTACTGTTTTATTTCAATTGACTTCATAAATAACTTGAACATCTTGAACTTGTCAAGACCATGCAAAATATTCCATCTCAAAATCCCGCCTAAAATAATAAAAATACCACTACTAGAAAAACTGCAAATAGCCACAGATTTTAGCCACGGAAAAAATCCGTGCCTAATCCGTGGCTAATAGCCACGGATTGGCCACGGCCTGGCCGTGGCTAATTTAGCCACAACCAATCCGTGGCTATTTTTGTTGGCTAAAATTAGAAGAAAATTTGGCGCCTATTTTTAGCCACGGATTGGCCACGGCAAGGCCGTGGCTAACAGCCACGGATTTGCCACGGCGAGACCGTGGCTAAAAATTCCTGGGCAATTTTTTTTTTTTTTTTTGCACCGGATATGGTTTGAACTCTTGACCTGTTAGTTGAAGTTAGAGCATCAAACCACTACACCACTTTAATTTTTTGTTTAATAATTAATTTTTGCAATACGTAAGTAATATATGTATATTATGTATATTGATATATATAATAAATGATTGGATATGTTATTTCGCCTTGATAAAGGATGAATTTCATAAATATCATACATACCTCAGGTGAGTGTGTGTGTGGGGGGGGGTATTTGTAATTTTTGAACAAAAGAACCAATTTGTAATTACGCCATACCTCAAGGGATGTAGATGACACACATCCGCATTGTGACGACCCCGGTAATCCTTAATATTTAAATAATTGATTTAAAATCTTTTGCTTCTTGGAAATGTTATTATTACTTGTTGTTTTCAAATTTTAACCTGTTTTTGAAATTAACTTACAATTTGAACGGTAAAGTGTTAATTTTCGATCGTATTTCGATTACCACTCATGGAAAATGCATCTGTTAAATATTATGACTTTTCAAAATAATATAAATAAGTATTATGGACTTTTATGCATAGAGAAGATGCAATTTTGAATAAATTACATGATTTTCCAAAATTTTAGACGAATTTGACATTCTAACACAATTTTCGAAATTCTACGTCCTAAATTGCAATTTCAAAAGTATAACTAAAACATTTTTAATTTCTGGGAAATATAGATATAATTTCATATTTATAAAGATTAAATTTCATAATTTTTGGATTTTTCTAAATTAATTATGAATTTTCGGATTTTATGCCCCAAAACCGTAATTTTATGCCCTAAAACCCTAATTTTCGATTTTTACAAAAATAAATAAATAAAAATTCGAATTTTTAATGAAATAAAGATATGATTTTAGATTTTATAAGATTAGGACAATAAAAATCAGATTTTATTTGATTTTATTTGATTTTGTGTTAATATTTTATTAAAATATCTTCCTACATTTATTTGGTGAATCGAGCAAATCTTATACTTGGAGCATTCTAATGAGTTTAGGGCTTGAATCATCATATTAGGCCAACACATAATATAATTTAGGGTACAACTCATATTATTTAGGGTAACATTTGTGTAAATTACAACCACAATTAGGTGTGAACATAATTAATGTTAGGCCTAGTTGGAAGATCACATTAATTAACAAGATAAACCATAATAAAATAATCTTGTTTCTTGGGCAACAACTATAAATAGGAGGGGGGGTGATCTTCATTTCCATCATACACACAATACAAATCCCGCCTAACACACCCCCACCCACACTCACCTTACTCTCAACACCCAAAACACTCCATATTTATAAAATATCTTCCACCCATATATGTATATATATAAACCTTTCTTTTTGCCTACATATATACCTAAAAAGACTTCTATATCCTCTCTTTTTCCCTAAAAACATTTCAAGGTAGGAATTTCCTTAATTACATAAGTTAATTTCTAGTGATAGTTTATCATTTTATTATCATGATATTATGCTTCATTATGCCACTACAAGTTATTAGAAAGTATGTTTCTAATTATATTCATGTTTTATATTCCTAGAATTAGTATAAAAACATGTACGTTTATTATTGCAAAATATGCTCTTAGTATGCTTTTATATTTAAAGTTATAAGTATGGAAGTATGTTCCTTATGTGGAATTATGTGAGAATATGTTTATGTGACAATCTTTATTTGTGCATGCCGGGCCCAAATGTGTTATCGGTGTGGATGGGGGTGAGTTCGGCCGGGCGGCAATGGGCTTGCCGGTCTTAAAACAGTTCTCGCCATCCATCCCATCTTGCATGGACGGAGTGTTCCATGTATTGGTATTGGTTGTGGAGAATTGGCATAATCTCGAGATATGGCCACCGATGTGAACGGATGGAATCGATGTGGACGGATGGAATATGGGGATTAATGATGTGAACGGTTGGAATCTTGTACTGTGGGAGGCATAAGGGAGTCACTAATAAGTGACTCGAAAGGTAATATTATGTGAAATATTATGTGAGATATTATGACTATGTGGACATGTTATACACACGAGCACCTTATGTGATTAAGTGAAATTTCTACTCAACCGTCGTGTTGATTCTTCTTTACGTGAATATGTTTAGACAAAAATGAGATAGCAGATCAGAGTGGCGCAGCGGAAGCGTTTGGAGGCCTTTTACACAATAAAGTCGCTTTTGTATTCTTTTTGAAAATTGTAACTCTCTTATTTTGTATGTAAAAATTACTATTTATGCTTAATAAAATATAAAGGAATATCGGGGTCATTACACGCATGATGTTGCAAGGTTTCGCGTGGCAGGGCACTGCCTCTAACCATTTTAATTTCTTCAAACAAATTTCCATTCTTTTCCTCATTCCATGGGCAACATAAATATGTATTCAATTTAGAGGTTAATTTTGTGTGTGCAAATGTGTGTTTGGTGTTTTCATTCTTGTGGCCGTTTCTGGCTTTCGAAAGTTTGGGGGTGGGGGTGGTTATTTATTTATTTGTTTATATATATTTTTTAAATTTATATTTTGCATTTTATATTTATTTGATATATTTTCTTCACATTATTATATTTTTTTATATTAAGTATATATATATATATATATCAAATTTTCATATATTTTATTTTTTATTTAAATTTTATATTTTTAATATGTATTTTATCCATTATATGTATTATATATATTATTTTTTATATCAATTTCCCTCTATATTTTAATTTTTACGTATATTTTAATTTTTAACATATATTTTTTATTATATAAATTCTATGTTATTCAATTTTTATATATTATTTTCTATTAATTAATTTATATTTTATATTTTTAATAAGTTGGTTGGCTTGTCATCTTAACATAAGGTGCCACATATAATTAAATATGAAAAAATGCCACACGAATTTAGTCGTTGGACATGCCAACTGTTTTTGGTAATCCACCATCAAATTTTAATTGGTGGAACTAAATGTGTCCAAAAACCTTCCTATGTGTCTGGGGCCTTTGGCCTAATAATGGACATGTACCCCTCTTAAAGGCGTGGAGAGTGTAATGATTAGGGTTCCAATTATAGTAGGGTGCGTGCGTGGTTTACCGTTTCACATTAAAAAAAAAAATCCTATGTGACTAAATGTGGGAATTCAAATCCTTTGGGACTATATATGAAATGACAAATTTCATGTGGGATCAAAAATTAATTAACTCAAAGAGAAATCACTTTTTTTTTTTTTTTGAAACTTACAAAAAAGATCCTTACAAAATCCTATCATATATACTTTATAGAGTGTTATTTTAATGTTTACAAAAAGAAGAAGAAGAAGAAGAAAGAAACGTAAATTACTAATAAGTTATTCGTACTTTTAGGATACATTTGCTACTTTTGATATGAATGGATATGATCTATTAAATATGGATTATTAATGTAGAAACTGTATCAAATACTTAGTTATTTATTATTTGTTAACTTATTTGTTCATTTAATATATCTCATATTTTTATTAGTTTATTGTTTGGCTGTGTGGATTTATTATGTTAGATAAATGAAAAAATATTTTATTATCCTCTCATTTTTAACTGTTTCCCATATTCACCCTCAAAATTTATAGCACCGTTTCAATCATACACATACTTACTTATTTTCTCCCTTCTAAACCTATCATCCACTTTTTGATATAATTTATTTAATTAATTTCGTTTAAATTAGTAAATTTATTTTTATAAGTCGTAATATTGTGAACATTCAATTTTTGATAGTTAAAAATATTTTTCAACTTTGTGTTATCTAAAATTTATATTTATTAAGATAAATATTTAAATATTGAATATCAATATAGTAAATATATATTTTTTTTGTTTGATGAATTTTTATTGAAAGCATTATTATTTAGATCATTTCTTACAAAATTTACAATAATTTAAAATTTGAAAAATCTACAATCATTCAAAATTTGAGTATTTATATAAAAGTCAATTGGTAATATAGATTCAAAAGAGATCATTATTATAAAAAAAAATAATAAGATTGTCTTTTCAAATTTATTAAAGGAAGAAATAAAAACAGGAAAATGTATCACACCCTTTTAGCAGATAGGATCCTCTATTCCAAAATAGTGTTTCATCTCCTATTCCATAATTCACATCCATACCATATGTATAAAATTACTGCCTTAATTATACAATTGGCTTGGGATCTTTACACTCGGCATATATCCATAGATTGGAATGTGAGATGAAACACGATTTGAAATAGAGGATCTCGTGTGCCCTTTCAAGCGTGATATGTAATCTAATATATCTGTCAAACAGATCTCGGGCCTTTATATAATTATGGGCCTAAAATTTTACAATTAAATAACAAATTAAGTGAGTAAACATATCTATCATATTTCATGCTAAAGTAACAAACGTGTCCTTATAGGATAGATAGATAAGATATGATATGCTATGATATGGTATATTTGTCATAATAATTTTTTAAATATAAACCAAGGCAGTTTTACACCAATCGTGTCAAATATATATGCTTTGGTTATGTATGACATTTATGGGAAAATTCTTGCTCGAACTTGATTTGTTCGCACCCAATCAATCATATTAAAAGTGTAATATTCATGAGAGTGATCACTCTCCCTTAAATATACACCAATCACATAACGAATCTAATACACTCAACACATAATTAAATTCAATGTGACTGAACCTGATGTGGGTAAGAATTTTGCGGCCTTTGTGTTGACTGCTTAGATATTTAACATACAAAGTGCAGGGAATTTAAACTATTAAACTAGACCATTCTTCACTCCCACTTTTCCAAAATTCCACTTGTTACAATGCAGTCTAGAGGGATATTTTGTTTTATAGTTTTTTTTTTTGTAAGTTGGGCGAACCGTTAAATTCTTCTATGTACCTGGTCTGAATTCCACATATGTACTAAATGATTTATATTGTGTCACATCATAAATTTATTTATAAAAAATCAACATACAAAATTGATACGAAATATCTTACATCTATCCACATGAACCGCCCATTGTCCACCACGTGTACATCTAAGCCACGTGACTTGTAATTGGCCACGTGAGCCATTGTATCCTCGGCAAGACACAATAGGTCGAGGAGAGAACCTACCTTGAGGAGACACCTTTCCTCCCGAAGAAGGCCTCCCATTTTACCAGCCTCATGTCGTTGATGAGGATAGATCTAGTAGAGAGTATAGTTCGTACCATGCCATTGTTCGTTCTAACAAGCACTGTGGTTTCCTTTAGAGAGCACACTGGTGCATATCCAATCACCTTGGCAGAGTCATATTGTCCCCTCAATACAAAGCACTATCATACCATAGGTGCTCCTAGACCCTCCACCTTTCACCTTCCATCTCAATCCTAGTTTTTTAGTGGAGTGGGATCATCCCTCACTTATAAATACCTTTGAGAAATTCTCCATAAAGGTAACTACTCTTTACATACTGAAATTTTGCTCGAGTATTCTTTCATATTGACTTATACTCTCAAACACTTGTCGACTTAAGCATAAGAGGGTTTTCGTTGGAAAGACTTCTGATTAGACTCACGTGTGTTCCATCCTAGCAGATCGAGAAGTCTACCATCAACTTTCCAATCATCAGCTTCTACTGAGGAGTAGACCCAATCACCAAGATCCGACCCTATCAAAATATTATATAATTTCGATCATCTGGTTCATATATGTGATCTATACACCAAAATCATATAAGAATTTTACTAACAAAGCATAAATTTGCCTTCCTTTTTATTAGGATTACTCATTTAGGCTATATCTTCGATTTTTTTTCCAGTTTTCAACAAATCAAGCACAATAATTAAAAAAGATAATCAATGATAAAATCCTATTTTCCAGTTCCAAATTTGGACTTAACGTGAAAGACAAAATAAAATGCAGTGTAATATTATATTGCCTATTGGGAACATTTATTTCAAATAGAAAAGAAAAAGAAGCCGAACTGATACAATCTTTGAGCAGGCCGAGTTAAACTCTTTATTTTTTCTCCTCCGATCACCAACAATGGCGGCCCTCAGTGCCATAACTCTGGTCAGCAATCCTTGTTGCTGAATGACCATAGTGCCCCGGGCCGCGCTAGCGAACAGCCCCCACAAGATGCGGGTTCCTTACGAACTGAAGCAGGGGCAGTCCCGTCAATTCCACAAGCTCCAATCTGGTTCGAACATGGAGTTCATCTTCCAAAAGGGCCATGAAAATGAAGATGAGAAATCTCAAAAGCTGCCATTAGTGTTCATTCATGGAAGTTTCCACACGGCTTGGTGCTGGGCCGAAAACTGGTTGCCCTTCTTTCTCGACACAATTTTGATTTTTATGCTCTCAGCCTGCTTGGTCAAGTAATCCCTTTTTTCTCTGCCCTCAAGCATTTGTTGTGCCTGTTTCTTGTGGAGAATTGTTTAGCATTTGCACTCTGTAGATAGAACAAATTATAGAATTTGTATTGACTAAATGGGCACCAATTTTTGGAATTAATGTGTAGAGATTCTTGGTTGGGCGTATTTAGGAACTGAATCCACCTCGGAGCCATCATAAATCTCAATGGGGTTTATCTTCTGGAGGTTATACCAAAGCAATGATTTCGAGTTTTTGCAGAAAATCCAGTGAGGATAGGCCGTTTTTGCGAAACCCTGTGGTATGAAAAATTATGAGCACCTCGCTAATGTTCGGTTCTGAATTACAGATACCCCGCAATGCAAGGTGGAATTTTGTAAATCAAAACCATATATTAGGGTGTCTTTGTATGGAATTTGTAATTCCAAACCAAATACTAGGGGGGGTATTTGTAATTTTCGTACAACAACTTGTAAAAAGGGGCCAGACTTAGGGGGTCTTTTGTAATTAACTCAAATGTTAAATGTAGGCTTTTGAGCTTGCTTCATGTACGACTGTGAAATACACTAGGGAACGTAATTATGTAGTTCTGGCATTTTTCTTTTTTCTAAATTTATATCTGCTGGAGGGAACCCAGCACATAAACATCATGCTCACTCATCACACAATTTGTTAGTTGGGTTTATATGGAAGGCTTGCATAATGAATTTGTAGAGGAGCGATTATCAAGATATCTTCTAATTAAGCCACTAAACTTGTTTGCTTGAAGATATCAGCTTGATAAGCAATAATTTGATATGTTCTACATTATGTTGTACATATCTAGAAATTGTGTGAATTTACAGTAGCATCAATGACATGCTTGAGTCGGATATTAGATACTAAAGACTACATTTTATCAACTTTTCAGGGAGAAAGAGATTCACCTGATGGTGCAGTGGCTAGGGGTGTTCAACAAAACCGAAAACCGACCGAAAACCGAAAAAACCGAACCGAACCGAAGCATGTTCGGTTCGGTTTTCGGTTATTTAGTTCAAGAAAATTCGGTTTTCAGTTTTTTCGGTTAAAAAACCGAAAAAAAACCGAAAAAACCGAAAAACCGAACAAAAACCGAAAAAAAAAAATATTGTGTAATCTATGGAACAAAAGTAAGAAAAACCGAACCAAACCGAACCGAAAACCGAACTGAAAATAAGGAAATTGCATGCTCTTATTATTATTATCATTAATTTTTTTTTTTTACAATTATTTACCGAACCGAACCGAACCGAACACATTTCGGTTCGGTTTTCGGTTTTCATTTCGGAAAACCGAAAATTTCGGTTAACCGAACCGAAAAACCGAAATGTGCGGTTTTAACCGTTTGAACACCCCTAGCAATGGCGGGTACCCTCCAGGTATCTTTGCTTTTCAACAGATAATAATTCTTTCTATGAGCCAATTCTAAAAGTTTTTAAACTACCACCAATATTATTATTTAATAATCTAACTGATGCAGGACACTCGTAGGGATAGGAAAAACACGTAGGAAAACAACGTTTTCTTGGGCACTAGTGTAACATATTAAACAAGAAGCATGTAGGGATTGAAAGCGTGTGTAAGATTTTTGGGGTTTGAAACCCAATAGAGAGAAATCTCCAAAATAAGTTGATTAATATCCAAGATGATTTAAAATACAATCTTATGGGGGTATATATAGGCACAAAACCCTAATTAAAAAATGACCTAAATACCCTTACTTGAACAACTTGACAACATCTTACTAGGCTACAACTTGACCACAACTTTCTAGACGACAACTTGACAACAACTAGACCACTTAATAATTTCTTAAACACTAAGAAAACTTAATCACTAAGAAAAGAAAGAAAACAATTTCAAAAATGAAAATAAATATCTAGAATAAAGGGCAATATTTTATGTTTCATGCTCCTGCATCACTAACCCTGAGAACTCCGTGTGTACAGTAGACGCATGCAACGGAGATTCAATTACCACTGGTGTTGCTAGCGCATTCTTTTGGTGGGCTTATTGTTCAGTACTATCTGGCTAATGTAAGAAGAAGCCAGGATTTACAACGTCAGTAGCGGCTTCAGGCAGTTGATATATAGATATAGATTGATATAAGCATTAATATTCTTCTGTGGCAAAGTACAAGACCAAGTCAAATTGCCACCCATGCTTAACAGGAGTTTAGGAATTACTCCAGTTTGTAGTACTGTCTGAATCGCAATTCATTCACATGGATAAAACTTCTTTTGTTTCCTTTACTAAAAGAGACGAGGATAGACATTTTATATTTCATTTTGGCAGGTTTCTGAATTCCTGTTAGTTTTATAAAGTTTCACTTATGAAAACTAGTTTCTGCACGAAGCTTGGAAGAAAATAGTTAAGTCTATGTATTTGGAGAGAAGAAAAAACTTACATATGTGAATAGATTGAGGCCATTCCATAATCTCTTTTCTTTTGTAAGATTTATTTATACAGACAATTTCTTTTAATGGGGAAAAATGGATCATTTCTAGACGCAATTGTGATGCATGAGATATGAAGTTCCATTCAGATTTAGGCCATACACTTGGAAGATATGTGATGTGGAACTTGTTTATACTCCGTCTTTTTTGAGCGTTTTGCCATTTGACTTACTTCTCTGCTACTGTACTTGATTTTAGAGACGGAACAATCACACCTGTATCTAGCTGGAGGTGTTCTTTGTTGCTCTGTACCTCCTTCAGGAAATAGGTGACTCCAATCTAATGAATGGTCTCATTTTATTTGTCGATTCTATTTTACCAAACTGACGTAGTTTCTTTATCCGTTTCTTCAGTAGCCTAGTTTGGCGGTATCTGTTTTCCAAACCTATTGCATTCAAGGTACTTGCAGTTTTAAAGAATGAATAATTCGCGGCTCTAACTTTTGTATGGCATGAGCATTGAGATACAGTGATTATAATTTTCACTTACAATATGGAGCAAGTGACCCAAAGTTTGGCAGCCAAAGCTTTGCAAACCGATCTGCTTCTTTGTAAGGAAACTCTTTTCTCTGCGGCTATGGATGATCATCTAGTCCTCCGGTTAGTATGTGAAGACTTGTCACACTAGTTTCTGAATGCCACCCATTGCATTTTTGTGAACATATTTGGTGAAAGTTTCTTATTTATTAATTATTTTTAGTTTTAATTTTAAATGTGTATCAGCTATCAAAAATTGATGATGACAAGTTCAAGTATGCCATTGTTTGATCTAAAGAAGCTCAATGCGTTACTTCCTGTTCCTCCCATGAAAGATTCTTCCATCAAGATTCTTGTTTTGGGAGGAAATAACGATTTCATAGTGGTAAAATTCTATCCCTAGAGTATATATATACTCTATATCTATATTTATTTTATGTTCTTGACATGGTTTGCATCTGTGTGGGAAAGTAATAGCTCCTTCTTGCTTTTTTCCATTGGTTTTAATTTTATGATAAATCATGGGTTCTTATGCCAGTCTCTCCCTCCCTCCCTCTTTTATCTTACTTCTCTTAACTAGAGCATTTTAAAATAATTTTGTTTCTAATGCTAGGGTCTTTGAATTACAAATCTTATGATTTATGTAGGACGCCGAGGGACTCAGTGAAACAGGCAGGTTTTATGGAGTGTCACCTATTTGTGTTGAAGGGGTCGCCCACGAATTAATGTTGGATTGCTTATGGGAGGCAGGTGCACAAGTGATCCTTTCATGGCTTGATGTTTTGGATAAGAGAACAGAGAAAATCCAAAATATGTAATGTATGAACACATGAATTCTTTGTAATAGCTACTAAAGTTTCATGCTTTGTGCTACTGATGAACTAAACCCAAAATTTCATTTTTAGGTGTAAAATTTTAAGTTTTAACTTTCCATAAAAATCTCCCTCTCTCTCTCTCATGGACCTATTTGCTGGAACTAATTTTCAGCTGACCTCTGATTTTCTTCAGCTGTGCCACTATGCCTCTCATATCAATCCTCTCCTCTAGCAATTCTTTCAAGCAAGCAAACATACACGAATGATTGACACAAGCAAATCTTCAATTTGGTTCCCTTCGTTGTTCAATGGGGCACTGTTGCTTTCTTTAACCAAATTAAGATCATGTACAAGATCTGAATCCAACACCTCTGCTAGAGCACCGGGGAATGAATTATTCAACCATTGATGCAAGCTCAAACCTTCTCTAAACGTATCATCTGTCGGTCTCTTCCCTGTGAATGTCTCGAGCAACAAAATCCAAAAACTGTATACATCACCCTTCATTGATACTTGACCATCCAAACCATACTCTGCTTCAATGGCACTCCGTGTCAGAGAAAAAGTTCATACTATCTAATATGTAGGGACAAAACCCGGGGCAGGACTAGAAGGGACAATCTTCCCCTTACAATTTACATAGAGTTATTTCTGATACATATTTTTCTTACAATTTAGAACTTGCCACAGAATAACAAAACTAACTTCTATAGTATGGGGTTGATTATGGAAAAACCGTTGAGGTTAGGTTTGTGTTCACAAAACTCCCTATGGTATAAAAAATTACAAATAGCCCCCTATGTTTGGTTTTATTCATAAATCCCACTTGCAGTTAATGTCTATCTATGTAATGGAACCAAATATTAGGGGTATTTGTAATTTTTCACACTACAAGGGATTTTGTGGAAAAGGACCACACCTAAGATGGATCGATTGTAATTAACTCTATGTTTGATAAGGATTTGTAGAGTGTAGGAGACTATACCTGGAGCAATATATCCAATAGTTCCCAGAGTGCGGGTTCTGATATATTGTCCGTCTAGAGCCAATATTTTAGCAATTCCAAAGTCGGCAACATGGGCAGTCATATCCTCTTCTAGAAGCACATTTGAGGGTTTTAGATCACAATGCACAATTGGCACAATAAATTCATGATGAAGATACTCCATCGCCATTGCTACATCAGTCACAATATCGAGCCTTTTGACTAAGCTCAACAAACACCCCTTAGAGTACAACCATTTGTCTAAGCTTCCATTAGGCATGAACTCGAGCACCACAGCCTTAAAGTCCATATTCGAGCAAGTCGTGATGATTTTCTCTAAGTTTCTGTGCCTCACATTTCTTAGAACCTCACATTCAGCATCAAAATTCTGGAGAGCCCTTGCATGATCCATGTCAAAAACCTTGAATGCTGCGAAAGTGCTGTTTGCAAGCTGCCCTTATAAACCGCACTGGAACTTCCTCTCCCGACTAGGTAAGATTCACTAAAACCTTCTGTTGCTCGTGCAAGTTCTTGATACGTGATGATCTGATGTCCCAACAGGACATTATTTGATCCTGTTTGATTCTTAACTTGCTTTTTTCTTGACAAAGTGATCCACACAAGAACACATGCAACTAAAAGCAGAAAAGTTGCAGCAATGGGGATCGTTATCTTGAGAAGTAGAGAGACTCTTCTTTTGCTATGTCCAGAGTGTTGAGCTGAACAAGATGGAACATTTAAAGCTCCACATAAGTTTGGATTTCCGATCAGATATTGCGAAGTAATATTTGTGAAAACTCTCGTATGTGGGATTTCACCCTGTAACTTGTTGAAAGAAAGATTGAGATACTTGAGATCTCCAAGAGACCCGAGGGATGCAGGAATGCTACCAGACAGGCCATTCGAAGACAAGTCCAAGAACTCAATGATTATTAGATTGCTCAAACTGTTCGGTATAGGCCCTTCGAATTTATTCCGAGACATATCAATTGTGAGTAAGTTCTGTAGGTACCCTACAGAGATAGGGATATTGCCCGAAAAAGCATTTGAAGAGAGGTCAATAATATTTACTGCTTTCAAGTTTCCTAATTCTATTGGTACTCTGCCATGCAGATGATTTCTCGACAAGTTTACGCCTTCCAACTTCACCAAATTCCAGAAGCCAAATGGTATAGTGGAGTTCAAATTGTTAGCAGCCAAAGACATCTCTCTTAACTCAGTTAGATTCTGTAAACATTCAGGTATTCGCCCTGAAAAACTGTTCTTTCCAAGATGCAGTATCCCAAATATCTTTATCCTACAAAATTCAGCAGGAATAAATCCTTCTAATCCGTTATTCAGTAAATATATTCTTTCCAAGTTCTGCAGGTTGGGGAATGATGAGGGCACTTCACGTTGTAGATCATTGTTAGAGAATCCCAAGAAATTCAATCGACTGAAATTTCCTATTCCATATGGAATCCCACCCTTAATCCCACAAGATATCACTGTAAAGACTTTGAGATTGCTTGACAAGTTTCCTACGGACTCCGGTAAGATCCCATTGAGAGGATTGGAATCGAGGATCAGATACTGCAGGTTTTGGCAGCTAACCAATGAATCCAAACAAGCAAGATAATCTGACACGGGATTTTTGGATAATAAATTGACTTGCAAATTAAGATGCTCGAGTTTTTCCAACTTCCCCAGCATCATCGGGACTGGCCCGCTGAAGCTATTGTTTGATACCTCAAGAGAAACAAGCACTGTGGCATTGCATATTGAAGAGGGTATCTCTCCAATAAATTGATTATAAGACAAGAAAACCTCTTGAAGATTAGGCAGATGGTTATTGAGATCACGAGGAAGCTCCCCACTGAGGTAATTGTGTCTCGTTTTTAGAATCTTAGGAGATGTACTATTGAACAGGCTGTCAGGAATGCCACCAGATATCTGATTGTTTTCGAATTCAAACCACACAAGATTGATCAAATTACCAAACTCTATCGGTATATCTCCACGCAGATCATTTTCAGTCAAAAACAGGTCACTCAGCCTTGACGCATTCAACAGAAATGCCGGGATTTCACCACCAATCCTGTTGCTGTCCAAGAACAGCCTCTCAAGCTTCAGGCCAGGCCCTGGATCCTTTGGGATCCGATCGGACAGCCCGTTCATGGAAAGGTCCGCAATTTGCAATGCTTAGATGTTGAAGATTATAGGAGGTATCGAGCCGGTGAGATTGTTACCTCTGAGGCTAATCACTTTGACACTAGTTAGCTTTCCTATTTCTTCCAGGATCTCACCGAGCAAATCATTTTCATGCAGATAAAAGTACTCCAATTTTGAAAAGTTCCCTAGTGAAGCCGGGATTCGACCCGTCAGATTGTTGTGATCGACGGCCAAGTGTCGAAGATTGCTCAGAATACCAAGCTGCTCAGGTATGTTGCCTGTAATGAAATTGTATGACAAATCGAGTTGTTCAAGATCGTGACATCGGATCAGGTTTGATGGGATGTTTCCATGTAGAGAATTTTTGGTTAAATTAAGGATTCTGAGTTTTTGCAATAATCCCAGTTCGTTTGGCAAAATGCCTCTCAAGTTGTTGACACTGAGATCAAGTTCAACAAGGTGGCTCATATTGGCTATATGTGGAGATAACTGGCCATTAAGGGATAATCCAGAGAGGTTGAGACTTGTTACTCTACTGTTGGAACGTGAAACTCCGAACCATTTGCAGAAATGAACGGTGGAGGTCCAGTCTGTGGACAGTATGCTATCTGGTTGAAGAACAAGATTTGATTTGAAGGCCATTAAAGCTGCATGATCATGATTATGTGTGGGATTAATAGCTGATAAACTTGTTGATGATGAGAAAATCAAAACAAAAAGAGATGGAGATTCATGATCAGTTGTGTGAACTTGTTCGGCACGTTTCTTCAGAGACTTAATTTTAGTTTTTTGTTTAGTGACTATAATTCTGGTTGATAAGTTTTATGCTGCTGCTTAGAAAGTGTGAATTAATATCTGTGACTGGATACTGGAGGATATGACGAAAATGGTAGGGAGATAGAGAGTATTCAGGAAAAGAGCAAGAGTCATTAATTTCTATGGCAGGACAAGTTAGGCGGATGGTGTGGTTGTGAATTTGTGATAATCAATTGCTTGCACAAGGTATCTCTGAGAATCGAAATATATTGAGGTCATATCGTTTTCGCATGCCAGTTCATATCTGCAATTACCACAGTGTTTCGGATCACCTCTCAATCTAAAAGGGTAGCTAATATTGCGAATATTGCCACAGGTAGAAGGGATGCAATGAGGGTTAATGTGTTTCCCTTCAGATGTTTGATGAAGGCAAAATAAGATGATGATGAAGCAAGAAAAACATTTGAGGAGCATGATGTTGATATTTTGGTAATTCAAAAAAGCTTGAGTTACTACAATGATTGGTGAGTTACAGATTATATAGATAAAATAAAGGACATGATTTGAAAATTTATAAGATCTTTAAGAGCGTGGGACAATGTTTCTGTGAAAGAGCTTACAAGTTCTAATTAAAAATAAGATTTTTGGAATTTTGAAAGACAAGCTCTCCCTGGGACTTAGAGCCCATTCGGATAGATTTTTATTGGAGGAAAAGCACTTATTTTTTGAAAAAAAAAACACTTCAGAAAAAGAAAATCGTGTTTGGATGGGCTTTTGAAAAAAACCAAAAGCAAAAAAAAAAAGAAATTCCAAAAATTGGCTTTTTTAGAAGCTACCTGGAGTAGTTTCAAATAAAATTACCATTTAAAACACTTTTAATTATTGTATCCAAACACAATATTGCTTAGTTTAAAAAAGAAAAAAACACTCTACTATGGAAAGTACATCTTGAGAATCATTTTTTTAAACCCATCCAAACGGAACCTTACTTTTGATACAACCTATAAGCTATTTAATTAGAAATAATAATATCACATGAATGATGTGAAATTATTATTTTTTTTCCATTATTATTTTCAAAAGAATATATTATAAGATCTCTTTCTTACGAAATAAGAGCGCGCACTACAGAAAAAACGCCCGATTCCGGCGGAATTATTCCGGGGGAAATTTTCCCCCGGAATTTCCCCCGGAATTTTCTTTTTTTTTTTTTAAAACCGGGGGAAATCCGGGGGAAAATTTCCCCCGTTTTTTTTTTAATTTTTTTTTTAAAAAAACCGGGTGAAATTCCGGGGGAAAATTTCCCCCGATTTTTTTTTGAATTTTTTTTTAAAAAAACCGGGGGAAATTCCGGGGGAAAATTTCCCCCGATTTTTTTTTTGAATTTTTTTTTAAAAAACCGGTGGAAATTCCGTGGGAAAATTTCCCCCGGTTTTTTTTTGAATTTTTTTAATTAAAAACATACTATTTAGACATATTAAGCAAAACAATAAACAAAGTTGGAATTAGCTCAATGACAAGGTATTAGTCTTGCATCCAAGAGGTCCCAAGTTCGAGTCCACACAAGAGCAAAATTTTCTTTTTTTTAAAATTAAAACCGGAGGAAATTCCGGGGGAAAATTTTCCCCGGTTTTTTTTTTTAATTTTTTTTTAAAAAACCGGGGGAAATTTCCCCCGTTTTTTTTTAATTTTTTTAATTAAAAACGTAGTATTAATATATAATAGACAAAACAATAAACAGAGTTGGAAGTAGTTCAATGGCAAAGTATTAGTCTTGTATCCAAAAGGTCCCAAGTTTGAGTTTGTACAAGAGCAAAAATTTTTTTTTTTTAAATTAAAAACACTCTTTGGGGAAATATATTTATATAATATCAATACTATCTTGTCACTATTATTACTTATACTATCTTTTAATTATGTTTAATATATTTATAGGTATACATATGTTTATATTGTATATATATGTTTATGTAGTATATAGAATATATATATATATTTATATAATATCAATACTATCTTTTAACTATTATTATTTATACTATCTTTTAATTTTATATATAATATACTTATAGGTATACATATGTCTATATAGTATATATATGTTCATATAGTATATAGAATATATATATTTATATAATATCAATAATATCTTTTAACTATTATTATTTATACTATCGTTTAATTATGTGTATAATATATTTATAGGTATGCATATGTCTATATAGTATATATATGTTCATATAGTATATAGAATATATATATTTTTATAATATCAATACTATCTTTTAACTATTATTATTTATACTATCTTTTAATTATGTATAGAATATACTTATAGGTATGCATATGTCTATATATTATATATATGTTCATATAGGATATAGAAAATATATTTATATAATATCAATACTATCTTTTAACTATCCTTAATTATATTATCTTTTAATTATGTATATAATATACTTATACGTATACATATGTCTATATAGTATATAGAATATATATGTTTATATAATATCAATACTATCTTTTAACTATTATTATTTATACTATATTTTAATTATGTATAGAATATACTTATAGGTATACATATGTCTATATAGTATATATTTTTTCATATAGGATATAGAAAATATATTTATATAATATCAATACTATCTTTTAGCTATTATTATTTATACTATCTTTTAATTATGTATATAATATACTTATCGGTATACATATGTCTATATAGTATATATTTTTTCATATAGGATATAGAAAATATATTTATATAATATCTATACTAGATTTTAATTATGTATAATATATTTATAGGTATACATATGTTTATATAGTATATATTTAACAATTAATATTTATATTATCTTTTAATTAGTGGAATACATAATATATATATATATATGTTTACGTAGTATATATAATATATAAGTTTACGTAGTATAAATACTATGTATTCCACTAATTAAAAGTATATGTTTGTATATGGTATACATATGTATATAGTATATATAATATGTTTGTATATAGTATATGCTTGTATAGTCTATATATAGTATATAGTATATGTTTGTATAGTGTATAGTATATAGTATATGTTTGTATAGTGTGTATATATATATATATATATGTTTACATAGTATATATAATATATAAGTTTATATAGTATCAATACTATTAGAAGACAAAACTATTTATAAGAATCAGAAGAATATTTATTGGTATACATATGTTTATATAGTATATATAATACATGTGTTTATATAGTATAAATATTATATTTTAATTATTTATAATACATTTATTTTGTTTTTTAAAATTGAAAGAAAGAATGTTAAAATAAGAATAATCAAATAAATATATAATAAATATAAAACAAGACAAAATAGAACACAACTTCCAGCAATAGCCTGGTGGTGAAGGGTTGGTCATCTAACCTTGAGGTCACGAGTTCGAATTCTATCAATTACAAATATTTGCATATTTTGGGAGTTACTATTCCAGCGGCGGTTGAAGCGGCGGCGGCGGTCCGGCAGGCGGTGGCGGCGGCGGAGGCGGTTCGGGCGGGTGGTGGCGGCGGCTGAGGCGGTGGAGGGGGCGGTCCGGGCGGGGTGGTCCGGCGGAATTCCGGCGGAAATTTCCCCCGGAATACCGCCGGACTTCTTTCCGGCGGAAGAGTCCGGCGGAAATTTCCGCCGGACTGCTTTCCGGCGGAAAATTCCGGCCGAAAACGGCAGTCCGGGGCCATTTTTTCCGGCGGACACGATTCCGCCGGATTTCCCCCGGTTTTCGGCCGGATTTAGCGTTTTCCGGCGGAAATTCCGCCGGATTTTCCCCCTGGTTTTGGCGTTTTTTCCTGTAGTGGCGGCTTATAAAACTTCGAAACATTTTATAAGTTGTTTTCTCTTTATTTTTCTAAATACTTTGGCTACTTATGTTTAAAGTAGTATACTAGTAGAAGCTTATAAACTCCAAAAACCTCTTATAAACAATATAAGCGTAATCACTTTAAAAAATAAGAAATTAGTCAGACACCATCTTAATTAGTTTTCTTCTCAATAAGATGGAGACAGTCATGCTTGTAAATTGTGAAATAACTAGTCATCTAAAGACACAATATGAGCTTGTTAACTACTTACTGACTAGTCATCTAAAGAGAAAATATGAGCTTGTTAACTACTCACTGACTAGTCATCTAAAGAGACAATGGAAGCTTGCATAAGGTATTTGTCATAAAGGTATTGTTTTCGAATGCATATGGCCACAACCAGAAGGGCCACAATATGGGTTAAGGGCTTAATGCTTTCCATAGGATGATTGAAGGAAATTAATGATTATCAATAATCAGTTGCAGAATTCAAAGATAAGACAAGGGGAACATATTTTATAAGATGTTCGAAAATTTAGAAAATGTTACAAATTGTTTGACAAAAATTTTGGAGGGGAGGTGCAACTTATTTTTAAGGAACACAATATGCCTTTGTTTTTTTCTTTTTTTTAAGGAAAAAGGGATTAGTTAACTTATTTTTAGGATCCTAACAACCTTTTCTAGTTTAAATTATAATAAAATTGTCATTATTTACATCTTTGCATTCATCTTATTTATTCAAATATTTTAAGAGCTTACATTTAAAATAAGATTCAACATTTTGTTAGCTTTCTAAACATTTTATAAGATGTTTTAAATAAGTTCAACCAGACACATTTTATAAGACAAGTCCCATTTACTTCTTGGCAGTAACTAATGAGTCATCTATAACTATAGTTATTGATCATAAAACTCTAAGACGATGATTTATTGGTCCCAATAATGATGGAGGTATTCAGGCTTGTGAATTACACCCAACTAGTCATCTAAAGAGAAAATGTAGATAAGTCCCATTCACTTCTTAGTAGTGTTTTGAAAAGCTAAGTCATCTATAACTACAATGAATGACCATTCAAGTCCTTGAAGAGGAATTAGAGGCATTTTTTAGGAGCTTTAATTTTCAATAACTCCAAGGTATCTGAAAGCTTTTAGGAAAAACGAACACTGTTTGACATCTTTGTGCTTTAATTTTCTGTACTGCAGTTTGTGTCTTTTAACAAGCTGACTGGCCAGCTTCCCGATTCGTTTAGAAGCTTTTCTTCATTGGAGTACCTGTAAATGAGCCACTATTTCTCTTCATTAAGCAAACTTACATTCCTTGTTTAATTCAATATTTTCTTTTCTTCTCATTATTAATTATATACTAATTGAGCAGGTTCATTGTAGAGTTAGAAGTCATAAAGCATGAAGCATTACATCTATCAACTTTCTTTCTTACCAGTTTTGGTTTTCATTCTCAATATATTACATATATATATGGATATTCAGTGTTCATATAATCATATGTATTATGTTATGTTGTAATATGCAGCAATTGGCTCTACATTCCTCATAAGGAAAGCTGTAATATTTGAACACTAAAATTTCTAACTTTATCAAAAGAAGAACAACTATCTAAATACTTAATATATCAATAGGGTTGAATGTTTCATATACTGATAGATCATTAAATATCTAAATTCTTCATATAGTATGTTCTGAAGTTAAGAGTACTTTCATCTTTGACAGATTGAGGAGATTTTGTGCAAGGACGATCTATTATGTGAATTGTTTGTTTCATAGTGACCCCTAATAATTGGAGTCATATTAATTAGTAGAGAGCTAAAGATCAGATGGTGGTTGTGTTGAGAAATGAAGAGTTTAATCTTGATTCTTGAGAAGTCAAAGAGCCATTCATAGTAGTGGCAAAGTGGTGGCAAAAACGGTCGGGAGTTACGAACATTATTTCAATAATTATGTTTTGTAACCTATGTAATTAGTATTCTAATTAGAGTGTCACTTATTAGGAGACTAGTATAAATAGAGGTTATGTTTATGCATTTTGTGTGGAGTGTGGAGTGTGTGTAGTGAGTGAATGTGATTGAGTGGTTAAAAGAGTTAGGAGAGTAAAAGAGTTGTAAGAGTGTTTGTAAGTAAAGTGTCGAAGTGAAATAGAAGTGTTGATTGAGTAGAGAAAATAATTAGAGTGTGTTCTCCTCTCCACTTCCCTTCTCCTAAATTAGAATATTTTTTCTACACCACCCCCACCACGTTTCACGTTTCCGCAACAAAGTGGTATCAGAGCTTCCGCAACAAAGTGGTATCAGAGCCACGTTGAAATCCAAGTTAAAAACCACGTTGAGAGCTACGTTGTGATGGCAACCACCGGAGTTTTCCCATTCCCAAAGCTCACAAAAGAAAATTATGAAAGATGGAGTATCCAAATGAAAGCATTCCTTGGAGGCCAAGGTGTTTGGGATGCCGTCGAAGAGGAATACGAAGAGCCTGCGGATTTAGCAACTGCAAGCATAGACGAAAAGAAAAATGCAAAGGAGGCCAAGGTAAGAGATCAAAAAGCTCTCTCGTTCATCCAACTTGCGATGGATGACAATATTTTTGAGAAAATTGCACAAGCCACTACTGCAAAGAAAGCTTGGGACACTTTAGCTACTACCTTCAAAGGTATTGCCAAAGTGAAGAAAGTAAGGTTACAAGCCTTACGAGGTGAATTTGAATCATTGCAAATGAAGGAAAATGAGGCAGTTTTTGACTATATCTCAAGAGTACTTTCGGTTGTAAATCAACTAGAAAGCAATGGCGAAAAGAAAGAAGATGCCCGAGTTGTTGAGAAGATACTTCGATCTCTCAATTCGAAGTTTGATCATATCGTTGTTGCCATAGAGGAGTCTAATGATGTAGACGAAATGAGAGTTGATGAGTTAGTAGGCAAATTACAAGTCTACGAAGAGAAGATGAAAAAGAGAGCCAAAGAGCCAATTGAACAAGCTCTCCAAGCCAAAATGAACCTCCACGAAAAGAAAGATGACGTTGACAGAAGAAATCGACGAAGTGGCCGCTCATCTTATCGCGGTCATGGACGAGGTCGTGGCAAAGGACGAGGTCCCTACATTGCAAATCAAAATTAAGAGAAACAAGGTGAATCCACTCCGACACGAGGTGGATTTCGAGGTAGAGGATTTCAAACGAAGTGGCAAAATCGAAGAGACATTGAATGCTATAATTGTCATCGACGAGGACACTATTCCTATGAGTGTCGAAGTGAATCCAGTGAGGAGAAGAAGACACACCTTGCTGAAGAAAAGAAAGTTGATGGTGATACCGCTCTCTTGTTGGCACACAACCAACAAGGTGAAGGCAAAAAGAGCACTTGGTACCTTGACACAGGTGCTAGCAATCACATGTGTGGTCACAAACACATGTTTGTCGAAATGGATAATTCAGTGACAGGAAACATTTCATTTGGAGATTCATCAAAGATTTCCATTAAAGGACGAGGTAAAATTTTAATCCGATTGAAGAATGGCGATCACCAGTTCATTTCGAACGTGTACTATGTCCCTGGGATGAAGGCAAATATCTTGAGTGTAGGCCAACTTTTGGAAAAAGGCTACGATATACACATGAAAGATATGACCCTGTACTTGCGAAATGACAAAGGAGTGTTGTTAGCTCGTGTGCCTATGACAAGCAATAGGATGTTCTTATTGAACATCAAGAACGAAGTGGCGAAATGCTTGAAGGCGTGTTTAGAAGATACATCGTGGTTATGGCATTTAAGGTTGGGACATCTCAATTTTGGAGGCCTTAAGTTGATGTCGAAGAAGAGGATGGTGAAAGGACTTCCTTCCATTGACCACCCCGATCAGTTGTGCGAGGGTTGTCTTGTCGGAAAGCAACACCGCTACAGTTTTCCGAAGGAGTCGCAAACAAGAGCAAGAAAACTATTGGAGTTAGTTCACACCGACATATGTGGACCTATCACTCCGACTTCACTTGGTAATAACAAATATTTCATTTTGTTCATTGATGATTATAGTAGGAAGGCATGGGTGTACTTCCTCCATGAGAAATCACACTACAAGAAAAAACGGTATTTTCGGCGGAATTTTCGGCGGAACGAATCCGCCGAAAAAACCTTGGTCGCTTTTCAATTTTCGGCGGAATTTCGGCCGATTTTTTTTTTTAATTAAATAAATTTTCGGCGGAATTTCCCGCCGAAATTCCGCCGAAATTATTATTTATTTTTTTTTTATTTAAATTTTCGGCGGAATTTCGGCGGGAAATTCCGCCGAAATTTATTTTATATTTTTGAAAATAAAATTTCAATCGCCACACCAAGGAGTCGAACCCGGGACCTCGCCCCAACGCGCGCGCGCGTGCGTACACGCCCCCGAAATTATCCCAACTTTTGGAGTTGCTGGGCATCGAACGTTCGACCTCGCGGTTGGCAAACAACACTCTTACCGTTGAGCTATGTTCACTTTGTTGACATAATTCGTTACATTATATATTTATATCATACAACAATTCAAATAAAAATAATTAAAACTAATTATTAATAATAATAATTATAATAATTATTATTATTATAATAATAATACGTTTTTTATTGTTTGAAAATTTTAATATTTTTAAATTTTTAAAAAATTTATATATATAATACATAATATTATATACATATATATATAGCATACAAAATTCATTTAATTCTAATTAAAATAATAATAATAATTCAAATAAAAATAAAAATTTTAAATTTTAATATATTTTAAAAATATATAGAAATATTATTATTTTTATCTAAAAAATATTATTTTTTATTATTATTTTTTAAATTCAAAAATATTATTTTTTATTTAAAAAATATTATTTTTTATTTTTTTTTAATTTTTTAAATTTTTCGGCGGGAATTTCGGTCGAAAATCCGCCGAAACATTTTTAAAAAATTATTTTTTAATTATTTTTTATTTAAAAAATATTATTTTTAATTTATTTTTAATTTTTTAAATTTTTAGGCGGAATTTCCGCCGAAAATCCGTCGAAAAATTTAAAAAATTAATATTTTTTAATTATTTTTATTTAAAAAATATTATTTTTTATTTATTTTTAATTTTTAAATTTTTCGGCGGGAATTTCCGCCGAAAATCCGCCGAAAAATAAAAAAAATTATTTTTTATTTAAAAAATATATTTTTTTATTTATTTTTAATTTTTTTATATTTTTCGGCTGATTTTCGGCGGAAAATTCCGCCGAAAAATTTTAAAAATTATTTTTTAATTATTTTTTATTTAAAAAATATAATTTTTTATTTATTTTTAATTTTTTTAAATTTTTCGGCGGATTTTCGGCGGAAAATTCCGCCGAAAAATTTAAAAAATTATTTTTTAATTATTTTTTATTTAAAAAATATAATTTTTTATTTATTTTTAATTTTTTTAAATTTTCGGCGGAATTTGCCGCCAAAAATCCCTCGAAAAATTAAAAAAAATATTTTTTTATTTATTTTTAATTTCAAAATTATTATTTTTTATTTATTTTTAATTTTTTAAATTGTTCGGCGGGAATTTCCGCCGAAAATCCGCCGAAAATTTTTAAGAATTTGTTTTATTTTTTTTTTAATTTTCCGCCGAAATTCCGCCGAAAATCCGCCGAAAAATTTCGGCGGAATATTCCGCCCAAAATTGTGCGTTTTCTTGTAGTGTCAGAATCATTCTCAGCCTTTAGAAGATTCAAGGTGTTGGTCGAAAAGGAAAGCGGCTACCAAATAAAGTCACTTCGATCCGATCGAGGTGGAGAGTTCACCTCGCGGGAGTTCAAGGCATATTGTGACGAAGAGGGTATTCGACGCCCCATGACGAATCCATACTCTCCGCAGCAAAATGGAGTGGCGGAGAGAAAGAACCGGTCCATTTTGAACATGGCCCGATGCATGTTGAAAAGCAAGAACTTGCCTAAAGAGTTGTGGGCAGAAACTGTAGAGTGTGCTGTATACCTGTTGAATAGGAGTTCGACGAGGAGTTTGTGGAATCAAACACCACAAGAGGCATGGAGCGGATACAAGCCGAATATATCCCATTTGAAGGTTTTTGGAAGCATTGCCCATATGCATGTTCCAGATCAACAAAGGAGTAAGCTGGATGACAAGAGTAAGAGGTATATCTTTATTGGGTATGATCAAAACTCTAAAGGTTACAAGTTGTATGATCCAACTAACAATAAAGTCAAAGTGAGCCGTGATGTTCACTTCGACGAGAAGAGCTCGTGGGATTGGAGCTCACAACAGAAAGAAGAATACAACTTTTATCCATTCGAAGTGGAACCAAGTCAGAATGAAAAGGAAGACGAAGAGGAGGAACCAGTCACTCCGACTGGCCAATCAACATCAAATTCCACTTCGACTGAAGCAGAATCCAGCAGTCAACCTAGAAGGAAGAGATCGCTTGCTGAAATATATGCTGAATTGAACCAAAACAACACATTATTTTGTCTCTTTGCAGAGACGGAGCCAATTGATTTCGAAGAAGCAGCGAAAAGCCCTAAATGGAGGATGGCCATGAATGAGGAGATTGATTCCATAAAACGAAATGATACTTGGGAGCTTACCACTCTACCAGCAGGATATAAGCCCATCGGAGTGAAATGTGTTTACAAAATCAAAAGAAACTCAAAAGGAGAAGTGGAGCGCTACAAGGCAAGGCTCGTAGTAAAAGGCTACAAGCAACTAGCCGGAATTGACTATAACGAAGTCTTTGCCCCAGTTGCAAGGTTAGAAACCATAAGACTTCTCATCTCGTTAGCAGCTCAAAATAAGTGGAAGATCTATCAAATGGATGTAAAGTCTGCTTTCCTGAATGGTTACCTTGACGAAGAGGTTTACATAGAACAACCGGAGGGTTACATTATTCGAGGTCAAGAAGACAAGGTGTTGAAGTTGAAGAAAGCCTTATACGGGCTAAAGCAAGCACCGAGAGCATGGAACACTCGGATAGACAAATATTTTCAAGAGAAAGGATTCAAGAAATGCCCCCATGAATATGCTCTCTATGTCAAGATGGAAAATGGTAACATCTTAATAATTTGTTTGTATGTTGATGACCTCATATTTACAGGTAACGATGTGAAAATGATGGATGAGTTCAAGAAAGATATGTCCAAGGAGTTCGAGATGACAGACCTTGGAGTGATGTCATACTACCTTGGAATCGAAGTGAAACAAGGTGATGCTGGAATTTTTATTTCGCAAGAAGGTTATGCCAAAGAAGTGCTAAAGAAATTCAAGATGGAGGATTGCAAGTCAATCAATATCCCAATCGAAGTGGGAGAGAAGTTATCAAGTCACCTCGGTGGAGATCGAGTTGATCCCACCTTGTTCAAAAGCTTAGTTGGAAGTTTGAGGTACTTGACGTGCACGAGACCAGATATCCTTTATGCTGTCGGAGTGATTAGTCGGTACATGGAGAACCCGACAACCTATCATCTCAATGTGGCGAAAAGAATACTTCGCTATGTCAAAGGTATAATGAATTATGGTCTATTCTATCCTGCCACTAATAATATAAAATTGGTTGGCTACAGCGATAGTGATTGGGCAGGAGATGATGATCGTAAAAGCACCACTGGATTTGTGTTTTTCTATGGAAAAACTGCTTTTACTTGGAGTTCAAAGAAGCAGCCAATAGTGACTTTGTCAACATGTGAAGCTGAGTATGTGGCTGCAACATCAACAGTGTGCCATGCAATATGGCTAAGGAGTTTGCTCAACGAGCTCAATGTCAAACAAAGTGATTCGACAGAGATTTATGTCGATAACAAGTCAGCAATTGCTTTAGCAAAGAACCCGGTGTATCATGATCGGAGTAAACATATTGACACCCGTTTCCATTTCATCCGAGAGAGTATTGCTAAGAAAGATGTGCAAGTGAAGTATGTCAGAACCGAAGATCAAGTTGCTGATATCTTTACGAAGCCGCTCAAACGAGAGGTGTTCGAGAAGTTGAGGAGTTGTCTCGGAATGAGAGAATCAAGCTTAGGGGGGCGTGTTGAGAAATGAAGAGTTTAATCTTGATTCTTGAGAAGTCAAAGAGCCATTCATAGTAGTGGCAAAGTGGTGGTAAAAACGGTCGGGAGTTACGAACATTATTTCAATAATTATGTTTTGTAACCTATGTAATTAGTATTCTAATTAGAGTGTCACTTATTAGGAGACTAGTATAAATAGAGGTTATGTTTATGCATTTTGTGTGGAGTGTGGAGTGTGTGTAGTGAGTGAATGTGATTGAGTGGTTAAAAGAGTTAGGAGAGTAAAAGAGTTGTAAGAGTGTTTGTAAGTAAAGTGTCGAAGTGAAATAGAAGTGTTGATTGAGTAGAGAAAATAATTAGAGTGTGTTCTCCTCTCCACTTCCCTTCTCCTAAATTAGAATATTTTTTCTACACCACCCCCACCACGTTTCACGTTTCCGCAACAAAGTGGTATCAGAGCTTCCGCAACAGGTTGATCATGGTGAGATAAGATGTCCTTGCTCAAAATGTCGTAACAAGAGGTTCGACATGCATGACCTAAAGGAATGCTAAAATGTTCACAAAGAAGCAGTACGTGTGCATTGTTACACCAAATAGTTTCTGTTAAAACATTTTTCTTTATGGGATTTTTCAAGTCGTTCTATTGGTTCTTACACTAATTCAAGGTGATCCTGGAAACTTGCCTAGTGTTTGTTGAACTCGGTTTTTGTTGGTGATATTGCAGCCAATTAGACATCCAAGCTAGCGGAAAGAACAAGTGTCGGAACCAAAGGAAGAGATTGATTGTCTGAATTAATTAGGGGCCATCTTGTGGAAGTAACTCAAAAACGAGAATGGAGATAGTGTTGGCATTGGTGGCTGTGGTTCATTTGAACATTTGAAACTTTAGGAATTGATGTTAGATTCTGGTGTTTTGGATTAAGAAGTTATGACGTTGAATTATGGTTTGCATTTGAATTGTAATATTATATTTATGAGAAATTACGCCTTTTTGATTATTTGTTTTATTATTGATTATAATTTAACCAAAATTAATAGCAGGTTAAAATTACATTTTAAATAAGAATTTGTTCTTCACTACTAGTTCAGTGACTGCTAAATGACCGCTTGATTGATTGTTTAGTGGTACATTGCTTTAGCGACCGCTGTCGGTCACTATCAAATGATCACTAGTATGGAGAACACCAATTAGTGACCAAATTATACAATTTAGTGACCGCTACAGCGGTCATTGATTTTGTGACCACCAAACGCTGCGGTCAATATTTTGGGTTTGTGAAGAGGGTTTTTTTGACCGCTCAATTAAATCACAAAGCCGGTCACTAAACTGTATTAGTGACCGATTTTCTTATAGTTAATGACTGATTTTGTGGTCACTAAAGCTTTTTTTTTGGGTAGCACAAACCACGAATAATTTGAATTAGGAGAAACTGGCACTGATACTTTAAATTGAACGCTGCAGTCACTGAAACTGGCACTAAATATATAAATCAACTTTAATCAAACTACCACTGGATTAGAGCCAAGTGGTGGGAGTTCGAAAGCGCTATCAGGGAGGTCCTGAGTTTGAACTCTCTTGTCCTCTACTCCTTTCCCTTTGAGCGAGTGTCTGCGTGTGTGGGCTGGGGGGGGGGGAGTATTTTCCGATTGACATCTATAGGATGTAACGAGGTGATTGTATCAAAAAAAAAAAAAAAAACTTCAATCAAACTGATCTACTCAATTAAACGAATGATTGAGTAATCTTGGTTTAATATTTTCCATGCTGATTGGTTTGGATTAATTGTTCATTTAAAATTACCTAAATTCGACCACCTCCACTGCTAACAATTACAAAAGCAAATTAGTACATTGAATAGTGCGTAAGCCAGATAATAGTTTGTCCTCGTCGACTAATTTCATATTAATTTTTCTCATCAAATAAACATACTTTACCACATGCAATTAAGAAATTATATCATTCTTTAGCAATTTCACATACTTTAGCAAATTACTGGGAAAACAATTTCAAGTTAAAATGTGAAAACTCTATATCGCCATCGAAACTTAATTATATGATTTTTTTTAATCAATCGGTTCCGACTCATTGGCCGACTAATCCGGATCAGGTACTGCAGAGGCCTATTATAAAGGTGACCCTCCCAACCCATTTACTCCATTCACAACACCAGCATTCGAACTCTAGACGTTGCTTAAGGGATCTAGCGCCCCATCCCGCTAGACCAACTGGTAGTTGGTATGAAATTAATCATGTAAACTAGACTAAGAGTGATTTTTATAATTAGACTTTCAATGTGAAAACTAATTGCATTTGATAGTAACTTTATCTTAGTTGTCATAAATAGCAATTAGATATTTATACTTTAAAAAAAAAAAGCAAAACAAAATTAAAAACTAGATGATACTTGAATCCTAATAAAAACACCCAACATAGCTGCATTAAATAATTAATATATATATATATATATATATATAAGCTCATTAGTGTTGATTTGTCATTATAAATGTAGATGAACAAGATCTGATATAAATGTCATTAATTTTTTCTAGATGACAATTCAAGAAAGCAATTGTGATAACTAACTTTGAACTTTAGCACGTGATAAATAGGCATTACCTATAATAGAAAAGCACTCTTTCTACTACTATAGTCCATTATCTTAGGTATATCAATGTGAAAACTAATTGCATTTGATAGTAACTTTATCTTAGTTGTCATAAATAGCAATTAGATATTTGATACTTAAAAAAAAACGTAAAACAAAATTAAAAACTAGATGATACTTGAATCCTAATAAAAACACCCAACAGAGCTGCATTAAATAATTAATATATATATATATATATATATATATATATATATAAGCTCATTAGTGTTGATTTGTAATTATAAATGTTGATGAACAAGATCTGATATAAATGTCATTAACTTTTTCTAGATGACAATTCAAGAAAGCAATTGTGATGACTAACTTTGAACTTTAGCACGTGATAAATAGGCACTACCTATAATAGAAAAGCACTCTTTCTACTACCATAGTCCATTATCTTAGGTATATTTGTCCATAATTACAATACAAATTAATTATAACATTAATTCTTTAACAAAACTTTCTCTGAACATTGTTGCCTCTAATTACTCACCACTAGAAGCATCATCAAGCAATAAGGCTATGGAATCAGACGTTGTTTCCCATGTTTGAACATTGTTATGTATAACTTGAGGAGATTGGGAAGGCTCAGGAGGAATTGACAAAACTTCATTTTCACCTTCAAGCATTTTTACAACTTCACTCATTGATGGGCGATCATCTGGACTAATCTGTATGCACCACAATCCCACTATTGCCATGTTTCTCCTCTTTTTCCTCATATGCTCATCATCGTCGTATTCATCAATATCATAAAAATTTCCAATTTCAATATCCTTACCTTTATTGAAGCAATCATAAATCCACTGTGGGAAGTATTTGCTAGATTCGTCATCATTCGCCACAATGTCTCTATTTAGGCCTATCATTTCCATCAGAAGCATTCCGAAACTATAGACATCGGCCTTGTATGAGACCCTACCAATACTTCTATTGATCAATTCAGGAGCCACATAGCCTATTGTTCCCCGAACAGCTGTGAGAGTCACAATAGCATTCTCTTTAGAGCTGTGAGAGTCACAATACATACTATTCTTTCAAAGGAACAGTAGAAACGGTTGACAATAAATCTTCGTTATGGTATGAATCATACAAAAAATGTTGTACATCAGTGTTGAAGACTAATGAGAGCGTGAGCTGCAAAAAATGCAAGGACGGGGATACCCAAACAATAGCAAGGTACAAATACAAAATGTACAAAACATAAATAATTTATCATTTTACATTCTTAACATTGACAATTATTCCTTTATAAACAGATATAGATTAGTATTAAATGTCATACATGAAGTTGATAGTGCTTGCATTACATTGTTTGACGAAGCTGCAACCATATATATCGGATGCACAGTATGCGAATATCAAACATCAATAGAGCAGGTAATTTCAACACTTATTGTTTTTCTTTTATTAGATTTTACAAAATCAATAGCGTTATTTTAATCTCTATTTGTTTTTTGATTCAATTTTGCAATCATTAACATTCTTTAATTTAAAATTTAGGGAGAAGAAAACTCTGAATATTATAGAAGGCTAAGCTTGCAACCATCCACTGATTTTCGCTTTCTCATAACCATCAACAACAAAGCAGAAGTAATCGATGGAAAGTTACATGTCGTAGCAGAGGCAATTGAAAGAATACAATCTACAAATGATGATGAGAATAAACGTGCTATACTTCCTGTAAAAGATGGAGCAAATAAGAAAAGGCGATTCAAAAAGATAAAGAAAGAAGAAAACAACGATGTCTACATTTTCAAGAATGAAATTGATGCTCAAAAGGAGAGCACAACCAAAAAAGATGATTTAATAACACTACAAAATGGAGGTGACATGAAAAGGCGAAACAAAAACAAAAGCTCTGAGGACATCGAACTGTGCATTCTGAGCGACGACGAAGAGACGCTTCAAAGTATCATTAACAAAACAAAAAAAAACTCAGTGAATGGTGTAAAGAAGAAAACCATCCGAAACATAAAGATCAAACAAGAGAAAGACTAGAGTTACAATGAATTAAAACAATAGCATATGTAGTTCAATTGTTATTTATAACTTTCTTGCATCTTCTTTAATTGTTAACAATATTTATTTTTATTATCAAATGAAAATTTCCTTTTATTTGTATGATTTTTCTCCTTCCGAAGATCTATTTCAATATAATCAAACATAATAATTTGAGGAACGAATTTATTGTAAATAAGAAGATTAACGTGCAACGCACGTTCTATTTACTAGTGAATATAAATTGTTATATTTTATTAAAGTCACCAACCACAATAGCGACTTATTTATTTTTACAAAATATTAATTTTTTGGGTCAAAACATTAAACAATACACTTTTTAAGTCAAATTTACAAAAAGTCCTACCTTTTGATAGGATGACGATATTTTCTATGAACATGGTATTACCAGTTGCTCCCAACCACAAAAACACTGCGATGGTGCAATGACACTGTTCCTGTCCGTCAAAACGAGCGGCCCAATACACTAATTTTATGTATTATTAACTCAACAGTCACTGCCGTGCTCTGTCACTGCCGTGCCTGAATTTCGGGGAAAAAAAATAGAAAAAAGAAAAAGTTGTCAAATTATTGCAACTGGACCAATTTCTTTTACAATTTTTCGGTCATGTTAGGACAAAACGGTTAAAAATAGGACAAATGCCTCTATTGGCCGTGTTGTTTAATGGAGAAAAAACGAAAAATTGTTTACAATTTTATTTATACTGCAATAGGTTTTTGTTTTCAAGAACGACCAAATGGTAGCAACAAAGATTTGGTTTTTATTTAATTGAAAAATTTTTATTTCTAAGAAAATTTTAATTTTATTTTTCAAAGATTTGAACATAGTAAGATGTGTGAGACTTATGAATGATTATTTACTTTTCCTAATCAAATATGTAAGTTTAAAACAACTTAATTTAACTTGGGTTAGTGTTGCAATTAAGGAAAAGAAATCTTCTAGTTGTGTATTAAGCGTTTTCTGGATTAAGCGTTTTATTAAGTGTCATTCATCTAGTTGTGTATTGGATGTAATAAGCGCTTCAGATCGCCTATGTCCTGAGCCTGTTACATCTTCTACTTTAGGCTCCGGATTGACGTCACGTGGCTATTAGCAGAGAGCAAATTAACACAAACCAATGGCAACGAGAAGAAAAGAAAGAAACATAAAAATTCACAGAAAACTTCCGACAAAGAAAACATTTCTAGCAACTCTAACAGCATTTTCCAGAAAAGAAAAAAGAACAAAAAAAGGGTAATGGCCGGCGGAGGGAAGACAGAAAATTGAGGAGTCAATTTGCTCTCCATTAAATCTGCACGTGATGTCAATTCAAAGCCTAAAATAGAAGATGCAACAGGCTTAGGTAACAGGGGATCTGAAGCGATATAGGAAAGGAACTGGATCCGTACGTGAGGTAGATAATAGTTTCTCCTCGTCGACTAACTTGATATTAATTTGTCTCATCAAATGAAGAAACATACGTAACCGAATTCAATTAAGATGTTATATCATTCTTGAGCAATTTCACCTACCTAGAAAAGTACTGGAAAAACAATTTGAAGTTAAAGTATGAAAACTATCTATATCACCATTCAAATTTAATTATATGAAATTACTCGTTAAACCACACTAAGGCTTTGTTTGGTAGGGTGGAAAATGGGAGGAAAAGGAGGGGAAGGAAGGAAATTGGAAGGAAAATGTATATTTTCCCTTGTTTGGTTGGGGGGGGGGGGGGGGGGGAAGAGGAAGGAAAGAAATTGAAAATGGAAAAATAAGCATGGGGCCCACTGATTTTTTTTCCACCCAAAATCGGACGGAAAATGAGAGGAAAATAACACAAGGATCTCTATAAAATTATATTTCCAAAATTGCCCATATATATAACTAGGTGTTTAAATAATATTGCATCTTCTACTAGTATAAATCCTTGCATTTTTTAAATAGCAAATACGATGTGTGCATTTGTATAATACATTAAAAATGTATTTCACATATTTATTTATTTATTTTATTTTCATTAAATTTTCTACGACATAATTATATTTATAATTATATAAGATTGTGGTTGTCGTTTGACACAATGTAAACAAATATTTCATTATATTAATTTATATATTTTATTTACATTATACTTTACATTTATTTAGTTTAATTTTATTAATCTATTTTAATACATAAATTATTAAACATAATTATGATTTATAATGATATAAAGGCATAATTGTTATTTAGTACATAAATCATTTTCTTTCCTTCCACTTTTCCATTCAAACAAATAAGAGAAAATAAATAGATTTTTTTTTTCTTTCCATCTGTTTTCCTTTCAACCAAACATACCTGTGGAAAATTAAAATCCACCCATTTTCTTTCCTTTCGTTTTCTTTCCTCTCATTTTCTTTCCTCCCTATTTTCTTTCCTCTGCCAAACGCACTGTAAGTGTCACTTTTATAGTTAGACTTCCAATGTAAAAACTAATTTTATTTGATAAATAATTTTATCTTAGTTGTCATAAATAGCAATTAGATATTTAATACTTCAAAAAAAAAAAAGGCTCAAAAGAAATTTAAAACAAGATGGCACTTGTACTTCAATTGCTATACATGTCTAAGCTCGTTGGTGTTGATTTATCATTATAAAAGTTGATGAACAAGATCTGATATAAATGTTATTAATTTTTTCTAGATGATAATTCAAGAAAGCAATTGTGATAGCTAACTTTGAACTTTAGCACATTATAAATGGGCATCACTTATTATAGGAAAGTACTCTTTCTGCAGCTATAGTCCATTATCTTAGGTGTATTTGTCCATAATTACAATACAAATTAATTATAAACTAATTCTTTAACATAATTTTCTCTGAAATCGTTGCCTCTAATTACTCACCACTGGAAGCGTCATCAAGCAGTAAGGCTATGGAATCAGATGATGTTGTTTCCCATGTTTGAGCATTATTGTGTACAACCCGAGGTGATTGGGAAGGTCCAGGAGGAATTGGCAAATTTTCATTTTCACCTTCAAGCATTTTCACAACTTCACTCATCGATGGACGATCATCTGGACTGATCCGTATACACCACAATCCCACTATTGTCATCTTTCTCCAGATTTTTCTTGTATGCTCATCATCATCGTCATCATTTTTATCTATTTCATACGCTGTTCCAATCTGAGTGCCGTTGTCTTTATTGAATTGATCATAAATCCAATGTGGGAAGTATTTGCTAGATTCGTCATCATTCGCCACAATGTCTCTATTTAGGCCTATCATTTCCATCAAAAGCATTCCGAAACTATAGACATTGGCCTTGTATGAGACCCTACCAATACTTCTATTGATCAATTCAGGAGCCACATAGCCTATTGTTCCCCGAGCAGCGGTGAGAGTCACAGTAGCATTCTCTGTAGAGCAAATTTTTGCAAGTCCAAAATCAGAGATTTTTGGGATGAAATTATCATCAAGAAGTATGTTGTGGGGCTTGATGTCAAAATGAAGTATTTGAATGTCACAACCTCGATGCAAATATTCAATGCCACGAGCCACCCCAACTGCAATCTCATACTTTCTCTGCCAACTTAGTGAATTAGTTTTTCCCTGGCCACAAATGTACTTCTCTAGAGAACCTTTAGGCATAAATTCATATATGAGGGCACGTTTAGATCTTTCGGCACAATATCCGATAAGTTTTACTACATTTACGTGGTGGATCCTTCCAATAGTTGCGACCTCATTAATGAAGTCTTGCCCATTTGCATTAGGCTTGCTAAGTATCTTGACTGCTACATCAAGGCCACTTCGAAGCTTTCCTTTAAAAACAGAACCATAGCCCCCCTCGCCAAGCTTTTCCCGAAAACCTCTTGTCAATCGCTTTATGTTTGAGTAGGAGTACCGAATTGGAACAAGACTATTGTTACTTTGTAAAAAGCCTTCTATCACATCAAACATTGACAAATGCCTTCGTCGAAGTTTATAAATGAGAAGCCCCAACATGCAAGGCATCCCAATTAAGATCCTTAGTGCTAAGTTCAATGCAGATCCTAACTCTGTCCAAAAGAATAGGAAGTATATTAATGACGACAAGTTAGGTGACAATATGGGAATTACGACTAAAGACATATATTATGTGATAGTATATATCACTTACTTTGTATCTAATGACATCTGCCAGAAACAATTAAAATAATTTCATCATAATATGGATATGGGGACAAACTGTATTGTTGACCTCCAAGCAAGTGCCATATTATGAAATATTTTAAAGATGACAAAAAGTTCCACATTCTTAAATATTTTAAAAATGTCAAAAATTTCCTATTTCCAACAAAATTTCGACAGAATTCCAGTGGTTAGTCCGCTAGAAAATATCCACCACCGAATTATTTATTCTTTTTAACATATTGCATTGGAATTCCAGCGACTTTTGTTTAAGGTAAAGCTAGGCATGCCCCGTGCAATGACATGATGTTCAAGTAACAACTTTGTTCTAACCAAAGTAGGAGTTTTTATAAAAATAGGATCCCTATTAAGTTTTAAGGATTGATTTTGACATATCTCTTATGAGTGTCATCATAGAGAGTATTATGTGTTTTGGCGTCCCAAGAAATCAATAATTTTTGTAGTCTGCGTATTTAGGGGATTCATTGTTTTCAATAGTCATGTAAGCTATTTAATTGAATCACGTAAAATACACTTTGCTCCAATAACATTCCAGTTGCAACACTCATTCTCCCTAAACTATGAAAAACATCATCTGAATTTGGCTATTTGTTGCCTATTAACCTAATATCAAATAGTTACGTTAAAAATTATTCTTAAATTTATTCTCCTTAGTACATTAAATTGGAAGAATTTTAAATATTTTCTTTTAATATATATACATATATAGTTAGTTCTTAGCTAAAGTTGATTTGTAAATATACATAGAACAGAGAAAATAATTAAAATAAAATACAAATTAATAATCTTTAGCACAATCTAATACTAATTAGTTAGAATAACTAAATAAACTAATTTACATTCAAAGTATGATATCCTACAAATACATGAACGTTCATTTATTGGTTTTAATTATGGACACAATGAGAACACTTCATTATTCTGAAAGAAAAACACTTCAATCAAGAGTTAGAAAATTACTAAGATATGCATGGGCATTTGTGCATATAAAATTTATTCAACATTCTTGAAATTTGCTGTACTACGTAAAAAGTTGAAGAATCTTTTATATGAAAATTTGATAAAACATAAGATAAAATTATATACATGTTACGATACGGGCATTTTGGTCAAGTTTAAACGATACTATTTTAACTAGTCAACTTGAGAACGATAAACGATGCTTTTAAAAGTATACGGGGATGAGTAATCGATATGCTATACAATGTGGAGGACAAATTGAATTTTACCCTAAATGTTTGCATACTTTCTCTTCGTTCTTGTCACTTTGTGTATTATATCTTGTTATTTCCTAACAATAATTATTATACTTATCACAAACTAAAATTTCCCGAATGAGAGGTTCAGTGTTGAAAGGGAACAAATAAATATTAACAGCTGCAATATAATCTTTTCATATAGATCGGCACATCACAAACTTAGCAAGAAAAAGAAATGGAAAAAGACTAAAGAGCGCACCTCCAACTCTCTCAATTATCTGAATAATCCCTGCACATGTGCAACATGTATACAGTATGAGTAATCATAGTTTAAAAACGAGAAATTGACAATACTTTAAACTTAGAATACTACTTTTCCTTCGGTCTTCAAAATTTGCCTATGTGATAGGCAACTTAATATGTGGCTTTTCCCGACATTTTATTGAGTGTGTGGCACGCCAATATGGTTATGACTAGGCATCCAAATTAAATTAGTGTATATTACGGTGTACTTTTATTCCACTTTGATAACATATCATACATATAATATGTTACATGGCTTTTTAAGTAATGATGTGGCAAATTATTATATTTAAAAATATAAAACTACATATTAAAAACTTAAAATACAAACTAGTTAATATAATTACCACTCAAACAAACAAAATTACCGAGAAATATTTTGTTTCCTTCTCTTCCCAAAAAAAAAAAAAAAAAAACCCTTGTAGATCCAGGAAAAGAAACATAGAAACCACTCACAAACAACACACAAAAACGTACATTACAAAACTCTTCTTTCTTCATTTTTGGGTGGTGAGGATGGGTCGGAGTGGGTTGGAAGAAAACAAAAGGAAAAACATATATGTATGTACATATTATAGAAATAAAGATATGTATAAATTATTTGTATATTTGTTCGTTTTGAATTTTATATATAATTACATCTTTTTATTTTTTATACTACTTTTCTTATATTATATATTTTTTATAGTTAATATGTATTTTTTTAGTATATATGTCATATTGCTTAAGCCTTTGCATATAATTTTCCTTAAATTATATTATTTAATTTATATTATATATTTTTAATAAATATTTTACCTATTTTTTAATACAATAAAAAGTCACATTATCACTTAAAAAGGTTTTGTCATAAAAAGGTTTTATCATATTTTGAGTTGGCTTCCTAGTCATAGCCACATAAAAGCGCTACATACTCAGTAAAAAGTTGGGAAGCGCCATGTATATTAAGTTGCCTAACACGTAGGCCAATTTTGAAAATCCACAACCAAAATTTGGCAGGCGAGACTAAATTTGGCCGAAAATCCTATCTTACGGGTCAAAATGTGAAAAATTTTATCATATGGGACTAAAAATGATATAAGAAGCTTCCTATAAGGCCTAAAATGTAATTTTTTCTGGCTGTTTGGTTTTAAAATTCGATGCAAACTAGTGAAGAGGTAAAGTAAAACTAAAAGGTTTGCCTTATTATTTTGGACATAACAAATATCATGAAATAATTAAAGACTCATTTTTTCGCCCCTAAATACTTGCATTATTTCAAATATTGGTCCATACCTAAAGGTCCATTTGGATGGACCTAAAAAAAAAAGTGCTCCTTGATCCATGCTTTTATTAATAGAGTTTTTTTTTAAAGTTAAGTAGTTTTACATTTGGATGCAGTAATTAAAAGTAGGTTGAAAAGTGGTTTTATTTGAAACTACTTTAGATAGCTTCTAAGCAAAGTCACTTTTTGGCATTTTTTCTGACTTCTGCATGCATTTTTTTAAAAATCCATCCAAACATTAACTTTTTTCACTGAATTGCTTTGTCTCAAAAAGTAAGTGATGTTCGAAAGAAGCACATCCAAATGAACTCTAAATTGAGTAATTTTCTTAACACAATAAAGTAAAAGTTTGATTAATTAATTTTTTAAATACGGTATCAATATTACTAAATAATGGAATCAATGATAAAATTAAAACTATTACAACAATAAAATTATAACTAAGAAATCGTTTAGAAGGTTTGTTGAGATAATAAATAGTTTGGCTTCATAAATATCGTATATAGAAAATATATTTCGGATTAATATGCCATAAAATATGTATTAGCAAATATGTACGGTAATTATGTCAACTCATGCTTTACAGTCATACCTATTGGAAAAGGCTGTTGAAATAAATGATACTACCTCAACAAAATAATAATTATTTTTCCAGTGTTGGATTAAGAAGGGTACTTTTTTCAAACTCCCGTATAAGAATGACGACAACATATTGGATAGGTCATGACTTTCTCTTCAGGTGTAATTTTAACTGGACATCTGTGGATTGAATTTGGGGATTATTTGCTCGATTCAAAGTTCAGAGCAGAAAGATGCTAGGTTACTAAGTTTCAACAGGTGCACTGAACCGTATTTACAGTAATTAAGCTTCAACCACGGAGATCTAATTTTGGCCTTAATTCACCCCATTTTTCTCGACATATTCCTATCTTTCCTAACCTATGAATTCATTAAAAATGCTTAACCCATACTCTAAATGTGTGACATGTGTAAATCTTTAAGATTTACTTAACGGTAGAATATTTAGTTCGTTAATTATATTTTTCCCCGTTATCTAATCTGATAAGGAAAAATCTTTTTTGCTTCCCCACAAAACACTGCAATTTACCAAAAAATAATGTTTTTTAATTTGAGCTCTGTAGAATGAATATTCAATTTTCATAGTTACTTCCATCTTTGCAAGGACTCTTTTTTTTTTTTTTTTGGTAAATTGCAACGTGTTGTGGGGAGTAGAAAAGATTTTTTTTTATCAGATTAGATAATGAAAAAAATACAATTAACGGACTAAACATTTTATCGTTAAATAAATCTTCAAGATTTAAACGTGTCACACATTTAGAGTATGGGGCAGTAGATGGGACATTGTTATGGGGTAGGGAATCCGGTCCGTCTTAAATGATTGAAATTTTGATTTCTTTCCTTTTTATGAGAAATTATGTACCAGAATTGTCTCCCCTTATACCATAAATTCCTCATTTCATTTCATTAGAGGCAAGTAAAGAAAATGTTATATACTTAATTCATCATCTACTTAGTCTTTTTCATCAGAGCAGGTTTAATCTTTTCCCTGCATACACCATTGAGTTTTTCCTACTCACTATCTCCTCATATTCATGACCAAATATGGCACAGCCTCTAGTATGGTCATTCAAAGAAATTCATCAGAAATAAACCCCATCCCAACACAGTCGATCCATAATATGGAACTAGTCATTTTCCCATTACTACCCACAAACTCAATGTACAGAATTATTTTCAATGGTCTCAATCAATCCTTATGTTCATTTGTAGGAAGGAGAAAGATTATTGTTTGAAGTGAAAAGCGTGGACTAATAGGTATACTTTGAAAATGGTCAATGAAGCTTTCAAATTTGAATTTTGGAACTGATTTATCGAATGTTAACTAATTTTCCGTAAGATATACGTTGCAGTCATTTAGTCCCGTGCACGCACACTTTCCATCAGGCAGGATAAAGAAGTTACAGTAGGAGTTTGACTCTACTATACTAGCGACTATGGGGAACACTCATAATTCACGACTCATTCGATGGGAAGATCCCATGGAAAGGTCGGATGGGGAAGTCCCCTGATCCTGTACTGTTTACTTAATGTACTGTATAAAGTGGCCACCCAAAGTTTGGAAGAGTAAGGAAGAATCTTATTAATTTTTTTGTCCTATGGTGGTATAATCTCTATCCATTTCTTTGTAATGCATGTTCTTTGATATTTGCACGTTCTAATCATAGTTATAAGAGATTGTCTCATATTCGCCTTGAACTGCTTGTTGAATGTTACTTGCCCGACCATCTAATTGATTGCAAGTTTTTTGTCTCTACCTGTACTGATCGACCTATACTTACCCTGATAAATGCCCATCTCCAAAAGAATTGCTCTATATTCTCATGATATTTATGTCATGTATGGATTTTCTTATGTACGTGCATGTAATACTGCTCTTCTATTTGTGCTTCATGGTTTAGTTATTTTGTGCATCCTCACTGAGTCATTTAGACTCATTCTCTCCCTTAGTTTATTTGTTTTACTCTTCAGAGTGGCCTAGACAAGAAAGGAAGCAAGTATGGCTCAATATGTACCGAGAGATGTTGGCATTGCTCTGAGCTGGGATTACCAATATTAATTTTTGGGTGTAAATGAACGAATTTATGACTTAAAACTATGTAGATACCTATTTCGCACTAGTATATTGGGCCTATGGTCAGCTCACAGTTGTAGTATTTGAGTTTGAAGTTGTGGCTTTTTACTAATATTGAACTTCTTGTGTATAGGCTGAGGGGCCTGTGGCCATCTCACACGGACTGTAATTGATAGTTTTGTTCATAATTGCAATAGGTGTTATCACAACTCTATTGTACACAAATGCAGGCTCACGGCTATATTTTGGACTTGCAAGCAAGAACTTGATCTTTTGTATCTTTTGAGAAGTGACCGTGTATTTTGGATATATGTGTTTATTTAGGGTCCTTTAAATAAATATACAAGATATGGTGTTGCACTACTAGAAAAACTGCAAATAGCCACGGATTTTAGTCACGGAAAAAATCCGTGGCTAATCCGTGGCTAATAGCCACGGATTAGCCACGGATTTAAATAAAAAATAAAAAAAAAACTTAGCCACGGATTGGCCACGGCCTGGCCGTGGCTAACAGCCACGAGTTAGCCACAGCCAGACCGTGGCTAAAAATTCCTGGGCAAATTTTTTTTTTTTTTTTTTTTGCACCGGATATGGTTTGAACTCTTGACCTGTTAGTTGAAGTTAGAGCATCAAACCATGAAACCACTTTAATTTTTTGTTTAATAATTAATTTTTGCAATACGTAAGTAATATATGTATATAATGTATATTGATATATAATAAATGATTGGATATGTTACATACGTATAAGATTAGATATACTCATATATATATGTATTTATGTCTAATTAGATGTATATATATTAGCTATATAAGTACATATATAACCTATATTAGATATATAATACACTAATATATGTTTATTTCATACAGATGATTGAACATATATAGTACATATGATTATATATATATATATATATATTTGATCGATATATATATGCACTCTACATTTATAACATATATTAGATATGTTATATATAGATATATAGTTATATCATATAGACTATATATAGAGGATTAGAATGTACATATAATATATTAATATATATAAGATACACATTGACATATATATATATTGATATATGTATATATGATATATATACTTGGACATATATATACACATATATTGATTCATATATATATACACATATATATGTATCAATATAAATTTATATATGTATCAATATATATATATATATATATATAAATTTATATGTAGTGCAAAAAATCAAAAAAATTAAAAAAAAAAATTAGCCACGGCCTGGCCGTGGCTAATCCGTGGCTAATTTTTTTTTTTTTTTTTTTTGATTTTTTGCACTACGGATAAATTTTTGTTATTGATATTTTAATTATCTAAATTTAAATTATCTATATATACTTGGACATATATATATATATACTTAGACATTTATATATATATATATATATATTGATACATATATACTTGGACATATTTAAAATAGATACATATATATATAAATATATGATATGTATACTTGACATATATATATATATATATATATAACACCACACATATACGAAGATATTGGCAAAGGATCACGAATTAAAGTTGCTATTATCTAAATATAAATTGTATAAATAGATTTTTGTTATAATTTTTGTTTTTGATATATTAATTTATTAAATATTTGTCATAAAAAGAAAAACTGAATAATGAACGATAAAGTCGAAGGTAAATATCTTTAATTTAAAAAAAAATAATTGGTTAATAATTTATAAAAATTACTAAAATTAAATAACAAAAATTTATAAAACTAATGAAATTTATTAGATAATTTAAGTTTAAAATATTGTAAAACTATAGTTTAAGTATAATAAAAAGCAATCAATAACCAAAGAATTCCTTTGGCGCAACGGTTCCATGCTCCAACTACAGCATTGACGTCCCGTGTTCGAATCTCCTTGAGCGAAAAAAAAAAAAAAACGCTTGGAGGACGCGGGTCTAGGTTCGGGCGCGGGCGCGGGTTTGGGTTGGGGCGCGGGTAGGGTTTCTGGTTTGGTTTGATTAGCTTTTTTTTTTCCAGTGGCCACGGATTGGCCACGGCCTAGCCGTGGCTTATCCGTGGCCCTTAGCCACGGCCAGGCATGTCCAAAAAAAAGAGGCCAAATTTGGCCACAGTTTGAACGTGGCTATTAGCCACGGCCAGGCCGTGGCCAATCCTTGGCTAATCCCAGCCGTGGCTAAGATTAACCACGCCACTTTTAGCCACGGAAAAAATCCGTGGCTAATCTCCTTGGCCACGGATTTTTTGCCAAAATCCGTGGCTAATTGCATTTTTTCTAGTAGTGTTGTAGTGTGACGACAGGTTTGAATTGTAATTGGTGATTTAATTTGGTTTTGAGGAAGTCATTTCAGCTTGCTCATTTACTAACCAGTTCGGGGTGAGCTGCTCCAGACTGGGGCTGCAAGGTGGTATCAAAACTTGGGTTAAAAGCCCAAGCTATATTAGGAAAGGATCCTTGGATGTGGAACATGGACATAGTGGATAAGAGGTATATTTAAAAAAAAAAAAAACTACTTAGGTATTGAACATTTTGGGACAAAGTTCGACATGAAAGTTGTGACGGGGTACAACTGTGGCGACCTACCAATATGTACTTTGTTACTTCTAGAACGTCGAATACTTGACTAAGATAAAAATAAGGAAGAATTTTCTTGGGGTTATTGTATTGGAAATTATGTGATTGTTATATAAGACTCTATCTAATGACTTTTTTGGCGTCACTTTTTATCTATTTCGAGTGTAAAACTTATTGAAACCCACTTAACCTGAACTCAATTTGAATCCATGAACAATTTTAAAACATAATCCAATGCAGGATACTTGTGCTGGGTTGGCCCATGAATGCTAACCTATTTTGCAGCTCAAGTTTAGAGTAAAGGAAATTGATATACAATTTGAATCCCCATTTTCATTTTGTATTTCATCTTCTATTAGGGAAAGCTTGCAATTTTATGCTAATTACAATGACATATGTCATTAAAAGAGCAAGAATTGATAAAATACATAAGCTGATAAGCAATGACGAGTGGTAGTGCAATAGTTTCTAGAGGTGAAACATTTGAGGCAAAATGTGTTGTTATTGGGTAGAAAAAAAGCTTAAAAGTCTTGAGCACTAAGTCCAAGCAGAGACCTGACATCGATAAAGCTAAAAATGCAATAACGCCTTATGCATTTGAAGTTTATGAGATATGCATGGTGTGAAGAACACAAGTACTAACAGAAACAATAAAATAACAGAGCCCGTAAAGGAGTTGTCACCTTCTCCAATGGCGACTTCCTACATGTCTCCCATTTTTTTTTTCCTGTGTAAACAATACAAAGCAGAATGTTAAAAAAAATTTAAAATACTACGGTTGGCGACTTTCATTATTATATTATTTTTTTTCTTTTCGGAAAATATATTACAAATCTATGTATATTATAAAAGTACGAATAATTCATTCGTGTTTTACGTTTCTTCCTTTTTTTGTGAGGACTAAAATAACCTTATACAATATTTAAAAATAATTTTTATTAATGGTGTTTTGGTAGTTTTAAAGGTAATCCTTATATTTTTAAATTATTTTTAATTTGTATATTATAAAAGTACGAATAATTCATTCGTGTTTTACGTTTCTTCCTTTTTTTGTGAGGACTAAAATAACCTTATACAATATTTAAAAATAATTTTTATTAATGGTGTTTTGGTAGTTTTAAAGGTAATCCTTATATTTTTAAATTATTTTTAATTTAAAAACCCAATTCCAAAATTATGAATAAAATGTTAGACTTCTATTTAAACTCTACTTCAATGGGTGTTTATGTATTTAAGAACGAGATACTTTTGAATCTCTTAAGTTAATCCCAGCACTTCAAATAAATAATAAATTGTTGGGTCCAATTCTCTCTCTTCCTCTGTTTCTTTATATGTGCACGAAAAAATAACAATTACACATGTCTTCTAATTGTACTCTACTTCAAATTGATATATGAATCTCCAATTCTCTCTCTTCCTCTCTCTCTCTATATGCACACGAAAAAATAACAATTACACCTGCCCATCCGCCACTTCTACGGCATCCATTCCTTCGAAGCTTACTATCAACTTGGTTTCTCTGTGCTCTTCCGTGTTCACTGATAAACAGGTATTTTGTCCCTACCCTAACTTGGTCCATTCAAGTGTAGTGTATATAGTTGTTTAGTTTCTTGATGTTTCATCGTCGTATTGACTGAATTGGATTAAGAGTTCTGCGTTCCTTCGAAGCTTACCATCAACTTGGTTTCTCCGTGCTCTTCCGTGTTCACCGATAAACAGGTATTTTGTCCCTACCCTAACTTGGTGTTGGGAAAATCGGGTAATTTTCCACTCAAGCTACAACTAGTGAATTGTACTGATTCGATAATTTCCAGGAAAGACTACTGAGCAGTCTCCTTAGACAAAATTATCATTCCAAATAAATTCCCAGGAAAGGCTGGAGGGGTCACAAATGGTCCCACTTAAAATCCAGTCTCCTAGACAGAACTTACTTGCACAGTATATTATCACAACCTAAACCCGTGTATACATGAACAGTACCATACACGTGAATAGAAAAATACACCCAAATGAATAGTACAATACACTATAAATAAACCCGACAAATAAATATTGAATACTATACTATAACCGAAAAGAAACAAATTAAATGCGGAATAACTAAAAGAGATAAGGAAAGAACACACCCGAAAAATTGATAACGGAGTTCGGCCAATTATGCCTACGTCTCCTAGCACTACTCACGCAGCCTGCTCTTTTAATTTGGGAGAAGAGAATACAAATTTTTGGGATGATAAACTAAGAAGGGAAAGAGCCTTTTATAACATTAAGGAACTTCCCATCTTAGTTCACTAAGCAATGTGGGATAAAAACTTATGCCAAAACATAACAAATCTCCACCTTGGCATAATTTCTGGTCCCACCAAATCCAAATCTTCTCAATCAAACAAAAAACGGTCTTCGTAGTGCTTCCAATTTGCGCCTTCAGGCGCCAACTCAAATATGCAGGATATTGACCAAGTCTAAACAATGTTTAAACTTGACTTTTGTCACCACCTTGGTCATCATATCTGCAGGATTCTCCGTAGTCCGAATCTTTTGGAGAAGTATCTCCTCTTCTTCGAGAATTTCCCGCACAAAGTGATAGCGAACATCAATATGCTTCGTTCTTGCATGAAAAACTTGGTTCTTTGCTAAGTGAATAGCACTCTGACTGTCACAATACACCTCAACGAGTTTCTGACCAACTCCCAAGTCTTTTAGCAATCCTTGAAGCCAAATTGCCTCCTTCACAACTTCTGTAACTGCCATATACTCTGCCTCTGTTGTAGATAAAGCCACTGTTGACTGCAAAGTAAACTTCCAACAAATTGGCGCCTTGGCTAAAGTGAACAAGTAGCCAGTTGTAGATCGCCGCTTATCCAAGTCACCTTGAATATACTGTAGAATCCATTTCACAGCTTGCCAATGATCCTTGCCAGGATCATGCATATATCTACTCACAACACCAACTGCTTGTGAAATATCGGGTCTCGTACACACCATTGCATACATCAAGCTTCCAACTGCATTAGCATATGGGACTTTCGCCATGTATTCTCGTTCTTCATCTGTCTTTGGAGATAACTGGCTGCTAAGCTTTAAATGAGGAGCAAGCGGAGTACTTACAGGTTTGGTATCTTCATTTATACCAAAACGTTGTAATATCTTCTTCAAATACTGCTTCTGTGTCAGCCAAAGCTTGCCTCTCTGTCTATCCCGACTTATCTCCATGCCGAGAATCTTTTTGGCTTCTCCCAAATCCTTCATCTCAAACTCTTTACTCAACTGAACCTTCAATTTGTCAATTTCAACTTGACTCTTTGATGCTATCAGCATATCATCAACGTACAAGAGTAGGTAGATGTAGGACCCATCTTGAAGTCTGCGCAAATACACACATTGATCGTATTTGCTTCTTGTGTACTTCTGACCCATCATAAACTTATCAAATCGTTTGTACCATTGTCTCGGTGATTGCTTCAATCCGTACAACGATTTGTTAAGTTTACAAACCCAATTCTCTTTACCAGCAACTTTGAATCCATCTGGCTGAGACATATAGATTTCCTCCTTCAAGTCACCGTGTAGAAACGCGGTCTTCACATCAAGTTGAGCTAGCTCCAAATTCAACTGTGCTACCAAGGCCAACAAAATTCTAATGGAGGAATGTTTAACAACTGGAGAAAATACCTCATTATAATCAACTCCCTCCTTCTGAGCATAGCCTTTAGCTACCAATCTTGCCTTGTAGCGAACATCATTCTTGACAGGAAATCCTTCTTTCTTTGCAAATACCCATTTGCATCCAATTGCTTTCTTGCCTTTTGGTAACTGTGTCAACTTCCATGTCTTGTTCTTCTCAAGAGATTGCATCTCTTCTTCCATTGCATCTTTCCATCTACCATTTTCTGAACTTCGGATGGCTTCTGGAAAGGTGGATGGGACTTCATCAACAACTGGAAGTGCATAAGCTACCATGTCAACAAAACGAGCAGGTTTCTGAATTTCTCGTCTTGTCCTTCTAACAGCAATTGAGTCTGGCTGCTGTTGAGGTTCTTGGGTCGGAATCTCTTCCTCATCTGACTCTTCTTCTGCCATGGGAGAGTCACTAATGGTGCTTTTTTCTGGGCTCACCATTATCTGTTCAAACTCCACCTGCTTCGGCGTACACTCCACCTGCTGTGGAGTATCATCAATTCCTCCTTGAGTTACCTTATGCAACATGGCAGATTCATCAAAGGTAACATCCCTGCTGATGATGGTCTTCTCTGCCTCTAGATACCAAAGGCGATATCCTTTAACTCCAGCATTGAAGCCCATAAACAAAGCTTTCTTTGCTCGTGGATCCAACTTTGATTCATTTACATGATAATATGCAGTAGAACCAAAAACATGCAAAGAATCATAATCTGTTGTAGGTTTCCCGGACCATACCTCTAAAGGAGTCTTGCAATCTATTGCGGATGATGGCAAACGATTTACGAGATGTTGAGCATATGTCACAGCCTCAGCCCAAAACTTTCTGCCTAACCCAGCATTAGACAGCATACAACGAACTTTCTCCACTAGTGTTTTGTTCATACGCTCCGACACCCCATTCTGTTGTGGTGTTTTTCTGGCTGTGAAGTGCCGAACTATGCCAAACTCTTGGCATGCCTCCAGGAAAGGATCACTCTTGTATTCTCCACCGTTGTCTGTTCGGAGAACTTTGATCTTTCTTCCAGTCTGATTCTCAACTTGAGCTTTCCACTTAAGGAAAACTCCAAGGACTTCATCCTTCTTCTTCATAGTAAACACCCATACTCTTCTGGAAAAATCATCAACAAAAGTGACAAAATAATGTCTACCTCCAAGAGATGGAGTCTTGGCAGGTCCCCATACATCTGAGTGCACATAATCCAAAATACCCTTGGTATCATGGATGGCAGTGCCAAATTTCACTCTTCTTTGTTTTCCCAGAACACAATGCTCACAAAATTCTAATTTGCAAGTTTTCGTACCTTTCAACAATCCTTTCTTAGCAAGAATTTGCAAGGATTTTTCACCAGCATGTCCCAAACGCATATGCCACAGCTTTGTCGCCTCTGCATCCTTCTTGCTACTAGATGCTGCAGTTGCTACTGTCCCAACCACTGTACTACCTTGATAGTAATACAGATTATTCTTTCTCACGCCTTTCAACATCACAAGTGCTCCTGAAGTTGCTTTGAGAATTCCATCTCGCATCATCACAACTAGGCCTTTTGACTCTAAGGCCCCCAAAGAGATGAGATTCTTCTTCAAATTCGGAACGTACCGTACATCCTTCAAAACTCTTGTAGATCCATCATGATTCCGCAGCTTGATTGAACCTATCCCAGCTGTTTTACATGGATTGTCATTGCCCATGTAAACAACTCCACCATCACGTTCTTCAAAATCGAAGAACCACTCCCTGATGGGAGACATATGGTAGGTACAACCGGAATCCAAAATCCACTCGTCTGGATGGGATGTTGAAGGTGATACCACCAAAGAGACATCTGACTCTGCATCACTTTTGCATTCTGCAACATTTGCATCTTGCTGAGCCTTCCCTTTATTCTTCAACTTTGGACAGTCTTTCTTCCAGTGCCCTTTCTCATGACAGAAAGCACACTCATCTTTGGCAACTCTGCTCTTCGACTTTGATCTTCCTCTTCTTCCCTTTGACTGGCTCTGCTGGCGACCTCTCGCCACTAATGCTTCATCTGCTGTAGCTACTTTGTTTCTCATTTTATCTTGTTTTCTCAATTCATGACTATACAATGCAGAACATACAGCATCTAAAGATACATTCTCCTTCCCATGAAGTAAAGTAGTTTCTAAGTGTTCAAATTCATCGGGAAGAGATGACAACAACATCAAAGCCAAATCTTCATCTTCAAATTTTACATCTAAATTTAACAGGTCTGCTACTAATTGTTGAAACAAAGTGATGTGTTTATTCATAGTAGTACCTGGTTGATAATCAAACCGGAACAACCTCTTCTTCATAAGGAGCTTATTCTGACCACTCTTTTTCAGAAATTTCTCCTCCAACGCCTTCCACAATTTATGTGTAGAAGTCTCATTCTTGAATGCATACTTCTGCTCTCTGGACAGGCACGATCGAATTGTTCCGCATGCTAACCGATTTATGATACTCCAATCCTTATCTTCTATGTATTCTGGTTTCTTTTCTTCAATGGCGATGTCAAGACCCTGTTGGAAAAGGGAGTCCATGACCTCGCCTTGCCACATGCCGAAATGGCCAGTACCGTCAAATATCTCTACCGCCAACTTCAAACTTGACATTGGAAACCTTGCCCATGAGGACGAGGAAGTCGATGTCCCTTGTGTCATATTTGATGTAACACTATTTGTTGGTGGAACTTCTGATGCCATTACAGACTCGAATGATAGTATTCAATATAAACAAAATTACAAACAGACCTAGGACGAACCTTCGGCTCTGATACCACTTGTTGGGAAAATCGGGTAATTTTCCACTCAAACTACAACTAGTGAATTGTACTGATTCGATAATTTCCAGGAAAGACTACTGAGCAGTCTCCTTAGACAAAATTATCATTCCAAATAAATTCCCAGGAAAGGCTGGAGGGGTCACAAATGGTCCCACTTAAAATCCAGTCTCCTAGACAGAACTTACTTGCACAGTATATTATCACAACCTAAACCCGTGTATACATGAACAGTACCATACACGTGAATAGAAAAATACACCCAAATGAATAGTACAATACACTATAAATAAACCCGACAAATAAATATTGAATACTATACTATAACCGAAAAGAAACAAATCAAATGCGGAATAACTAAAAGAGATAAGGAAAGAACACACCCGAAAAATTGATAACGGAGTTCGGCCAATTATGCCTACGTCTCCTAGCACTACTCACGCAGCCTGCTCTTTTAATTTGGGAGAAGAGAATACAAATTTTTGGGATGATAAACTAAGAAGGGAAAGAGTCCTTTTATAACATTAAGGAACTTCCCATCTTAGTTCACTAAGCAATGTGGGATAAAAACTTATGCCAAAACATAACACTTGGTCCATTCAAGTGTAGTGTATATAGTTGTTTAGTTTTCTTAATGTTTCATCGTTGTATTGACTGAATTGGATTAATAGTTCTGCGTTCCTTCGAAGCTTACCATCAACTTGGTTTCTCCGTGCTCTTCCGTGTTCACCGATAAACAGGTATTTTGTCCCTACCCTAACTTGGTCCATTCAAGTGTACTGTATATAGTTGTTTAGCTTTCTTAATGTTTCATCGTCGTATTGACTGAATTGGATTAAGAGTTCTGCGTTCTATCACGTTTTTAATCTCTATATTATTGAGATTTTGTTGTTTGTGAAATTCCTTTTGATAAACCAACGGCAAGCACGGGATAATTGGACTTCCATCAATCACTTTATTGTCTAAATTGTGCTTAGGTTCTTGGGTATGATATTTTTTGCTACTCCTTCATATAGGTATTGGGAATTATTAAAATTGCTCCATATTTCTAGATTCGTTGTTCACACGCGTACTCTCTTGTCAATTAGGCATGAATAGACTTCAAGCTTTCAATATATCAGTTAATCAATTATCTATTTCACTAACTGAAGAAGCCAAGTTGTATGATTATTACAGATGATGCAATGAAATCTCAAATATTGAGTTACCAGGAAAGATACAAACAGATTTTTTGAAGAAACTTTCGTCTCATTTACCTTTGGCTATTTTTATAGATGATATCTGTTATAGCTTTCTAAGTTTCCTTTATGCTCTCAATTTTAAAACCTATGTCATTTTGAGTATCTATCAAAGCATTTAAATTAAGTTTTCTGGCAAAGGGATGAAAATAATTCGACTGGGTTAGAGTTTGATCCACCGTGATTCATTCATTGAATCTTTTTATCCATTTAATATAATAAACTGATCTTTTATTTTCTTGGTTATAAGATTGAAGCGTAGGGAAAATATGTGGCCGAACAACTGAATGTTAAGTCGCGTTGCTACTTTGTAAATAGGACATTTACTTTCAATTCTCATAAAATAATCAATTGTTTATAATAAGAGTTAAATAGCAATACACCCATCTAATATTTAACAATTCTGAACATCATCCTACAACAAAAGTTAACAAAAATATTTAAAAAGCATGATAAATTTTTTATATTTTAAGCTTAAACATGATAAAATTGAAAAACAAATGGCAAAGATATAAATTTATTAAAAAGCATATTAGGTCAATTGGAAATACTCTTTAACACTGTAGATCTCTTTTGAACTTTTATCTTCTATTTATTTTTTTTTCCATAATATCATGGTACATACGTTACATTAAATCGATTTTAGGTCTGTATACAGAGTTTTCCGTGTTTATATACGCTTGTGTAATTCAATAATGTTTGTTGAATTGTTGAGATTCTATATTGGACCTGTGTGTGTTACTGGCAAACTTAATCACATTTAGGATTAGTTTTTCAAGTATCAATACTTCACTCTCATTTGCCCTATTTTACTTTTGTTAATAAGCCATCTACTTTGGATATCACATCAAATTATATTATTTGTTGCAGTTAAAAGTTTTCATGGTGAGTAATTTGTTACAAGCAATCATAACAATATGGTGATGCATCAACAAGCCTCGGCATTGACTAACTCAGGTAATAGTAATATAATATTGATAATAATTTACAACTATAAATTTTTACTGAAAGCATAATATTGTCTATGTAATGTATTTAGATGCATCCCGAAAGAGAAAATTAGACACGATGAGAAAGAAATATGCTAGCCTAAACACAATGGAGAGGCAAGACTATATTGAAAAAGTCAAGGAATGTAGAAAAACAAGAAACACGATTAATCCAACAGTTGAAAGAAAGAGCACACGATACCAAAACTTGAATGAGGAAGAAAAACAAAAATATATTCAACATGTTAGTGAATTACGAAAGTAGAGGAAGAGTGTCGCATCCTCATCGACTGCAAACTTGAATACAACAAAACTGGTTTCCCAAAGTTGCAAAAAACAAAATGCAAAAGTCACTTGGCTTCTTAGAGCTCAAATGATTCCATATGAATGGAGAGGTTAGTTAAACAAACCTTCACAAGAGGAATCAATATTTTTCTTTTTTAAACTTGAATACAAATAAATATATTTAATTTCTTATTTTTTTCCTTACCCATTGTAGGTTCAATTTGTTATCATCAAGTATGCTCAAAAGTGCATGATCTGAAAAAAGTACCCAATTGCATTCATTGTTGTGCTTTAAGATTTGAATACGAGCCTCCAAACTTTTGCTGTGATAATGGAAAAATAAAAGTTGCACCTATACAAATTCCCGATGAATTATATGAGTTATTTACTTCTCAGTCAGAAGAAGCCATAGAATTTCGAAGCAACATCCGTCCATTTAATTCCATTTTCTCTTTTACTTCATTTGGTGTGAAATTAGACAAAGAATTAGCATCTGCAAGACGAGGGGTTTATACCTTCCGAGCACAAGGAATGGTCTATCATGACCTTCCGGGGTTACTTCCAAATGAGGGTGGTCCTGGTTATTTCCAATTATATTTTGTTGAAACTGAAAAAGAGATTGAGAATAGAATGAAAATACTACAAATTCTACTTTATCTGAAACCGCAATAAAGAAACTCATGAAGATTCTAGAGGTAAACCCATATGCAAAGGTTTTTAGAAGATTGAAAGATTATCCTTCAATGGAAGATGTTCAGCTTCATATTTCAAAAGATGTTAAATTAGATCAGAGAGTGTATAACTCTCCAACAGCCGATCAAGTAGCTGCTATATGGGTTGAAGGAAATAATGTTAATACATCATATGAACGGGATATTGTTGTCCATGCACATTCAGGACACAAACACAGAATCAAACATTATTATGGGTGTTATGATCCATTGCAATATCCACTTCTTTTTCCAAGAGGTGAGACCGGATGGCATCAAAATATTAAAAAAGTACCTACCAAAAAACATGGTCAAACAACCAGTACCACTGATTTGTTGAGCCAGCCAATATTGATAATGAAAAACAAGGTAAATTTATTTTGATTATAATTTTTAAACAATTATTAAATGTTGTACGTTTCCCCACATAAAGTTTATGTACTTTATTTGTTAATAATTTTAGTTGATAATACCATTTTAGAAAGTGGTGATGATGATGGCGTTTCTACAAAAAAACAAGAGTTTTTTCGAAAAACATTCCCCAAGTGCAAGGTATGTATCCACAAAATAATTTTCTACTTAATATACTTCACTTCTTTACTAAAAAAAAATTCATTTAGAAGTTAATTAACTTTGTTTCAATTTGAAATATATTTATTATACTAATACGACACAAAATTTGTAGATTATAATCCAGAAGACAATAATGGTTCTACCATGCCAACACTTTCACCTTTAGATAATATTATGTAGAAGAACAAGAATGTATGTAAAACTGAAACAATCATCCTATAATTGACACATGTATTCATTCTACTTCAACTTATTTTCAACTTATACCCATTATGTTTTATTATATCTTAACCATTTTCTTAAAATGATGTTTTAGTAAATACTCCTCTTTATGGTGGTGATGTATCTGCACTGCCAAGATGTTCTACTATAGAAGAAATTTTTTCACAAGAACAACGAGGTATGTATTCATTCAAATTGAAGCAATATCCTTTTGGCATATTTTCAATACAAACAAAGCAATAATTTTATCCAGCAGTACAAAAATATAAAATTATGACAATTCATGAATTACTAAACCTTTTCACAGATTCTTATTTTTATATTTATTTGTAGTCATCAGGAAACAAAGTGATAAAAAGGTGTCTTGTAGAGAGTATAGTTGTTACAGGTTGCAAATTAGAAATCTAAGGCAATCTACACTACTCTTTGCTGGCAGGCTACTACAACAGTATGCAGTAGACATGTACATTAAGCTGGAAACTACAAGATTGGATTTCTATCGACAAAACCAGTCAAATTTAAGATCGAATTGTATCAAGGAATTATGGATAGTGTCTTGAGAGGAGAGACTAGAGGAAGTGAAGTAGGGAGAAGGATTGTTCTTGCTGCATCATTTATCGGAGGTCCAAGAGATATGACACGTAGATATCTTGATGCCTTAGCTTTAGTACAAAGATTTGGAAAACCAGATCTTTTCATTACCATGACTTGCAATCCAGAATGGAAAGAGATACAACATAATTTGTATCCTGGTCAACGAGCTCAAGATCGTCCAGATTTGACATCAAGAGTCTTTCGAGCAAAATTACAGGATTTAAAAGATCAATTATTCAAAAAAGAAATATTCGGAAAGGTAGCTGCACATGTTCGCGTAATTGAATTTCAGAAGAGAGGATTGCCACATGCTCATTTGTTGATAATTTTAAAGCCTGAGTACAAAATTGCAACACCAGATCAGTTTGATAGGTTTGTTTGTGCTGAACTTCCTGATCGAGAAAAAAATCCTGAGCTTTATGACTTAGTAGTTAAACACAAAAGCATGGACCATGCGGAGAAAAGAACTCAAAAAATTCATGTATGGTAGATGGAAATGCAAATATCATTACCCACGATCTTATTGTGGATGTACAATACAGGGCAAGATGGATATCCTCTTTATAGAAGAAGAAAAAATGGAGTAACAGTTCAAGTTCGCATTGCCGAACTTAACAATCAGTGGGTAGTACCTTACAATCCATATCTCTTATCAAGATATAATTGCCACATAAATGTTGAGATATGTTCTGGAGTGACAGCAGTGAAATATTTGTACAAATACATTTATAAGGGACATGACAAAGTGGCAATTCATATTAGCCACAATGATGAAGAAAATTTAGTAGATGAAAATCAACAGTTTCAAGATGCTAGATGGGTCTCAGCTCAAGAAGCAATGTGGAGAATTTTTGAATTTAACTTGAATGAATAGACCCAGCAGTTATCAATTTAGATCTTTATCTCCCAAATCAACAATGTGTGACTTATTGGACGAATCAAAACTTGGAGAACATTTGACTTGGGATCACTACTCCAAAACAATGCTAACAGAATACTTTTCTATGTGTGGTAAGAGCAAAAAAGCAAGAAAATATCTTTATAGGGAATTTCCAGAGCATTATGTATGGAGAAAAAGGATCGATACTGGAAAGAAAGAAAGAAAAGAAATGTGATTGGACGTATAAATGGTGCAAATCCTATCGAGGGGGAAAGGTACTATCTCAGATTGCTACTTAATCATGTTAGAGGACCAACATCTTTCGAAGATTTGCTAATGGTAAAAGATGTTTCATGCTCTAGTTTCAAGAAGCGGCACAAAAAAGAGGATTACTTGAATCTGATCAAAGCATAATTGAATGTTTAAATGAAGCAGTAACTTTTCAAATGCCAAATGATTTCGAAGATTATTCACAATCATATTGGTCTATTGTGCGCCAACTGATGTGAGAATTCTTTGGGACACATATATGAAGCAATGTCTGAAGACTTTAAGAGAGAATTACACACATCAAATGAGTGTGCATTACCAAAACTTTAAAAAGTTTGAAGTTTTTCTTAGAGAGCATGGGAACAAGCCTACAGTCATATGATCTGCCAAGTATTTCGATTGACATGACTGATTTGCACGACGATTTGGCAAGAGAAATACGAGATGAAATTTCAATAATAATACCTCCGGAAGATTTAGAAGCAGAACTCAAATTGAATCCTGAACAACAGAATGCTTTTCTCAATGATCTTAGATTGTGTTAAAAAGAACACGGGGGGTATTTTTTTATTGATGGGCCTGGTGAACTGGTAAAACATTCTTATACCGTGCGTTGTTAGCCCATCTTAGATCTAGAAATCAAATTGCAATTGCAACTGCAACATCTGGAGTTGCCGCTGCGATAATGCCAGGTGGAAAGAACAGCACATTCACGTTTTAAAATACCAATAGATGCGAATGAATCGAGGCAAGGTCACAATGTCCAAGCAAAGTGGCACTGCAGAGTTGTTACGTAATGCAAAATTATTGATATGGGATGAAGCACCAATGGCAAAGCGATGGGCTCGTGAGAAGTTTAATGAATTACTTCAGATGTGATGGGAAATCACAATGTTTTGGTGGAAAAGTGGTGGTTTTTGTTGGAGATTTAGACAAGTATTACCATTGTTCCTAGGGCAACAATCCATCAAACTATTTCTGCAAGTTTTGGTGAAATCGGATTGTGGCCTAAAATGAAAAAGATAACTTTGACAAGAAATATGAGGGCAATGAAGGATCCTAACTTAGTGAGTTTTTACTGAGAGTTGGAAATGTGAAGAACCCACTAATGCTGAAAGTAACATTGAAATTCCTAAGAGAGTGCTTATTGAGTATGACAATGAAGAAACTCAATACACCAACTTATTAGCACCATTTTCCATCATTGGACATGAATGCTCACTCAGCACATTACATGACAAGTCGAGCAATACTAGCCGCTAAAAATGAACATGTTGATCGACTGAATGAAAAGCTAATAAGTATGTTCCCCGGTGAAGCAAGAACCTTTAGTAGCTTTGATGAAGCCGGTAGATGACACAAACACACATTATGAAGAGGATTTTCTAAACTCTCTAACACCTAATGGCCTACCTCCTCATAAGTTGGTGCTCAGAGAAATTGCCCAATAGTTTTGTTAAGAAATTTGAGTAACCCATCAATGGTTTGTGCAATGGTACAAGAATGTATGTAAAGACTTTAAGGATAATGTGATTGATGCTGAAAGTGTATTTGGGCAACATACTGAAAACATGTCTTTATACCGAGAATACCATTTCACTCGCCGAAAGTGATGGTTACCCATTTAAATTTAAACGCAAACAATTCCTGTTAGGCGTTTGTTTCGCCATGACCATCAATAAAGCTCAAGGACAACAATCCCAAATGTTGGAGTTTACTTGCCTCAGTCTGTCTTCTCTCATGGCAACTATATGTGGGTCTCTCTAGAGGAACTTCAATGTTGACAACTAGAAGTGTTGATCAAACCAGACACACCAATTTAAGAGGGAAAACATGGACTCAAACGTTGTTTACAAACAAGTTTTGAATGCAGGTACAACTATTATTACTTTAATTATATCTTTTTAGCATGCTCAATTTAGGTCTGGTTTACATATTTTATTTTGAAATGTGTAAATATAGCGACCGCAGTTTATTATTACCTAATGTTGTTCTTTCACTAGGTTTTGTCTCAAATGAACAACACAGATGGACGGAACAATGACATCAACAAGAAGTTCTAGCATATAACTATCAGGTAATTACTATCATAAAACATATTAAGGAATTTTATTACTTTTTGAAAGGAATATTATAATGAATAAAAAATAATAAAATGTTAACTTCAGTAAATTAAAATTTAATATATCATCTTAAAAAAAAAAAATAGATTATTACAATGTCCTCACTCAATTCTAATAACTTAAGCGGTAGGTAATTTCAAGTTCTATTGGGCTTTTAAAATTACCAAACCCCGTTTTCGCCGTCAAACTCTAATCAAAATTGACCAAATTCATCAAAAAGTTAAGATTACTTCAATCAAAGTTTGAATGAGGGCAATACTCACTACACAATGGGGTAACGCTATGTGGAAACATATTACAAGGGTATATCTAAGTTTGACATTATGTGTCAGTGCATATAGTTACAGAGGAGGGTGCTGTAATTATGTGCTTGATGCTCATTATCTATAATCATCCCATGATGAAATTGGGAAATTGTTTCCAGATGTTTTAATTGGGTGATTCTTTGCCTAAATTTCAGGTTCAAGAACTTCAAAATGAACTAAAACAGACAGGAGCAAGACAATGTAATTTCCAGGTCTTTAATGCAAGAGATGATCCAAAGAACTGAGTGGCAGCTGCTCAGGAGAGAACTCAACAATCTCGATCCAGTCACTATTAATAATTTGAATTGCTTAACACTCACATTTTATCAATATTTATACCAATTTTGTCAAGTTACGTGAACTCTTTCAATATCAACGGAAAAAAAGTATTGTCTACATAGTTTTGAGTTAGAAATCACTTCTGCTCTCTTTCACCGTCAACAACTCATTTCTTTCGTAATATCTCAAATCTTCTATTTGTTTTACAATACTTGATTTAGACGTGCTAATTAATTCCAATATATTGTTTCCCTAAGTTTATCTATGTTATGTATGTACACAGAGAGAGAGAGAGAGAGAGAATATAAATTTGATGTGCCGAATAATGAAGGATCTAGGGAAAAAAACATAGGCATGATAATGTGGTGCATATAGTGGAATAATATGATTAACATAAATTTCGACTTTTCAATATTAAAATTAGCGGTAATGGTAGAGGTGCTACGATGGAAAATAGTAGTATAAAGAAGTAAACTATAGAACATCTAAATAAAAAATGTGATATACTTGGTTTATCTAATTCACTGTATACTAGAAGTTTCACAATATAATGAGTAAGAACGATAGTTAAACTATTCTATATTTATTATCTAACGAATACAAAACTGACATATAGTGTAAAACTATATGTGAATGGACTTTAGACAATGATATAAAAGTTTATGGTTATTTAATATCATTTTAACATATGTAAACATGAAACAAAGAATTTTAAAAATTATATTAAATATTTCATCTCTTTTTCGAATGAACATATTTAATTTTAATATAATTGATTTTATTTAAAGTATAAACAAACAAATAATTTAACTAGAATATATTTTTTTGACAGACATTTAAAAGATGCATCAATGGTCACGAGCAAACAAGGAAAATTTACTAATTATGAAGTGCAAGAAGATTAGTACGACTATCATCATAAGTCTTGCCATGAAGATCTAAATGTTTGCTTATGAAATATGGGCTTTCAATCATTCCAACTTTTACGGAAAAATTTATACAATTGGACTAAATTCCATTCCTTCATTTACACAAGGAAACTACATGCAAGTTTGTGTAGTATTACAATTCAATTTGAAAAACATGTTTTATCCAACAGATTATAGTTTAAATATACAAAAAAAAAAAAACAAATTCTAATTGTACTCTACTTCAAATTTATATATGAATCTCCAATTCTCTCTCTTCCTCTGTTTCTCTATATGTACACGAAAAAATAACAATTACACCTGTCTTCTAATTGTACTCTACTTCAAATTGATATATGAATCTCCAATTCTCTCTCTTCCTCTCTCTCTATATGTACACGAAAAAATAACAATTACACCTACCCATCTGCCACTTCTGCGGCATCCATTCCTTCGAAGCTACTATCAACTTTTCTTCTCCGTGCTCTTCGTGTTCACCGATAAACAGTATTTTGTCCCTACCCTAAATTGGTCCATTCAAGTGTAGTGTA